>JAMWYP010000046.1:1800000-2234244 GCA_025563575.1 Acacia pycnantha
GCCCATCAAGGTTTAATACCATCCCACCTTGTTGAAGGTATAATTGTTGTTTAAGATTTGTAGTTTCACTTTGTTAAGCTTTTGTTTTTGTTTGTAACTTGAAACCCTTCCTTTTGCAGCTCCCAAATTCTAGTGTTAAGGATGAGTTCAAGTCCAAACACACACGTTACTATCCTGATGTGTGGGCGCAGTTTTTTTGGAAGACAGTGGCTCAGCAACGCCAGACTTGGAGCAATAGTTGAGGGACGTCGTCCAAGAAAAGTAACTACAGATGAACTTCTTGAGAAAATGCCACTCAAAGAGACTCAGAAAGACGCAAGATTCGGTAGAATTATTTGCAATAGAATTAGATTATGATATTCTTTTATTGTTCTTTAATTTATTAATTATTATTAGATATAGTAGTTGTGATTTATTATATTATTAAATTAAGTCTAAAAAATTTGTTGAATGAAAAAGTCCCACATCATTGGCTTCTTTATATGAGAGGCTCTTACAATGTAGAACGATGCCCCTTTACCTTTGTTTTCTCATCTCATTCCAACAAGTGTCTTTCTTTATACCTTTCCTCTCATCTCATCCCAACAAGTGTCTTTCTTTATGTCTTTCCTTCATCCCATCCGAACCAGTGTCTTTCTTTAGGGTGAGGGGCTCTTACAATATAAAAGATGCCCCTTTACCTTTTCTCTCATCCCATCCTAACAAGTGTCTTCTTATTCTATAAGATATTTTGTATTTCTTCCTCTTTTATAGTATTTTACTTCTATATTATTTAGAGTAAAATTAGATTATGGTATTTCTCTTGTTATTGTCTTATTTATTATTTATCAATTATTATTAGATATAGTAGTTATAATTTATTATATTAATAAATTACATCTGGAAACTTTGTGCCACTTCGGCAACATGCACAGCTTCCCTACAAAAGAAGAGGAAGAAGTTGTACAAACAGAAAATGGCAATTCCAATAATGATGAAATGAGAGGCTTGTACTTGGATTTGAAACTCTGATGAGCTTCTCCTCCAAAATTCAACAGTGTTAGACCTCTGCATTGTTTGTTGGTTTGTTTTCATCAATGTTGGATCTCTGTGTTCACCTCTGTGCCACTTTGAATTCACTGTCGAGATATTATTGCAAGCATCATAAAGGTAGAACCAAAAGCAATATAAGCTGAAGAGCATGACAAATTTTTCCTATTTTTCAAAACTTGAGGGCAAAAAATTAAAGATATTTACCGCACAATTATACGAGCGGCCTAGAAACTGAGAAGCAAACCATTTTTACTCTTGTTAGTGTGGGTTTGTTTTAACTTTTATAAGTGCTTTTAAGTCATTCAAGGTATATAAAAGGAATTTTGTCTTAGCTAACGGAAAAGTACTTAAAAATGCAAGGATGGCCATAAATCAAGATAAAGTTTTAATAACTACGGTTTTGGTATAGTCTATGTCCGACATGCATTATATCATAATCAACACTTGGATACTTAACTTGAGTTTTTGCGTTTTGTGCTTTCATAAATTAATAATTAATTTAATAATAATTAATAAATTAAAGAACAATAAAAGAATATCATAATCTAATTCTATTGCAAATAATTGTAAGAGATCTTGCGTCTTTCTGAGTCTTTTTGAGTTGTATTTTCTCAAGAAGTTCATCGGTAGTTAATTTTCTTGGACGGCGTCCCTCAACTATTGCTCCAAGTTTGGCCTTACTAAGCCATTGTCTTCCAAAAAAACTGCGCCCACACATCGGGACAGTAACGTGCGTGTTTGGACTTGAACTCATCCTTCAGAGCAGAATTTGGAAGCTGCAAAATGAAGGGTTTCAGGTTACAAATGTAATACCGGATAAATAAAATGGCTATTCTTGATAAGTGAACATGTGATCTCAATTTCTGTGATATATTTATCTTATATCCTAAATAAAAATCTCTTGGAAATTATGGAAAAATAATAAGGAGTCAAAATGACTAAAATGCCCTTGTGGAGCATTAAATGGCCTAAGAAAATTATGATAAATCTTAAAAGGAAGTAAAATAATTATTAAAATTTAGAGAGTAAATTGTCTCTAATTTTGGTAATTTAATAAAATAAAACCTTGGAAAAATCAAAGGGGAAAAATTAAAAAGTATTGTGAGGGCCATAATTGACCCCATGATTTTTAATATTTTATGTAAAGCAAAAAAATACCAATGTAAGTCCAATAGTTGTGAGATAATGATTAATTCTAAATAAGAAAATTATCAACAATTAGTGAGGGGTTAGTTAAACTCAAACCAAGGAATATTCAAGGTAAATTATGAGAAACCCTTTAATTAAATATAAATTGATAAAATTAGCATAAAATATATTTGCTAATTGTTGGGAAAATATTAAGAAAAATAAATGAGATTAAGGGTATGAAAATCACTAATCCTAAAAGATTACTAATATTATGATTAAGAGCACTAATTAAATTTGTTAATTCAATGAGATAAATTAAATAATTACTAAGGGTTAAGATGTAATCTTGAAAAGTAAATCAAAGGTTTAGAATTATTCTAGTAATTTTTAAGGTCTAAATCCTTGTAATTAAGTATGGACCAATAAGGGAATTTTTGTGAAAAATAAATATAAGATAATTAGAATAATATATATTAATTAAAATAGAAAAAAAAAAAGAGAGAGGAGCAGCCGAAATTTTTGGATCAAAAATAGTATAAGAATGAAGCAAATAATATCAAGATATTATGTTGCAAGTTGTAATAAAATAATAATAAAAAATGTGAAAAAGCAAATAGGATAAATGACCACCTATAGAAATTAAATCCTAACTAGAAAACCATGAATAAGGTTTCTAAAGTCAGAGCATATTATAGACAAGTGAATTTTTAGATCGGAGTAGGTTACCTCCGAAGTTATTTCCTGGCTAAGAAACTATCTGATATTCAAAAAGCAAATCAGATAAATGAAAATCTATGGAAACTAAATCATATCTTGAGAACATCACCTGGGATGGTAAACAACTGGACATATTATGAATAAGTGAATTTTTATCCAGAAGTTGGTGTTTTCGGAATTTATTTCCGTAACCGAAGACTTTTATCCGAAAGTGTTCAGCAGGCAAAAGAATGCCCTGAATGGGATCAAAAATTTAGTTAACCCAAATATTTTGAAAGAGGAAGAATAGACCTTCAAGACTTAGTTGCCGAATTTTAGAGATTTTCCGAGATTACGCGATTAGAACACCGAACATGGACTTTATCGGTATAAAACTTCTTGAAGAAGTAAATGACATGGGCATGACATCATCATTAATGATGAAAATTCTGCCACCTAAGGGGGGGAGGTCGGCAAGGTGTGTTGGATGGCCAAGATGTTGCCATTTCAATGAAGTGTGATCCTACGGTCCAGAATCCGTCTGGTAAAGCATGAATAGTGCACCAAAAACCTCTATAAATAGCCTTCCACCTTCTTCACAAATTTCACACTAAGAGCTCTTGATCATTTCGAAAATCTTGGAGCAGCAAGGAGGAGGAGGAGTCGGAGAAGTTTGCGTGAAGCTCTGGGTAATTTCTTCGGTCCTTAGTCTTAAGTTCTTTCTTTAGTTATAGTAGGAATGTTAGGTAGATCTTTAGTTTTTCAAGTATGATTTAGATATCATGTTTTAGGGGTAGATATGATATTTATTTCAAAAATATGTTGGAGAAAGAGATATGTTAAAATTTTGGAGAAATAGTTAAAGTAGCGAAGCTCTGGCGAAATTATGTTCTGTCGTTGTTATAATCTTGCATCTGCTCTGTGCTTATGTAGTGATATACTGCTGTCATGTTATGAATATATGTTGTCCATATACTGTTTTATTTGAGCTTAAGGTTAACCGTTACCTGAGATCCAATAGGGTAAATTGGATCTCGGCTGTAGCTTCAGGGTCCGGAGGACCAAGGATTGGAGAGCGGGGCAAGCACCACGACTAGACCGTTGGCTGGAGATGTTTCTTTTGTTTATTTAGTAACTACTTTTTGAGAACAGTAGGATGACTGTATCAATACTATGTTACACTATGGTTAATGTTTTAATGTGATTCAGTTACTCACTCGCTCCAATGCTCTACTCTGATTGAAAAAAAAATCGCTTTTAAATTGGGGAGTATTTTGTTCATTCTATTAGTCCAGATTTATACATTTAGATTGCCTAGTTTTAGGGATTATTGTGTATAAATTCTAGAACTGAGATTAATGTTTATTGGCTTTGTTAGTTTGACAATTGTTGATTGGATTGAATTTTGTGGCTTGTTGGATTTATATATATATATTTCCTTATTGATTCAATGATATTGTGTTGTCTACGTAGTATTGTTAGATAATATGATTGAATTGAATTAATTGAGTGGCGTGGTATCACATTCATATGAAGAGGAACCAAGTTGCATTAATTTAAACCTAATCACACACTAAGTGGTTTTAAACAATATCTCAAGAGATAGTAGTTAGCTACGGTAGTAGGAGCTACTATTAATTGGGAATATTGGACTCAAGTGGTATCTTGGGGTTTTACATCTAGACTTTGTTCAAATTTACTCCTATATTTAATTGAACTATGATAGTCACTATTCCATTTCCAGGAGAACATTCATACTCATTTTCATACCCCATTCCATTTTATAAAGAAAATACCAAAAATAATAGTTTAGCATTTAATTAAATTTCATTTTTATTCTAGTTTGTTAATTGAAAAAGCCAAAACCTATTTTTTCCCTTGTTTTATTGCATTTGCATGACATTTAGATTATCTTGGAATGAATAAAAGGCTCCTCGAAAAGAGAGAATGATCATAGGTTTGCCTATACGCAATCCTTGGTTATTTTTGATTGTGGACCCCAAGGCTAAAGATAAAAAGGGTCTCATCAAATGGCGCCGTTGCTAAGTAATTGGCTCCCTAGGTAATCTAATTGTCAAATTCGCTTTTGACAAGGGGTTTCTCGTGTGAAGCTTGTTAGTTTTGCAATTTTGATTTTTCATTGCATATAGTTTAGGATTTTTGGATTTAGATAGTTTACATAGCATTCACTGCATTCTGGTATTGTCTTGACTTGGTAGCTTCTGTTTGGTGTGTTTGCATTAAATTTGATATGATGTTGAGCTTAATTGTTTGAATTCACCATGTCTCCAAGTTAATTCATAGATACTTGCATCTTTTCATTTTGATTTTTAATTTTTTTTTCTTAGTTAGATAGATATTTGTAATTCATTTGGGAACTAATTGTATTGAACTTTTATGGCTTGGTTTAATGGTACTCAAGATTCACCCATTCATTCCCACTCTTTTGTGGAAAATTCAACCTAGGAAGGAAGAGTCTATCTCTCAAAGAATCGAATCCCTTCAACAAACAATACGGGCTCTTCAAGCTAACTTGGGAATTCAAGATAAGAGTCCAATTGGTCAAGAATGTCATGGTCCATTCCACCACCCATATCATGAACCTTACCACCAACCTCCATTTCAACCAAATCACTCACCACACCTACCCTTTAGATCATACCATGAGCCTTCTCCACCACCATACAACCCATATTATGAGCCTTCTCATAATCCTCCACCATACAACCGAATACCATACCATGAACCTCCTCGTTCATTCCTACCCATTTCCCAACCATGTCATCCATCTCATGAATCCTTATATCCATTTGAGCCACCTTATGGACCCCATTCTCAACCTTGTGTGCCAGACCAAGAACCTACCACTAGTGAAGTCTTTAGAAAATTGCAAAATCAAGTGACTCAAACGGTAGACGAGGAGCGGTCATACAAGGCCAACTTTGACCATCAAATGGACTCTATAATGAGACGAATGGAATATCAAGAGAAAGAGAATGAGAGAATGGAAAAGGAATTTGAGCATCTCACTCAGTAATCACAAGTGTTGAAGACTAATTTCCAAGAAAACCCTATTCCCATGTTCACACATACAAAAGATGTGGAGAAACTAGAAGAAAGCAATGAGAAGTTGGAGAAAGCAATGGAGTGGCCTGCACAAGAGTCTTCTATGTGTCATACTCCACAAGAGTCTTGCCCTCCACATACACTTCCATATGAGCCACCCACTCCACCATGCCCTGAACATCCATCCCAACCCTCTACTCCTCAACCTTCCGGCCTTGATGCTTTCCTCACCTTGCCATATATGGATGCTCAAACCCTTACCCTAAGAAGAATGTATGACCAACTAAAAGTTCGATATCTACATTTATTCAATCTCAAAGAGGTACTTCCTCGTAGATTCTCTGAGGAAATAGAAGAGGAAATGGAGGACATTGAAAAATTCAACAAGGCATTTGTTCACCATGTGCTATGGATTAAAACCAAAGGAGAAGAGGGAGCTCCATGGTCATGTGCCTCCAATGATAATGGGAAAACCGAAGAGCAACACCTAAATGCCACTTCACAAGTGGAAGTTTCCAATCTTTTAGTACCTATTCCCACACAAGCACAAGAAGTGAAACAAGTACAACAGAGCATTGAAGAGTCTTCTCTACCATCTGGTAATGTTCCTATCCTAATAGAAGTAGACTCTCCTACTACTTTAACTAATGAAGCAATTCATGCTTTGAGTGATGATGAGGTAGATGAGGAAATCATTGTTGAATCCCCTCAAATGTTCGAAAAAGTAATTACTCAACCCATTAGTTCTAGTAGTAGCGAATCAATTGTACTTGTTGATCAGTGTGTTCCTACTTCTTTATGTGATGCTTTAACTATTGAAAATGGTTCTCTTCATAGTACTAGGGATCATTGTGAAAATTTGAATGACATATTTTCATGTTCTTGTGCGGAAGATAGAATATGTGTAGACTGTTATCATGAAAAATTCCACTTACTTGTTGAGTTCCGAAAGAAAGCATTTAGTGAAGTGGTTGATTCTACCATTGATCATAATGCACCCTCTTATACTATTGATAATTCTAAGCATGACAATTGTGAACATGTTGACTCTTGCATGGATGATAATGTGGTTGATTTGAGTGAAAAAGATCATAGCCTAGAATGCCAAATGCATGAAATTCCCATTGGATTACTTCCTTGTAGCCTTGTTGATGACAAAGATTCTAAAATTTTGATTGCTAAAATTCCACATGTTGATGAATCTTTCCAACAAGTGTTATCTTGTGATTTTCCACCCGATTTAGAAAAGAAAATGATTGCTTTGAAATTCTGGAATCCTCGGGTGGTAACAATTTGAAAACTTCTCTTTCTTCTTCCACTCTTTTGCCTTCCATCTCTTGGGATTGTCATGATGATGTGGTGTGCCCCAACACTAAGTTGGATTCCGCACCTTCCATTTTGCAAACACAAGAGAATTTTCAAAATAAAACTGTTTGTTTGACTCCTATTGATGAGAGTAGCATTGATTTCCTTGGATGTAATAGTTACTTGGAGAGTTTGATTCCCAAAGTATCTTTAATTCACTTGAAATCTCTCCATGTTTATATTTTTGGATGGGATACTGCTGGTTGCTTGTCTTCTTTCCAGGCACATTCTTGGAAAGGTCCTCGATGGAACCAACATCCACCGTACATTCTTAGACCTCTTCCACTTGATCCTGAACCACCTCCACCAAGGAAAATCAATGCGGGAGAAGATGTTGTAAAAGACAAATGCATGATTCTCATCGAGGATGAGAACTTCTCCTTCAAGCGACTCAAGATCCTCTAATAAAGGTTGTCTCTTTCCTTACTTATTTTCTTCCTAATTCCTTTGATTACTTGGGCTTAATTGTTGTACGAGGAAGATAAGTGTGGGGGAGGGACACAATCCAGTAGAAAAAGTAGAAATAGTTTAGTTTAGTAAGCAGAATAAGAACCCCCTATTTATGCTTTGCATCTCGTTGGCTTCTACCCTACTTAATTACCATTGTGCCTCGAATTTCAACTTGTCTATCATTCTCTTTAGGGTGATTTTTCTACATTGAGGACAATGTGTTGATTAAGTGTGGGGGAGGGGAATACATTTTGAAATACATTTTGAATCTCAATTAATTGGTTGTTTTTAAATGAGAAAATGCCTAAAACTAGAAGAACAAAAATTCAATTTTTTTTGTAGAATGGCTTGCTTTAATGCATGTCCTAAGTGGTAAAGGGTCGCATTTGCCACTTTGGAAGTGTATAGTTTGTGGGAAATTCGTTGAGCTTTCATAAGATCTAGTGTTTTGGCAAATTTTTAAAACCATGTTTTGCTTTTCAAGTGAATGGAAAGAGAAATGAACCCACAATTGAATTTGAAAATTAGAGTTTATAAATCATTAGTGCATTTAAGAATTAAGCATGATTATAGTTGATTGCAATGTTTTGATTGGTTGTGTTTGTAAGGTTAGCACTTGGAATAGTTAAGCAGATGTTTTGTGGTTAGTTTACCATGCAATTCTAAACACAAACCTGCATTCATCTACCCTTTGCTTACCCCCTTTGAGCCATTCATATGTTATATGCATGCCGTTATTCATAGTGTCCATAGTATTCTTAAAAAAAAAAATCAAAAGTGAATTGCCAATAAAAGTTGAACAATGTATATATTGAAATGCCATGTATATGAAAAACAAAAAAAAAAAAGAAAAAAAAAAGAAAAAGAAAAAAAAGGGAATTGAAAAGAAAAAAGAAAAGAAAAGTATTTGGTAGAAAAAAAAAAGGAAAAAAAAATATGAAGAAGGCATTTGTTCATGCACTTGTAAAAGAATTGGCAAAAGTTTGTAAAGTTATTTAGAAGCTATGAACTTGGTTACTAACTTTGACTTGCATATCAACTATTCATTTTCTAATTAATTCATTCCATCTAGCCTTCATACAACATTACAAGCATTTTAAGTCCTCTTGATTCATTTCATTAATTGCTATTAATAGTGGAGATATTAGAGTTGTTACAAGCCTATGGTAAGGTGTTGATTAAGTGAGTTAAAGTGAAATTATTCCAATAAGATGAGATGAGTGAAACAGTTATAATACCTTGAGAGTTCTCCTGTGCTTCATTTTAATATTTTGGATTGTATGGTCAACTAATTTATTTGCATCGCTTGATTATGAGTAGTGTTGGCTTGATGAATTCATTGCTTTCAAATTATGAAAATTGAAGAATTCGGAAAATGTCAATTGGGTCAAAATCAATGTTTTGAGGATTAGGAAAATTACAAGAAAGGGCCCAACAATTTCTGAAAATTGGAAATGAGTGAAGGAAAGGTCCAAAGAAAAATTACAGAAAAGGACCCAGATGTTTCAGAAATTTCATTTATGCCCCACCAAGATTTTGAAAATTCTCACTTTAGTCCCTCCATAAAACATTTCGGACTTTGCACTTAGGTCCCTGGTCAAAACTCGTGTTTTGACCAGGGCTCCTATCGAACCTAGCAGGACGTGAGAATGAAGGGAGGGAATGAATAATTAGAAAGGAACACGGGGCGCCGCACGAAGGAGGAGAGGGGAGAACGAACCAGAGACTTGGGAGCAAGAGACCTTCGAGCCAGAGACCTTCGACCTCTTCTCTTCTTCCCCTCGTCGCCGGCGACCATCGATGTCATCTCCATCGTCGCCGGCGACCACTGTTTCCCATCACCGGCGAGCTTTCCACCAGCAACCGAGAACGAGCCGCGAGCCGAGACGCAGACTCCGGGAGCTTCACCGACCTGGACCATCGTCGACCTTCTTCTTCCTCTAAGTCGTCGGCGCCTTCACCCTCAGCACCATCACCTCCGTCTTCCCTCTTCATCGTCAGCCTCACCATACAGAACCAGCACCTTCCACACTCTCTCTCTCCCTCCATCGGCATGTTATGTTTCTGATTTCTTTTCTGATTCATTCCAGGGGTGCTTTGGTCTTTTAATAACTATGTGTGGCTGATTTTTGCTTCTTGGTGGTGGATATTGACTGGAGTTTCATAGCTAATTTAGGGAGTATTTTTTCATTCTATTAGTCCGATTTATACATTTAGATTGCCTAGTTTTAGGGATTATTGTGTATAAATTCTAGAACTTAGATTAATGTTTATTGTCTTTGTTAGTTTGACAATTGTTGATTGGATTGAATTTTGTGGCTTGTTGGATTTATATATATGTATTTCCTTATTGATTCAATGATATTGTGTTGTCTACGTGGTATTGTTAGATAATATGATTGAATTGAATTAATTGAGTGGCGTGGTATCGCATTCATATGAAGAGGAACCAAGTTGCATTAATTTAATCCTAATCACACACTAAGTGGTTTTAAACAATATCTCAAGAGATAGTAGTTAGCTACGGTAGTAGGAGCTACTATTAATTGGGAATATTGGACTCAAGTGGTATCTTGGGGTTTTACATCTAGACTTAGTGCAAATTTACTCCTATATTTAATTGAACTGTGATAGTCACTATTCCATTTCCAAGAGAACATTCATACTCATTTTCATACCCCATTCCATTTTATAAAGAAAATACCAAAAATAATAGTTTAGCATTTAATCAAATTGCATTTTTATCTAGTTTGTTAATTGAAAAAGCCAAAAACTATTTTTTCCCTTGTTTTATTGCATTTGCATGACATTTAGATTATCTATGAATGAATAAAAGGCTCCTCGAAAAGAGAGAACGATCCTAGGTTTGCCTATACGCAATCCTTGGTTATTTTTGATTGTGGACCCCAAGGCTAAAGATAAAAAGGGTCTCATCAAATGCCCAGTCGATGAATTAAGGCGGAAGATACTGGATGAGGCTCATAAGAGTAAATATACTCTGCATCCAGGCATGGTCAAGATGTACTAGAACATGAAATCCGAACTCTGGTGGCCCGGGTTGAAGAAAGATGTAGCCCAGTACGTGGCCAGATGCTTGACCTGTCAAAAAGTAAAGATTGAACACCGTCGACTCCCTCATCTTTTGCAAGGACTGGAAATGCCTGAATGGAAATGGGAGAATACAACCATGGATTTTGTGGTGGGTTTGCCCAAGATCAGGAATCATGATACGATCTGGGTTGTTGACCGATTAACCAAGTCAGCACACTTCGTTCCCATCAGTATCCACTACTCTCCGTTGCGATTGGCGGAGATTTATATCAAAGAGATTGTGAGAATACACGGTGTCCCTAAGAGTATCATCTTTGACCGGGATACGCGATTCCAATCCCGTTTCTGGCAAGCATTACATGAAGGTATGGGTACAAAGCTGAGGTTCAGTTCGGCTTATCACCCTCAGACCGACGGTCAATCTGAAAGAACAATACAGACATTGGAGGATATGTTGCGAGCATGTGCTCTAGATTTCAAAGGAAATTGGGATCGACATCTTTCGCTAGCAGAATTTGCATATAACAACAGTTACCATGCAAGTATACACATCGCCCCGTTTGAGGCATTGTATGGACGGAAGTGTCAATCACCTTTATGCTGGACAGAATCGTCCGAAAGGAAAATGCTTGGACCAGATATGCTTGAACAGACCTCTGAGCAGATCGCGTTAATCAAGAAAAGACTCCTTACAGCACAAAGCAGACAGAAGAGCTCTGCTGACAAAAGGAGGAGACCCCTGAAGTTCTATGTCGGCGACCATGTATTTCTAAAATTATCTCCAGTAACTGGTGTCGGTAGAACACTTAAAAGGAAGAAACTCAGTCCACGATATGTTGGACGATTCGAAATTTTGGCAGAGTGAGGACCAGTAGCGTATCAGATAGCCTTACCCCCGAACCTGAGTAATCTCCACGACGTTTTCCACGTGTCACAATTGAAGAAATACCAACCAGACCGTGATCATGTCCTTGAGTACGAAGATGTTGAAGTACGGCATGAACCTTCATAGTCGAACCAGAGCGAACTCTCGAACACCAAGAGAAACGGCTTAGAAACAAGACCATTCCGATAATGAAGGTAGTCTGGAAGGGTTTGTCACCTGATGAGGCGACTTGGGAAACAGATAGAGACATGAAGGAGAAATACCCGGAGTTCATGGCCAGGAGTTTAGTTACGATAGATTAAGTTTCGAGGGCGAAATTTTGTTTAACGGGGGGAGAAATGTAATACCCGGATAAATAAAATGACTATTTTTGATAAGAGAATATGTGGTCTCAATTTCTGTGATATATTTATCTTATATCCTAAAGGAAAATCTCTTGGAAATTAGGAAAATAATAATAAGGAGCCAAAATGACTAAAATGCCCTTGTGGAGCATAAAATGGCCTAAGAAAATTATGATAAATCTTAAAAGGAAGTAAAATAATTATTAAAATTTAGAGAGTAAATTGTCTCTAATTTTGGTAATTTAATAAAATAAAACCTTGGAAAAATCAAAGGGGAAAAATTAAAAAGTATTGTGAGGGCCATAATTGACCCCATGATTTTTAATATTTTATGTAAAGAAAAAAATACCAATGTAAGTCCAATAGTTGTGAGATAATGATTAATTCTAAATAAGAAAATTATCAATAATTAGTGAGGGGTTAGTTAAACTCAAACCAGGGAATATTCAAGGTAAATTATGAGAAACCCTTTAATTAAATATTAATTGATAAAATTAGCATAAAATATATTTGCTAATTATTGGGAAAATATTAAGAAAAATAAATGAGATTAAGGGTATGAAAATCACTAATCCTAAAAGATTACTAATCTTATGATTAAGAGCACTAATTAAATTTGTTAATTCAATGAGATAAATTAAATAATTACTAAGGGTTAAGATGTAATCTTGAAAAGTAAAATCAAAGGTTTAGAATTATTCTAGTAATTTTTAAAGTCTAAATCCTTGTAATTAAGTATGGACCAATAAGGGAATTTTTGTGAAAAATAAATATAAGATAATTAGAATAATATATATTAATTAAAATAGAAAAATAAAATAAAAAAAATATAGAGAGGAGCAGCCGAAATTTTTGGATCAAAAATAGGATAAGAATGAAGCAAATAATATCAAGATATTATGTTGCAAGTTGTAATAAAATAATAAAAAAATGTGAAAAAGCAGATAGGATAAATGACCACCGATAGAAATTAAATCCTAACTAGAAAACCATGAATAAGGTTTCTAAAGTCAGAGCATATTATAGACAAGTGAATTTTTAGCTCGGAGTAGGTTACCTCCGAAGTTATTTCCGTAACCGAAAAGGGTTATGCTGGACTGGCTAAGAAACTATCTGATATTCAAAAAGCAAATCAGATAAATGAAAATCTATAGAAACTAAATCATATCTTGAGAACATGACTGGGTGGTAAACAACTGGACATATTATGAATCAGTGAATTTTTGTCCAGAAGTTGGTGTTTTCAGAATTTATTTCCGTAACCGAAGACGTTTATCCGAAAATGTTTGGCAGGCAAAAGAATGCCCTGAATGGGATCAAAAATTTAGTTAACCCAAATATTTTGAAAGAGGAAGAATAGACCTTCAAGACTTAGCTACCGCATTTTAGAGATTTTCCAAGATTACGCGATTAGAACACCGACATTGGACTTTATCGGTATAAAACTTCTTGAAGAAGTAAATGACATGGGCATGACATCATCATTAATGATGAAAATTCTGCCACCTAAGGGGGGGGGGGAGGTCGGCAAGGTGTGTTGGATGGCCAAGATGTTGTCATTTCAATGAAGTGCGATCCTACTGTCCAGGATCCGTCTGGTAAAGCATGAATAGTGCACCAAAAACCTCTATAAATAGCCTTCCACCTTCTTCACAAATTTCACACCAAGAGCTCTTGCTCATTTCGAAAACTGTTGTTGTACCGCCGTCGTTCCGATGTCACACCGTTGTTTTCCGTCAAAAGTATAGTTTTCCGTCAAACGTACCAGAATACCATCAACGAAGGTACAGACGCGTACTGTAATACTAACTCTGTGCTGCTCATAGGGGCAAGCACCACGACTAGACCGTTGGCTGGAGATGTTTCTTTTGTTTATTTAGTAATTACTTTTTGAGAACAGTAGGATGACTGTATCAATACTATGTTACACTATGGTTAATGTTTTAATGTGATTCAGTTACTCACTCGCTCCAATGCTCTACTCTGATTGAAAAAAAAAATCGCTTTTAAATTGGGATGTTACAACAAACAAAAACAAAGCTTAAGAAAGTGAAACTACAAAGATTACACAACAATTATACCTTCAACAAGGTGGGATGGTATTAAACCTTGATGAGACGCACTAAAACTGAGAAAAGAGAGAGTATTGGAAGGGGAAAAGGGTGCTTAGTCGATTAGGGTTTGTGGAGGTTCAAACAGTCGCGATTGGGGTTTTTAGAAAACCCCTCTGTCACAATTTAGTCGACTAAGACTTGTATCTTAGTCGACCAAATCGCGGGTTTGGCTTTTTAAAAAAGCCCTCTGGACTGGTTTAGTCGACTAAAACTTATGGTTTAGTCAAATAAATCTCGGGTGTCATCGCTCAAAAAAAAAAATTCCCCGCGTTTTAGTCAACTAAACCATGGGTTAGTCGACTAAACAAGGGCACATTGGGAAATAGTTTCCTAACAGGGACATTTTGGTAAATAGTTATTTAATAAGGGGAAAATTGGGAAAAAAGCCTAAGAATTATTCGTATATGATTTTTTATATTTACATAGGAGAAAGAGCATTATCCATATATGATAAGGGTTAACCTTCTATCAATAACAATAATAAAGTATGAAACCAAGGTTTTATATTGAAAATATGCGACTAAAGAGAACCACCTTTTAAAGGAACATTAACACGAACTTTGAGCAGATAATAAGATTTACAAGATTGATTAAAGAACTGGTACCTTCTTAATCAATTGTATAATCCCAAATTTTGGGATTTGGAATTTGAAATAATATATGGAAATAAATTAAGAAATTTTAGCTTAAAATAATTATGAGAATAATTATTGGAAATTAAGATTTAGTTTTCCCTTAATTAATTTATTTTGGGAAAAAGAATAAATTCAAGAAAAGAATAATTATGGCCTAAAAATTATAGAAATTATATTTTATGTTATAGAGGAATTAATTGGGAAAGGAAAATCCTTATATAGAATTAAGGATTAATTTATTTTCTAATAATTGCAATTATTTAATTAATGAGCCTATGTAAAGTGCATATGTTATAGCATGATAATATATGATATGCACATCCTCATGTTTATAGTCATAATGGTCCAACGTACAACACTCTCCAATTACTATATTTTAATGGGAAACTTAGATTAGGAATTATGGCCAATAATATAAACACATACACTCCCTCATCCAAGCCCAAACAAAGTCTCACTCAAACCCATACTCCAACAATAACAATATCATACCCCAATAATAGGTTAGAACGTTATGTTTTTGGAAATGAATTCTCTTCAAAGTAGTGAGGTATTTGTAACTTGACAATGAGATCAAACATATCAAATGGTCATGATCCACAAAAAAGAAGCTAATATCATATGCCTGCTGCAATATTCAATTTATGCGGCACAATAAATATTTCAAGGAGGATAAAACTTGGGTCAGGTTGTTTATATATGGTCAAGTTTTTTTTTTCTTCTTTTAAAGTTTATGGTCAAGTTCCCCAATCACAATTATTATTTTGCTATTGTTAGTTTTTGAAATTTGTGTACACTTGTAAAATTCATTTATGAACATTTGTAAATTTTTGCATTTTCTTTGTAATAATTGTTAAATTCTTATATGGAATAATATTGTTTGTTGTTAAAATTAAGCTTTGTAAATTTTTATATAGAAACTTGTTATTTTATTATTGTTAGTTATTAAAATGTGTGTATGTACACTTGTAAACACCAATGAACTTAATCAATATAAGCAACTCTAAAAAAATGTTCAGCTAATTTACCAACACAACCTTACATTTTGATAGCTATCTCAATTACCAGTAACAATATTGTTCTGTATGAGAATAGGTGATGTCTAGTCCAGTGGACTAGTACGTTACTATAGGATCATTCAACTATCTCTCCTAGGTATCTAGGGTATAGATACCAATGAGGAAGCTTGATCACTGTACACGATTAGGCTTTCGCCAAAGGGGTGATGTGTATGCACAGTGACAACAATAATGTAAATAGTCGATAGATTAAAATGTGTGTACCTTCATGGCGTAACTCCTATTAATATAGTGTACCTTAGGGTTAGGGCTTCTGGGCCCTGCGTGATCTGCATCCGAGAATCTAGGCTATCAGGTAGGGGATATATCCCCTGGTTCAGATCCTCCCGGTTTTAGCCTTAATTGTAGATTGGTTGGGATCTGGTGCATATTGCTAGGCCAATTCATTAGTGGGCCTAATTATAGGTCCGTAACAAATATCATAGCAGTGTTTTTTAAATTAAAATAAAACATAAACTCATTAAAATTCTTCTAAATCCAATTGAAAATGTATCTAAGAATTAATATGACATGTTCAATTACGGCGGATTACGGATGATTCTAATTGTTACTAGTGACAACTAATTAAGTTGAATTGAGTACTTTTTTTCTATCTGGCTTTTCAACAACCATATAAAAAAGAAGTTGGTTTTCTTCCTTCCTTTAATATGAGGTAAGTTTAAGATCGATAAACAACACACACATAAGGCCTACACACACTTAACACCTACACTCATTACTTTACTTCCCATTCCATCTGGACACCACAGCACCTACACTTCATCCCTCTTTATTCAGCCCACACACTTATACAACACGCACACTCAATTTCCTTACACATACACCCCACAACACCTACACTTCATCCCTCCATAATAGGCTATGCCGTTGTGCATCCATTATCAAATCATTCTCTATTTTTTTTATGTATGCTATATATGTATTGCCATTTTTTTACGGTAGGTAATTCCTATCGCCCTTCTCACTTAGCCTTATTTACCATCAGATAGTCCACATAAATATATCCTGATTAATGCAAGGCTTTAATTAATTTACATAATAACGATGAAATATTCGAACCAACACTCTCCCTAGCAATGAGAATGCCCATAAAAAACTAGAAAATATAATAGAAACCAGGGCAATATGGCAATAAATTTAAAAAGTAGTCGGAAGTACATCGATAGAAATATACTCCTCTTGGTCCACAACATAAGTCACCTCAAC
The DNA here is from genome assembly GCA_025563575.1 of Acacia pycnantha. Lineage (NCBI taxonomy): Eukaryota > Viridiplantae > Streptophyta > Magnoliopsida > Fabales > Fabaceae > Acacia > Acacia pycnantha. The sequence goes on from JAMWYP010000046.1 coordinate 1,817,056, forward strand.
TAATTCTTCTAGTTAAAACATTATGCAAATTGAGTATTGTTTGACCCAATTAAAGAAAGCTATCATTAACTGATTTGGAAGCTGTCATAGCTCCGGCCATCTCGTACATCTCTTGGAAAGGATGTTTTATGCTTTGGAAAGGATCGTCTATGCCTTCGAAAGGATCCAAGAAGCCTCCATGGTTGGGAAAAATATCACGAGCACCAAATGATTGTTGAACATCAACCTCAAGCTGTTGATTAAAAGGATCAGCACACTCATCTACACGTGTTGCTTCTGGCGTGATCATTCCATCATGACCACTTCTTATAGGAGCACAAACAGCAGAAGAACTGTGATCTAGTTGCTGCGTACTAGAAGTCAAATTCTGAGTCATCATTTGTTGCTCCATATTACTGTTTTCAAAGGAGGTAACCAGAGCATGGTTTTGATGTGGTTCTTGCATGTTACTTCTTCCAAAGGAAGTACCATTAGCAAAGTGTTGCTGTTGCAGCATATCACTTTCCATACCTTCAGAGGAAGGACCTTGTGGTTGCCGTTGTTGCAGCATATTAGAGGAAGTAATTCGATCAGGTGATGCATGGCAGTCTATTTGTATTAACTCGAAAATCAGTGATCTTTGAGGAATCAAGTTCTTGCTTCCATTTTCAATAAGAGATGTGACCGCTGAAATTATAAAGAATTAATTAGAATTGTGAAATAATTGAGTTATAAATAAGAGAAGGTTTAGACATTCACCAAAGTTGTTGAAATGCTTTGGCGGGCAAGCAAGGTGTTGTTCATGATGTTCAGGTTGTATTTGCGGCGGGCAGAAAATGCGTTGTTGATCGTAATGAGGGTTTTGCATTTGGGACAGAGGAGGATGAGGAAGAGAATTAATCGTGGAATTTTACGGAAGGTGAAAATCAAATCTAGGAGGGATTTGATTAACTGTCATCACATTCCATCCATTTGCAATATTCATACGTGGTTGGGGCATTTGCTTTTTCTTCTCTTTTTCCAGTGTTTCGAAAGTATAGAGAAGAAACCATAATTAGATTGGTAAGTACCTAAGACATATATAAATAACAATAATAATAATAATAATGAGGAGAACCATGTCTCTCAACCTGTAGGTGACTCCCAACTTGTCCTCTAGTCAGAGAAAGCTCAGGCCTATGCTTTTTCATCTCTTCAAGAATTCGTTTAGGCACCGCATCTGACGTACAAGGAAACAGAAAACTATAATATTCAATAGAAAGATCAAACACACCAATACAAAATACACAAATTAATCTGCCTGAAACATTATATTCATAATTATAAAAGAAAGCTCGAAAATAAAAAGGACATGTATCTGAGATACAAGGAAATATATTCATAATTATAACAGAAGCTCGAAAATAAAAAACTCAAATTCACCAAAGATACCAGGAAACGAAAAACGATTATATTCATCAGTGTAGGAGGGAGTTGAGGAAATTATAATTTACTTCCAAAATTTATTACTTTTTCTCAAAAAATGCATATATTAATTAAAGAGAAATAAGAATAAAGAGGTTACTCCTTCTTAGGACTTAAATACTTCTTTATAAGGATATTATAATAGTGAAGATTTTTGCTACAAGAAATTATAATGAGACGAAAGATCACCTACGTTTTTTGCCAAGGTAATTCACAACTTCAACAAAAAGGGAATCGAGTTCCTCGATCCAAACCAGCCGTTGTTTTCTCAAAGGAGGTTCTTCGCCATGATTCATAAACTCGTATCCTCTTTTTAGACTTTCTTGTTGGGAAGAAACAAGAGAAGAAGAACCATCATTCTGGGCCCTCCACCTAATAACATGTTGCCATAAATCCTCATTCCAAGCCCTCCACCTAAAAATATGTTGCCATAAATTTCCAATCTCATCAGACCCCTCACTTATTGGCTTCTTCAAAAATAACATGCACCCAATTTATACGCCCTGGTGACGTCATGATGAACTAATCTCTCAGCTCCAAATATTACTGCAAAATATAAATATAATGAATTAACTCTCACATTGACATAATAGTATCGAGATAAATATATATAGAGAGAGAACTTACTAATGTGGGGAATATTTTTTCTCAAGAGCTGGATTTGTTCGACGAAGTCGTAGCCATCCTCGAAAGAGTTGGAGCCTTCCTCGACTTTCAAAGAGACATCACTGAGCACCAAGTCAACGTCAAATTTTTCTTTTTCAAAGAATTCTAAGGCTGAATTAAAAGTGCGATGTGGAGTGATTTGGTAATAAGAATGTATAAGCTGAATCCTAATAAGTCTTTCGGTTTCTTGATCAGTGCCAACTAAGAGGACATGGAACCTCCGAGGAGAAGGAGGTTCGGCTCGCTGCATCTTAGCCGAATGAATCAAAATCTAACAACTATACTGAAGACTGATTGTGATTATTATTATCAATCCTATCAGGAGAGAAACTAAGGTAATGTACTTATAAGCACGTGTGATAAGCCGCCGTCGTGCTTATTATCAATCCTATGTTTGTTTTTTGATGGTAATTTTAATATTTGAATTCGAAAAGGTTGTTGGATGTTTTGTAAAAGGATATTTTTTTAGTTGTAAAAATATATAAAACGGTTTAAAGGATAAAGATCTTATCAGTTGAAAATATCACAAACTTTCATTGGGATAGCAATGTTTGTTAACAAGATAAACTATCAGCATAGTATCTTATGTATCGCCTTTTTTCCGGAGGAATAGTAATAACGGTGGAAATATTTACAGTAATAAATATAAAAATTAAAATAAGTCACGGTATTTACAATTTAAATCTCTTAATATATATATATTTTTTTGTTAAGAATATCTTGTTAAATTTTTATGGCCTAATATCCTAAGTATATCTCTTACTTAACTCTAAGATTTTCGATTCTGGTTTAAAACAAAAATCTAAGATTCTGGATAGGAGAATATCCTTAATTAGTATATTTTATTTATTTATTTTTAATTATCATCTCATCACCGGTTAGGGTTTTTTTATTATTTATTTTTAATTAACCAGTCTTATAATATTTAGAAAAATTTAAACTTCGTCCCCATAATATTAATCATTAATCAAATGATCTATAACATATTCTTTCTTTATTATTTGAGGATATTTCAATCAAATGATAGTAAATTATGAAGTGGACAAGTTGTCTCCCCAGATCAGTCCAAGTGTCATGTGCCCTCTCTCAATTTTGACCGGCAACCCTGCTTGGGCAAGCCATACCAAATGTTGAAAACATAAAGAAATCTTCAACTAAAGAAAATTTGCAGTTATTTATTTTATTTACTCCACAGCCATTTTGAATATCATTTCAATACACAAAAGATCAAAAATGTTTCAATTTGACTATTAATTGATCATGGGATAGTATATATGTGAGCGCACGAACGATATGTATGTCTAGGAAAGATTCAGCTTATCAAATATCGCACATGGCTTGAAGCTTACTATACACAGGCGTCCTTAATAAATTCAGAGCAAGGTTATTAAATAAAGTTAGTATTACACATATATAGTACTACCTTCATCCTTAAGGCAAGATTCAATTGACTAATTTCGAGAAATTAAGAAAGTTATTAAATAAATTACTTTAAAGTATTTATATTTATCATTATTCTCTAAACTAATTTGTCTGACTTATAACTTATGCTTCGTAACTTGCATATTTTATGATTGGTTGTGGTTTCTACTCTCAAGAATCTCACAAGTAGCTTGAAAGGCAAAGACGTGGTCATCACCGTTAGCTAAGATTTTATTTTTGACCTTTTGTATAATCTTTTCCCTTATACTCAAACTTTTGGATAGCCTAATGTGGCTAATATTTTGTGTGTGTCTATATATATATATATATAGAAACGCTTAGTAGTGATTCAATTATTTTGTTAGTTATACATGCAATAATGGGCATAGGTATGAACTTGAGCCCATAACGAGATTAATGATTAAGCACTAGATTAAATTTAATATTAGTGGAGCACTATTAAACCGGGTTTAAGGAATGATGAGATTTTTAATGAAGAGTTTGAACCACTGCTGAATGGTTTTTAAATTTTCAAAGAAACTAATTCATTTCACAGGATCAGATCTTGTGTTTGGATTAAGTTTTTAACTCTTTTTCAAAATTTTTTACTCACCAGGAGTAAACTTGGCTTAGTGATTCAAAATCGTCATTAAATAACACATTTGACTTATGTAAAGGAACGACCTTACATATATTCAGTATTAGAGTTTAAGATAAAGCTTCACACCTATTTGATATCGAGCTTGAGGCTTTATTTGATTTGGAGGGATGTGCCACTCTGTTATGTGATTAGAGCAATGTGGGGCATAGGTACAAGTTAAGGTGTACCTTATCCACACCCTTTCAAATCAATGTTCAATGTGGGGTTAGAAAGGTATGTCAACTTCAAAAATATTAGTATATAGCCAGTTATAATTTTTTTTTTAAAAAAAAATTATTACATTTGAAGTAATTATTGGATCTATAAATACTAAAATAAGTGACCTATATTAATACTAAATTGTTGAGGACAAACAATATTAAACTAAGAATTGTGCAAATTGTATTATACTTTTGTAAAATACTAAGTTTTCTTCGCCATGGGGAGCATTTAACCTAATAGCAATCAAGTCTTGCAAGAACATTTAGTTTTGAAATTCAAATAAATTCATGAGTTTTAATGATTCTCATCAAGTTGAAGTCCAAATGAAAGATTCGATTCAGAAACAATTATTCAATTGAAGAAATTAAAACAAATACATGTCATAAATTATAAGTGTTTTGCTCCTCGGATTCTATCCAAACCTGCTAAGCTTAAATGAAAAAACAAAACGCTATTGAACAAAATCAAAAGTTACTCACTACAAATTAAAAATGTTTCACCATATTAATGAAGGGCATTGTTGAAACCAACGGGGTTGACACAAATGGTAAGCGGCTTTTGTTGCTTAAGCAAGATCTTGAATTTGAGCCTTGTGAATGCATAAAAGTCCCGTTGAGAGACACGACGCGGGTCGAATTCAGATTAGTTAGGCGAAGCTCTGGATACCGGATGGGGAACAAAAAAAAAGTGCATTCTTGAATTTTTTTTTTCTTATCCATAGATAGATAAGAATTATGGCTCCTGTCTGGAAACTATTTTCCAATGTGCCCCTATTTAGTCGACTAAAACGCGGGGAATTTTTTTTTTGATGACCCCCGAGATTTAGTCGACCAAACCATAAGTTTTAGTCGACTAAACTAGTCCAGAGGACTTTTTTAAAAAGCCAAACCCGCAATTTAGTCGACTAAGATACAAGTCTTAGTCGACTAAATCGCGACAGAGGGGTTTTTTAAAAACCCCAATCGCGACTGTTCGAACCTCCACAAACCCTAATCAACTAAGCACCCCTTTCCCCTTCCAATACTCTCTCTTTTCTCAGTTTTAGTACGGCCCATCAAGGTTTAATACCATCCCACCTTGTTGAAGGTATAATTGTTGTTTAAGCTTTGTAGTTTCACTTTGTTAAGCTTTTGTTTTTGTTTGTAACCTGAAACCCTTCCTTTTGCAGCTCCCAAATTCCTTTTGGTCAATTATGCTATTTGCTTTTTCACATTTATTATTATTATTATTTTATTACAACTTGCAACATAATATCCTGATATTATTTGCTTCATTCTTATCCTATTTTTGATCCAAAAATTTCGGCTGCTCCTCTCTCTCTTTTTATTTTATTTTTCTATTTTAATTGATATATTTAATTGATATATATTATTCTAATTATCTTATATTTATTTTTCACAAAAATTCCCTTATTGGTCCATACTTAATTACAAGGGTTTAGACTTTAAAAATTACTAGAATAATTCTAAACCTTTAATTTTACTTTTCAAGATTACATCTTAACCCTTAGTATTATTTAATTTATCTCATTGAATTAACAAATTTAATTAGTGCTCTTAATCATAAGATTAGTAATCTTTTAGGATTAGTGATTTTCATACCCTTAATCTCATTTATTTTTCTTAATATTTTCCCAATAATTAGAAAATATATTTTATGCTAATTTTATCAATTAATATTTAATTAAAGGGTTTCTCATAATTTACCTTGAATATTCCCTGGTTTGAGCTTAAATAATTAGCCAATAATTATTTAACTAACCCTCACTAATTGTTGATAATTTTCTTATTTAGAATTAATCATTATCTCACAACTATTGGACTTACATTGGTATTTTTTTCTTTACATAAAATATTAAAAATCATGGGGTCAATTATGGCCCTCACAATACTTTTTAATTTTTCCCCTTTGATTTTTCCAAGGTTTTATTTTATTAAATTACCAAAATTAGAGACAATTTACACTCTAAATTTTAATAATTATTTTACTTCCTTTTAAGATTTATCGTATTTTTTTTAGGCCATTTAATGCTCCACAAGGGCATTTTAGTCATTTTGGCTCCTTATTATTTTTTTCCTAATTTGCAAGATATTTTCCTTTAGGATATAAGATAAATATATCACAGAAATTGAGACCACATATTCACTTATCAAGAATAGCCATTTTATTTATCCGGGTATTACATTTGTAACCTGAAACCCTTCATTTTGCAGCTCCCAAATTCTGGTGTTAAGGATGAGTTCAAGTCCAAACACGCACATTACTATCCCTATGTGTTGGCGCAGTTTTTTTGGAAGACAGTGGCTCAGCAACGCCAAACTTGGAGCAATAGTTGAGGGACGTCGTCCAAGAAAAGTAACTACAAATGAACTTCTTGAGAAAATGCCACTCAAAGAGACTCAGAAAGAAGCAAGATTCATTAGAATTATTTGCAATAGAATTAGATTATGATATTCTTTTATTGTTCTTTAATTTATTAATTATTATTAGATATAGTAGTTGTGATTTATTATATTATTAAATTAAGTCTAAAAAATTTGTCAAATAGTAAAAAATTTATTGAATGAAAAAGTCCCACATCATTGGCTTCTTTATATGAGGGGCTCTTACAATGTAGAAGGATGCCCCTTTACCTTTGTTTTCTCATCTCATTCCAACAAGTGTCTTTCTTTATACCTTTCATCTCATCTCATCCCAGCAAGTGTCTTTCTTTATGTCTTTCCTTCATCCCATCCGAACCAGTTGTCTTTCTTTAGGGTGAGGGGCTCTTACAATATAAAAGATGCCCCTTTACCTTTTCTCTCATCCCATCCTAACAAGTGTCTTCTTATTCTATAAGATATTTTGTATTTCTTCCTCTTTTATAGTATTTTACTTGTATATTATTTAGAGTAAAATTAGATTATGGTATTTCTCTTGTTATTGTCTTATTTATTATTTATCAATTGTTATTAGATATAGTAGTTATAATTTATTATATTAATAAATTACATCTGGAAACTTTGTGCCGCTTCGGCAACATGCACAACTTCCCTACAAAAGAAGAGGAAGAAGTTGTACAAACAGAAAATGGCAATTCCAATAATGACGAAATGGGAGGCTTGTACTTGGATTTGAAACTCTGATGAGCTTCTCCTCCAAAATTCAACAGTGTTAGACCTCTCCATTGTTTGTTGGTTTGTTTTCATCAATGTTGGATCTCTGTGTTCACCTCTGTGCCACTTTCAATTTTGAATTCACTGTCGAGATATTATTGCAAGCATCATAAAGGTAGAACCAAAAGCAATATAAGGTGAAGAGCATGACAAATTTTTCCTATTTTTCAAAACTTGAGGGCAAAAAATTAAAGATATTTACCGCACAATTATATGAGCGGCCTAGAAACTGAGAAGCAAACCAATTTTACTCTTGTTAGTGTGGGTTTGTTTTAAATTTTTATAAGTTCTTTTAAGTCATTCAAGGTATATAAAAGGAATTTTGTCTTAGCTAACGGAAAAGTACTTAAAAATGCAAGGATGGCCATAAATCAAGATAAAGTTTTAATAACTACGGTTTTGGTATAGTCTATGTCCGACATGCATTATATCATAATCAACACTTGGATACTTAACTTGAGTTTTTGCGTTTTGTGCTTTCATAAATTAATAATTAATTTAATAATAATTCATAAATTAAAGAACAATAAAAGAATATCAAAATCTAATTCTATTGCAAATAATTGTACGAGATCTTGCGTCTTTCTGAGTCTTTTTGAGTTGTATTTTCTCAAGAAGTTCATCGGTAGTTAATTTTCTTGGACGGCGTCCCTCAACTATTGCTCCAAGTTTGGCGTTGCTGAGCCATTGTCTTCCAAAAAAATTGCGCCCATGCAAAATGAAGGGTTTCAGGTTACAAATGTAATACCCGGATAAATAAAATGGCTATTCTTGATAAGTGAATATGTGGTCTCAATTTCTGTGATATATTTATCTTATATCCTAAAGGAAAATCTCTTGAAAATTAGGAAAATAATAATAAGGAGCCAAAATGACTAAAATGCCCTTGTGGAGCATTAAATGGCCTAAAAAATATGATAAATCTTAAAAGGAAGTAAAATAATTATTAAAATTTAGAGAGTAAATTGCCTCTAATTTTGGTAATTTAATAAAATAAAACCTTGGAAAAATCAAAGGGGAAAAATTAAAAGTATTGTGAGGGCCATAATTGACCCCATGATTTTTAATATTTTATGTAAAGAAAAAAATACCAATGTAAGTCCAATAGTTGTGAGATAATGATTAATTCTAAATAAGAAAATTATCAACAATTAGTGAGGGGTTAGTTAAATAATTATTGGCTAATTATTTAAGCTCAAACCAGGGAATATTCAAGGTAAATTATGAGAAACCCTTTAATTAAATATTAATTGATAAAATTAGCATAAAATATATTTGCTAATTATTGGGAAAATATTAAGAAAAATAAATGAGATTAAGGGTATGAAAATCACTAATCCTAAAAGATTACTAATCTTATGATTAAGAGCACTAATTAAATTTGTTAATTCAATGAGATAAATTAAATAATTACTAAGGGTTAAGATGTAATCTTGAAAAGTAAAATCAAAGGTTTAGAATTATTCTAGTAATTTTTAAAGTCTAAATCCTTGTAATTAAGTATGGACCAATAAGGGAATTTTTGTGAAAAATAAATATAAGATAATTAGAATAATATATATTAATTAAAATAGAAAAAAAAAAAAGAGAGAGAGGAGCAGCCGAAATTTTTGGATCAAAAATAGGATAAGAATGAAGCAAATAATATCAGGATATTATATTGCAAGTTGTAATAAAATAATAATAATAAATGTGAAAAAGCAAATAGCATAATTGACCGCCGATAGAAATTAAATCCTATCTAGAAAACCATGAATAAGGTTTCTAAAGTCAGAGCATATTATAGACAAGTGAATTTTTAGCTCGGAGTAGGTTACCTCCGAAGTTATTTCCGTAACCGAAAAGGGTTATGTTAGACTGGCTAAGAAACTATCTGATATTCAAAAGCAAATCGATAAATGAAAATCTATAGAAACTAAATCATATCTTGAGAACATGACTGGGGTGGTAAACAACTGGACATATTATGAATCAGTGAATTTTTGTCCAGAAGTTGGTGTTTTTGGAATTTATTTCCGTAACCGAAGACGTTTATCCGAAAATGTTCGGCAGGCAACAGAATGCCCTGAATGAGATCAAAAATTTAGTTAACCCAAATATTTTGAAAGAGGAAGAATAGACCTTTAAGACTTAGCTGCCGAATTTTAGAGATTTTCCGAGATTACGCGATTAGAACACCGACATTGGACTTTATCGGTATAAAACTTATTGAAGAAGTAAATGACATGGGCATGACATCATCATTAATGATGAAAATTCTGCCACCTAGGGGGGGAGGTCGGCAAGGTGTGTTGGATGGCCGAGATGTTGCCATTTCAATGAAGTGCGATCCTACGGTCCAGAATCCGTCTGGTAAAGCATGAATAGTGCACCGAAAACCTCTATAAATAGCCTTCCACCTTCTTCACAAATTTCACACCAAGAGCTCTTGCTCATTTCGAAAATCTTGGAGCAGCAAGGAGGAGGAGGAGTCCGAAAAGTTTGCAATAAGCTCTCGGTAATTTCTTCGGTCCTTAGTCTTAAGTTCTTTCGGTAGTTATAGTAGGAATGTTAGGTAGATCTTTAGTTTTTCAAGTATGATTTAGATATCATGTTTTAGGGGTAGATATGATTTTTATTTCAAAAATATGTTGGAGAAAGAGATATGTTAAAATTTTGGAGAAATAGAGTTAAAGTAGCGAAGCTCTGGCGAAATTCTGCCGATTAGTAAAGATAGGGGCAAAATGGTAATTTGTACCTAAAATGCCTATTATGATGTTTATCACTGATAAATGTGATATTATCTCTATAGGAAATCTGTGCTCAGTACTCCTGTTGTACCGCCGTCGTTCAGCTGTCATACCGCTGTTTTCCGTCAAAAGTACATGTAACACTAACTCTGTGCTGCTCATATACATATATGTGATAGATGCGTTCATAGGTTGGGGCTCTGTTTAGGGTCGTCATTTATACATATAGCTCTTATACGGGTTATAGTCATAGTAATGCCGTTGTTTTCCTAGCGCTGATGACACGTGTTGTGATCGTGGCACTGGTTATGTGCAGATTGTTGTTGTTAGGCTTTACATATGCCTCTGTGCTTATGTTTTTTCGTTGTTATAATCATGCATCTGCTCTGTGCTTATGTAGTGATATACTGCTGTCATGTTATGAATATCTGTTGTCCATATACTGTTTTATTTGAGCATAAGGTTATCAGTTACCGAGATCCAATGGGTAAATTGGATCTCACCGTAGCTTCAGTCCGGAGGACCAAGGATTGGAGAGCGGGGCAAGCACCACGACTAGACCGTTATTGGAGATGTTTCTTTTGTTTATTTAGTAATTACTTTTTGAGAACAGTAGGATGACTGTATCAATACTATGTTACACTATGGTTAATGTTTTAATGTGATTCAGTTACTCACTCGCTCCAATGATCTAATCTGATTGAAAAAAAAAATCTCTTTTAAATTGGGATGTTACATTTTTGGTGTCAGAGCATTCATTCTGGCATGAATTTAACTATGTTACCACAAACAGTTTGGTGCCGATGGCAAGGCTAGTCTACGTGTGTGTGCCAATTAGTCGCTGTGAACTCGGTGAGGCCCCCATGGTAGACACTTACCTGGCCATTCTGTTCGGTTAACGGAGTTAGGTTCTCAAGCCTTTTAACATTGAGCACATTTTGAAAATGAGTACTGATATGACCTTGGTGTAATGTGTAGAGATGAACAGAGACGATAACCCATACGTCCTTTATCACGGCATGTGGAGACGTACAACTAGAAGATCTGTTGTACCTGGATTGGTAGGAAGAAGACTGAACCCTGATCCTATATACCCTCCGCCCGCACCTGAACCCCCGATTTTTTTAGCACACCCTATCCATGTGTACGACAATGATTTCCCCTATAACCCCGAATTCCCCATAGAACATTGGAATAACCTAGAACAAGAGTACCATCCAGAACCAGAATACACTGACCCCGAGTACCCTAATGATGACATGGACGAACTAGAATTTGAAAACCAACCTGAACCAGGAAGCCCTGCCGGGTCAACCCATTCATCGGTAGGAGATAACTTTGATTATCCCGAAATCCAAAACAAAGACAATGAGGAAGCCAACCCCGATGATTACCATTATGTCCTAAATGATAATGCGACGCTAACATAGTTGTTAGAGTCATATTACATGAGTGCTGAGGACCACACCGAAACTCTTAGGGAGAAATATCTGATGTTTCTGAGCCTAGTTAAAAACTACCAAGCCGTTTATGGCCATCATTCAGCTGGGGACTGGATCAAATCCACATTGTACTATTTCCCTTGAACCCGATGTTGGGCTAGAATCATAAATGAGCTGCTAGATGAAGGGCCTATCCAGGGATTCCGTTATCTATTTCCGTCATCTAGTGGTTTGGTCAGATACAAGAAGCGAATCTACATACCGTTGATCTAACCATATTTTTATATGGTTTTTCATAATTAAATTGGGATTTTTAATGCATTTTATGGGACATTATTGCATGATTAGGCACTAATTTGAGTTAGGGATATTTGTATTGAATTAAGTGAAATTAAGGGCAAAATGGTCATAATTTATTAATTATTCATGCAAATGATTTCTTGGACTTTTGATGCTACATTGTGTTTAATCTTGCATTGTAGGTATTTTGGAAGAAAATTGAAGAATTCGGAAAATGTCAATTGGGTCAAAATCAACGTTTTGAGGAATGGAGAAAATTACAAGAAAGGGCCCAAAAATTTGTGAAAATTGGAAATGAGTGAAGAAAAGGTCCAAAGAAAAATTACAGAAAAGGACCCAGATGTTTCAGAAATTTCATTTATGCCCCACCAAGATTTTGAAAATTCTCACTTTAGTCCCTCCACAAAACATTTCAGACTTTGCACTTAGGTCCCTGGTAAAAACTCAGCGTTTTGACCAGGGGCTCCTATCAGACCTAGCAGGACGCGAGAATGAAGGGAGAGAATGGATAATTAAAAAGGAACAGGGGGCGCCGCACGAAGGAGGAGAGGGGAGAACGAACTAGAGACCTGGGAAAGAGAGACCTTCAAGCCCGACCTTCGACCTCTTCTCTTCTTCCCCTCGTCGCCAGCGACCATCGATGTCATCTCCATCGTCGCCGGCGACCACTGTTTCCCATCACCGGCGAGCTTTCCACCAGCAACCAGGAACAGGCCGCGAGCTGAGACGCAGACTCCAGGAGCTTCACCGACCTGGACCATCGTCGACCTTCTTCTTCCTCTAAGTCGCCGATGCCTTCACCCTCAGCACCATCACCTCCGTCTTCCCTCTTCATCGTCAGCCTCACCATACAGAACCAGCACCTTCCACACTCTCTCTGAGATTAATGTTTATTGTCTTTGTTAGTTTGACAATTGTTGATTGGATTAAATTTTGTGGCTTGTTGGATTTATATATATGTATTTCCTTATTGATTCAATGATATTGTGTTGTCTACGTGGTATTGTTAGATAATATGATTGAATTGAATTAATTGAGTGGCGTGGTATCGCATTCATATGAAGAGGAACCAAGTTGCATTAGTTTAATCCTAATCACACACTAAGTGGTTTTAAATAATATCTCAAGAGATAGTAGTTAGCTAAGGTAGTAGGAGCTAATATTAATTGGGAATATTGGACTCAAGTGGTATCTTGGGATTTTACATCTAGACTTAGTGCAAATTTACTCCTATATTTAATTGAACTGTGATAGTCACTATTCCATTTCCAAGAGAACATTCATACTCATTTTCATACCCCATTCCATTTTATAAAGAAAATACAAAAAATAATAGTTTAGCATTTAATTAAATTGCATTTTTATTCTAGTTTGTTAATTGAAAAAGCCAAAACCTATTTTTTCCCTTGTTTTATTGCATTTGCATGACATTTAGATTATCTAGGATTCAATAAAAGGCTCCTCGAAAAGAGAGAACGATCCTAGGTTTGCCTATACGCAATCCTTGGTTATTTTTTATTGTGGACCCCAAGGCTAAAGATAAAAAGGGTCTCATCAAATGCCCAGTCGATGAATTAAGGCGGAAGATACTGGATGAGGCTCATAAGAGTAAATATACTCTGCATCCAGGCATGGTCAAGATGTACTAGAACATGAAATCCGAACCCTGGTGGCCCGGGTTGAAGAAAGATGTAGCCCAGTAAGTGGCCAGATGCTTGACATGTCAAAAAGTAAAGATTGAACACCGTCGACCCCCTCATCTTTTGCAAGGACTGGAAATGCCTGAATGGAAATGGGAGAATATAACCATGGATTTTGTGGTGGGTTTGCCCAAGATCAGGAATCATGATACGATCTGGGTAGTTGTTGACCGATTAACCAAGTCAGCACACTTTGTTCCCATCAGTATCCACTACTCTCCGTAACGATTGGCGGAGATTTATATCAAAGAGATTGTGAGACTACACGGTGTCCCTAAGAGTATCATCTCTGACCGGGATACGCGATTCCAATCCCGTTTCTGGCAAGCATTACATGAAGGTATGGGTACAAAGCTGAGGTTCAGTTCGGCTTATCACCCTCAGACCGACGGTCAATCTGAAAGAACAATACAGACATTGGAGGATATGTTGTGAGCATGTGCTCTAGATTTCAAAGGAAATTGGGATCGACATCTTTCGCTAGCAGAATTTACATATAACAACAGTTACCATGCAAGTATACAAATCACCCCGTTTGAGGCATTGTATGGACGGAAGTGTCAATCAACTTTATGCTGGACAGAATCGTTCGAAAGGCAAATGCTTGGACCGGATATGCTTGAACAGACCTCTGAGCAGATCGCGTTAATCAAGAAAAGACTCCTTGCAGCACGAAGCAGACAAAAGAGCTATGCTGACAAAAGGAGGAGACCCCTGAAGTTCTATGTCGGTGACCATGTATTTCTAAAATTATCTCCAGTAACTGGTGTCGGTAGAACACTTAAAAGGAAGAAACTCAGTCCATGATATGTTGGACCATTCGAAATTTTGGCAGAGTGAGGACCAGTAGCGTATCAGATAGCCTTACCCCCGAACCTGAGTAATCTCCACGACGTTTTCCACGTGTCACAATTGAAAAAATACCAAACAGACCGTGATCATGTCCTTGAGTACAAAGATGTTGAAGTACGGCATGATAATACCTTCATAGTCGAACCGGAGCGAATTCTCGAACACCAGGAGAAACGGCTTAGAAACAAGACCATTCCGATAATGAAGGTAGTCTGGAAGGGTTTGTCACCTGATGAGGCGACTTGGGAAACAGAGAGAGACATGAAGGAGAAATACCCGGAGTTCATGGCCCGGAGTTTAGTTACGATAGAATAAATTTCGAGGGCGAAATTTTGTTTAACGGGGGGAGAAATGTAATACTCGGATAAATAAAACGGCTATTTTTGATAAGTGAATATGTGGTCTCAATTTCTGTGATATATTTATCTTATATCCTAAAGGAAAATCACTTGAAAATTAGGAAAATAATAATAAGGAGCCAAAATGACTAAAATGCCCTTGTGGAGCATAAAATGGCCTAAGAAAATTATGATAAATCTTAAAAGGCAGTAAAATAATTATTAAAATTTAGAGAGTAAATTGCCTCTAATTTTGGTAATTTAATAAAATAAAACCTTGGAAAAATCAAAGGGGACAAATTAAAAAGTATTGTGAGGGCCATAATTGACCCCATGATTTTTAATATTTTATGTAAAGCAAAAAAATACCAATGTAAGTCCAATAGTTGTGAGATAATGATTAATTCTAAATAAGAAAATTATCAACAATTAGTGACGGGTTAGTTAAATAATTATTGGCTAATTATTTAAGCTTAAACCAGGGAATATTCAAGGTAAATTATGAGAAACCCTTTAGTTAAATATTAACTGATAAAATTAGCATAAAATATATTTGGTAATTATTGGGAAAATATTAAGAAAAATAAATGAGATTAAGGGTATGAAAATCACTAATCCTAAAAGATTACTAATCTTATGATTAAGAGCACTAATTAAATTTGTTAATTCAATGAGATAAATTAAATAATTACTAAGGGTTAAGATGTAATCTTGAAAAGTAAAATCAAAGGTTTAGAATTATTCTAGTAATTTTTAAAGTCTAAATCCTTGTAATTAAGTATGGACCAATAAGGGAATTTTTGTGAAAAATAAATATAAGATAATTAGAATAACATATATCAATTAAAATACAAAAATAAAATAAAAACATAGAGAGGAGCAGCCGAAATTTTTGGATCAAAAATAGGATAAGAATGAAGCAAATAATATCACGATATTATGTTGCAAGTTGTAATAAATAATAATAAAAAATGTGAAAAAGCAAATAGGATAAATGACCACCGATAGAAATTAAATCCTAACTAGAAAACCATCAATAAGGTTTCTAAAGTCAGAGCATATTACGAAGACGTTTATCCGAAAATGTTTGGCAGGCAACAGAATGCCCTGAATGTGATAAAAAATTTAGTTAACCCAAATATTTTGAAAGAGGAAGAATAGACCTTCAAGACTTAGTTGCCGGATTTTAGAGATTTTCCGAGATTACGCGATTAGAACACCGAACATGGACTTTATCGGTATAAAACTTCTTGAAGAAGTAAATGACATGGGCATGACATCATCATTAATGATGAACAGTCGCGATTGGGGTTTTTAAAAAAGCCCTCTGGACTGGTTTAGTCGACTAAAACTTATGGTTTAGTCAAATAAATCTCAGGGGTCATCGCTCAAAAAAAAAAAATTCCCCGCGTTTTAGTAGACTAAACCATGGGTTAGTCGATTAAACAGGGGCACATGGGAAATAGTTTCCAGACAGGGGCATTTTTGTAAATAGTTATTTAATAAGAGGCAAATTGGGAAAAAAGCCTAAGAATTATTCGTATATGATTTTTTATATTTACATAGGAGAAAGAGCATTATCCATATATGATAAGGGTTAACCTTCTATCAATAACAATAATAAAGTATGAAACCAAGGTTTTATATTGAAAATATGCCACTAAAGAGAACCACCTTTTAAAGGAACATTAACACGAACTTTGAGCGAGATAATAATATTTGCAAGATTAATTAAAGAACTGTTACCTTCTTAATCAATTGTATAATCCCAAAATTTTGGGATTTGGAATTTGAAATAATATATGGAAATAAATTAAGAAATTTTAGCTTAAAATAATTATGAGAATAATTATTGGAAATTAAGATTTAGTTTTCCCTTAATTAATTTATTTTGGGAAAAAGAATAAATTCAAGAAAAGAATAATTATGGCCTAAAAATTATAGAAATTATATTTTATGTTATAGAGGAATTAATTGGGAAAGGAAAATCCTTATATAGAATTAAGGATTAATATATTTTCTAATAATTGCAATTATTTAATTAATGAGCCTATGTAAAGTGCATATGTTATAGCATGATAATATATGATATGCACATCCTCATGTTTATAGTCATAATGGTCCAACGTACAACACTCTCCAATTACTATGTTTTAATGGGAAACTTAGATTAGGAATTATGGCCAATAATATAAACACATACACTCCCTCATCCAAGCCCAAACAAAGTCTCACTCAAACCCATACTCCAACAATAACAATATCATACCCCAATAATAGGTTAGAACGTTATGTTTTTGGAAATGAATTCTCTTCAAAGTAGTGAGGTATTTGTATGCAATATTCAATTTATGCGGCACAATAAATATTTCAAGGAGGATAAAACTTGGGTCAGGTTGTTTATATATGGTCAAGTTTTTTTTTTCTTCTTTTAAAGTTTATGGTCAAGTTCCCCAATCACAATTATTATTTTGCTATTGTTAGTTTTTGAAATTTGTGTACACTTGTAAAATTCATTTATGAACATTTGTAAATTTTTGCATTTTCTTTGTAATAATTGTTAAATTCTTATATGGAATAATATTGTTTGTTGTTAAAATTAAGCTTTGTAAATTTTTATATAGAAACTTGTTATTTTATTATTGTTAGTTATTAAAATGTGTGTATGTACACTTGTAAACAACAATGAACTTAATAAATATAAGCAACTCTAAAAAAATGTTCAGCTAATTTACCAACACAACCTTACATTTTGATAGCTATCTCAATTACCAGTAACAATATTGTTCTGTATGAGAATAGGTGATGTCTAGTCCAGTGGACTAGTACGTTACTCTAGGATCATTCAACTACCTATCCTAGGGTATAGATACCAATGAGGAAGCTTGATCACTATACACGATTAGGCTTTCGCCAAAGGGGTGATGTGTATGCACAGTGACGACAGTAATGTAAATAGTCGATAGATTAAAATGTGTGTACCTTCATGGCATAACTCCTATTAATATAGTGTACCTTAGGGTTAAGGCTTCTGGGCCCTGCGTGATCTGCATCCGAGAATCTAGGCTATCAGGTAGGGGATATATCCCCTGGTTCAGATCCTCCCTGGTTTTAGCCTTAATTGTAGATTGGTTGGGATCCTGGTGCATATTGCCCCTTACTAGGCCAATTCATTAGTGGGCCTAATTATAGGTCCGTAACAAATATCATAGCAGTGTTTTTTAAATTAAAATAAAACATAAACTTATTAAAATTATTCTAAATCCAATTGAAAATGTATCTAAGAATTAATACTTTCTAATAATTTTTTGTTATCTTTCCTCCCCTAGTTGAAGGGGATGTTCTTAAAAATGCATTAGGGTTTATATCTATAACTGACATGTTCAATTACGGCGGATTACGGATGATTCTAATTGTTACTAGTGACAACTAATTAAGTTGAATTGAGTACTTTTTTTCTATCTGGCTTTTCAACAACCATATAAAAAAGAAGTTGGTTTTCTTCCTTCCTTTAATATGAGGTAAGTTTAAGATCGATAAACAACACACACATAAGTCCTACACACACTTAACACCTACACTCATTAATTACTTTACTTCCCATTCCATCTGGACACCACAGCACCTACACTTCATCCCTCTTTATTCAGCCCACACACTTATACAACACGCACACTCAATTTCCTTACACATACACCCCACAGCACCTACACTTCATCCCTCCATAATAGGCTATGCCGTTGTGCATCCATTATCAAATCATTCTCTATTTTTTTTATGTATGCTATATATGTATTGCCATTTTTTTACGGTAGGTAATTCCTGTCGCCCTTCTCACTTAGCCTTATTTACCATCAGATAGTCCACATAAATATATCCTGATTAATGCAAGGCTTTAATTAATTTACATAATAACGATGAAATATTCGAACTCTCCCTAGCAATGAGAATGCCCATAAAAAACTAGAAAATATAATAGAAACTGTAATACCCTAAAAATCTGTATCATAATTTGGTAAAGTTAAACCCATAGAAAGTAGGTGAATATGGGATATCAAATATTAAGTAATAATTAGCTTATTTTCTAAAGAAAATCTCTTGGAAATTAGAGAATCTAAGGGCGAAGTGCCAAATGACGAAAATGCCCTAAGGGACATAAATAACTTAGAAAAATTATGAAAAATCTTAAAAGGCAGTAAAATGATCAAGTAAATTATGAGGGTATATTATCTCTAATTTTGGTAATTTAATAAATTATGAACTTGGAGGAATTGTATATGAATGCTCAAAAAGTATTGAAATGACTAAATTACCCTTGTAAATTATAAAGTAAAGCAGAATACATGAAAATGAAAGTGTCAGAGCTAGAATTGTGAGACAAGGGGGTATTCTAATTAAGGAAATTATCAACTTGTGAGAATTAAGTAATTAAGTAATATTGGGCTAATTACTTAAGCATAAGCAAAGGAAATTCAGAGATAATTATGTAAAGCTAAAAAATTAGTAGAAAATGGTTGAAAATTAGTAAAAGTATATTTACTAATTAAATGGAAATTTTTGAGAAAAATAGTTGAGTTTAGGTATTTTTAAGCCTAAATGCAAGAATGGACCAATAAGAAAATTTTGTAAAAAAATTATGTAAAAATAATTATTTAATTAATTAAATAATTAATCAAATAAAAAAATAATAATAATAATAAACGAAAAAAAAGGGGCAGAGAAAAAAAAAAGAAAAGAAAATGAAATGAAAAATAAATATATGCAACTTGTAATTATTTTAATATTATAATTTATTAAAGTAAAAATGATGAATAGTAATTTAAAAATTAGGAAACGGATCCTATCTGGAGATCTAGGAATGAGATTTCCAAAGTCAGGGTAGAATATTGATCGGTGGAATTTTATCTTCCATTAGACTCTTGCGAAGTAAATTCTGAAGCCGTTTGTGCATTTTCCTAATAAAACAAAACAGGGAAAAATGCATATAGGCATATTTTTGGATTTGAAGAAAATAAATTCTAACTCAACATCTAGGAATGAGTTTGAATTTATATGGACATATTTGCAATCAGTGAATTTTGCTGAGGAAGTTGGTGATTCCAGAAATGCGTTCTGAAACCGGACGCGTTCGGACACGTTTTTCGAGAAAACTTCAACTGGACTATGGAGCCCTATATGGAATCAAAATTTAGGTTAACTTGGACATTTCTAGTAAGTGAGAACATGTCTTCAAAGTTGTAAATCCAGAATTTTGAGATTTCTCCAAAATCACGCGAATCGGGTACCTATCGGGGAAAACGGTTAGACCGGGCATAAAGCAAGCTCATTAATCATTTTTGGACCACTCCAAGGCTGCCACCTCAGCCCATGCATGTCGACCAAATGTTTCCCTGGACATGGAATAAACACCATTTCATGTTTGATTTTCCATGGTTGAAACAACTTTGAAAATGCCCAAAATACCCTTTCAAATCTCTATAAATAAGAGGCCTTGCCTCTTGAAATCTTCACACCAATTTCCACTCCTCCTTTGGCCGAAATCTTAGAGGGAGAAAGAAGAGAGAGAAGCTCTGGAAAAATTTTGAAGAAGTCTTCAACGGGTAAGTCTTTCGGGCTTTAGCTTTCAAGTTCGAGTTTTTAGTTCGGTAGTTAGTAGAATTGTTAGTTAGTTCTAGGAAGTAGGGGATGAAATTCCTATACTTGTTTTTAGGCCTCATTGCATTGAAAATTATGCCTGAAGAGGTAAAAACATAGTAGGGATCGAGTCTCCGAAAAGTTGAAGCTTTTATAGCTCTTTCAAAAGTAGGGGTTGTAATGCTAGAATAGCCTTTAATTTTTTAAGTATGATTGGATATCATATGGGAGGGCTATTTTAGTCTTTATTTTCAAAAATCAAAATGGTGTCGAAGTTCTGGCGAAATTTTGGGAAGAAAAGTAGTCAGAGTAACGAAGTGCTGGCGAAATTCCGCCAATTAGGGGTAGAAGGGCAAAATGGTAATTTTTACCTAAAATGCCAGTTATTGTGTCAAATCACTAATGAAAGTGATATTATTCTTATAGGACGTCAGAAATCCTAGTTTGCTGCCGTTACGCCGACGTGCCGTTGTTTCCACGTTTTTCGTAAAAAGTACGTTTTTCCGCCAGAAGTACCTAACGTCGTCAACGAAGGTACGTTCGCGTTCTGTAACACTAATCTAGTGCTGCTCATATACATATATGTGATAGGTACATTCACGGATAGAGATTATGTTAGGAGTCACCGAGATACATTCACGGTTAGAGACTCTGTTCAGGGTTACCGATTATACATACAGTTCACACGGGTTATAGATGTAGTAATACCGTTAGAGTTTTCCTAGCGCTGAGGACACGACCGTACATCGTGGCACTGGTGAATAGTGCAGGCACTTTATGGGACTTACGTACTGCTTTACGCTTATGTACTGTCATTATATTGTTTACAGCTGTTATGTCATGAATATCTGTCATCCCTATACTGTTTTATTTGAGCATAAGGTTAACCGTTACCTGAGATTCAATGCGGTGAATTGAATCTCAGCTATAGCTTCAGGGTCAGGAGGACCATGGATCGGAGATCGAAGCAAGCTGCACGAGTAGGCTCAAGGTTGGAGGGCATGTAGCACGTGTGAGCTCTTAGACGAAGAAGTCACTTTATCATTTTCCGTAATTACCTATGAGAACAATAGGATGCTGTATCAACACTGTATTACACTTTGGTTATCGTTTTAATGGGAATCAGTTATTCTTACACTCCAAGGCTCGACTCTGATTTTTTTTAAAAAAAAAATTTGGCTCTGGAATTGGGATGTTACACTTTTTGGTATCAGAGCATTCATTCTGGCATGAACCCGACTATGTACTACGGACAGTTTGGTGCCGAAGGAAAGGCTAGTCTACGTGGGTGTGCCAATCAGTCGCCGTATAAGTCGGTGAGGCCCCCATGGTAGACACTTACCTGGCCATTCTGTTCGGATAACGGAGTTATGTTCAAAAGCCTTTAAACTTGGAGCATATTTTGAAAATGAGTACTGATATAGCCCAAGGTCGGTGTACCACCTCATTTCGGTATACCATTTTGAACCGGTGTACCACTTCCTGTCGGTACATCAATTCTGATAACCCTGATATCAGTCTCCGATAATTTTGATCACTCTGATATCAGTCTCTGATCACTCTGATAATCGCCAGTTTGTGCTGGACGGTGATTCTTTCCTAGCACCGAGCTTATAGGTGAAGATAGGCCACGCCGGATGGAATTCCGAGATCAATAAAGATAAGTACATGCAGTATTTGACTCATGTATCAGAACTTCCGATACGT
Organism: Acacia pycnantha; assembly: GCA_025563575.1. NCBI lineage: Eukaryota > Viridiplantae > Streptophyta > Magnoliopsida > Fabales > Fabaceae > Acacia > Acacia pycnantha. The sequence goes on from JAMWYP010000046.1 coordinate 1,839,306, forward strand.
ATTTCCGTACCCGTTTCTGAGAAGAACGAACCTACGAAATTCTGAACGAGGGACATGTTGCGGGTGACTATCCGTTAGTAGTAGAAATATGAAGTGCGATAGAAATTTTGATATGATCGTCGTTGTACTCCTCATCTAACGTGTTCCCTCATGAAGGTGAAAAGAACCAGACATGGCGATCTTAACAGGAGCTGGAGTTCCCAGAGGCCGAGGCCGAGGCAGAGGCCGAGGCCGAGGCAGAGGCCGAGGCCGAGGTAGAGGAAGAGGCAGACAGCCTCAAATAGGAGCAATTCCCGAGCAAAACAATATACCGAATCAACCAGACGAGAACGAAGTGCAAGAGCTAAGAAGAACTCTCGAAGAACAGAGCTATCATAGATGCGCTGGTAGCTAGACAACGTCAACAAGATGAAGAAGCTCAGAGACAACTAGAAGCACGTCAAAACGAAGAAGAAGAAGAAGAGAATGAAGAGGATGATGAAGAGGAAAATGAGAACGATGAACACAATGAAGAAGAAAATGAATCTGATCGATCTTATTCACCTCCACGACGAGGAAGAAGGGAAAGAACCACGGAAAACTGGGTTAACCAGTTCTGCAAGTTAAAGCCACTCGGTTTCCGGGGAAAGGGTGCATTAGCTGAGGATTGGCTCCTAAGTCTGGAGAAGATTTTCGAAGTCATCGAGTGCCCGGGAAATCGGAAGGCTCAGCTAGCAATCTACAAACTTGAAGGCGATGCGCACCGATGGTGGAAGAGCGTTTCCACAACCCTGCCAAGCCCTATTACTTGGGAGATGTTCTTGGAACAATTCAACGATCAATATTTCCCTCCCTCGATACAGGTAATTAAGGAAGAAGAATTTCTGTTGATCCAGCAAGGGAATGAAGAATCCTTCGACGACTACTTCGCCCGTTTCACCAACCTTTCACGTTATTCATCATATCTAAAAAGCCATGTAAATGAGAGCTGGAAGGCGAATCGACTAGTGACTGGGCTGAAGTATGACATAAGGGCAAGGCTAGTATACCAGCAATTTCCTAAAATGGCCCAAGCTGTGGAATCCTGCAGATTGACTGAGCGTAACCTGAAGGAACTGCGCAAGTTCTGAGGCCAAGAAGGTAACAATGCCGGTCGTAGTGGATCCAACCGTGGAAACTTTCCACAAAAGAGGAGGCTGCCCTGGAACAACTCCAATGGTGGAAACAAGAGGCCAGTCCAAACTGAGCAACAAAACAATCCCAGGCTGGCAGAATCTCAGTCTTGTCCAAAGTGCAAGAAGTACCATCTAGGAGTCAACTGCGATGGAAAACAAATTTGCTACAAATGTTAGAAGACGGGACACATCACCTGGAATTGTCCTGAGAAGGCTGCTGAGACAAGACTACAGAACTCAGGACGGATCTTTGCGCTAACCAATACGGAGGCTGGCGAACCCTCAGGAATGGATCGAGACACTATCAATTAGTAAAACTTTTGACCGATCAGTTACTTTTGATGCTTGTACGGATCCTTTTGGGATGCATACTTATGTAGTAGCTACACCATTAGGTGTGAGCTTTTATCTTGTAAAACTTGTTTTGAATCAAGTTATGGGTATAATATAAATCGTACTACCACTTCATAGTGTCAACGATATTCTCAATAATGTTAAATGAACGGTGATGAAGAGCGGTGACAAAGAGAATATATTATTCTCATAAGCAGAGGTAGAACTAATGCGGAAACCAAACTTTTATTCAAAGGCAACTCAGTCACAAATTGATTATCTGTTGACTGATGCCTCGCATAAGTTCAATATTCAGATCGCCGTACCAAATTTCATGTCAAAGCTGAAATAGCAGCTTGATTCCCAAAGAATATTCATATAGAAGGAAAGACTCGAGTTTTCAATGTAGCATCAACTACGATAAGTTGAACAGGGCAACTGTTCGAAAACAAATACCCACTTTCCAGGATCAATGATCTACTCCATTATCTAATTCCTGCATCTTGTCAAGATTGCCTTACGCTCAGAACATCACTGGAAATAGATTTTTCGTGTCTCCCAAAATAAACCAAGTTCGATTAATGATTTGCGAGAATTAGGGAACCCGGGTCGTTTCCCAACGAATTCGCGGGCTCGATTAATAGCAATAGTGAAACATAATGGTAAAATTGGGGGTTTTAGGGTTTTATGATTCAGCGGATTAAAACGAAATAAATTGAAATAAACAGATAGAAAAACGTTGATAGACTTAAACAGATTAAAAACGACCAACCCAACGATCAGATTCCAGAATCATGCATCATTGAACGAAATATAACTAATCACGTTTGGTTCCGGATGAATCGAAATCTCTGCATTCATCCGGAGAATCCCTCACCTAGACGATCGCCTAGAATTTATCCGAACAGTGGCGTCTCACTGTGCAATCACACAGCAACACTAAAACCTAGTCCGAATTGAGTCCTTGGGATGAACCAAACCGAATATTAAATCTAATATTCGAACTATTTCCAGAATTCGAATCCGATAAGATGAAAACATAATTGATTAAGTTACCGATTAGCCACAAGTTCTCTGGACGAATCATGGAATCCTCATCGTTGGGTCAATCACAGGGGGTTTAGCCGAGCATGGCTGGAAAAACTGAAGAAAAGATGAAGAACGCGAAAAACCCTAAGAACATGCGAAAATCAGAGAGAGAATTTGCATAAAATCGTGAAACCCTAATGTCAAAATCGTGAATTCGTGAATGCCTCCTGTTTTTGGCGGCTGCCTTACTTAAAAATAACCTAAAACGAAAATGGGCCCTAATAGTTTTAGCCCAAAACAGAAATAAAATAAAACTGGACTTAAATTACAAAATTCGGGTCCAAATAATATCCAGAATTGTGCATCCGACTTCGGCTCCAAAATCGACCACCCTCTTGACCGAATTGGCTCTTGATGTCTTCATAACAATTGTAGCTCTCTGAATCATCTGAAATATGAGACAAAAATGAGGCAAATCCGATGTCTGGTTCAAGAGTTATGGTAGAAATAGTGAAGTAATACAAAACTGGAATTTTATTATTAAAAATGGCTAAAATGCAATAAAAGGCCCAAGGCCCAAATAAACATAAAAGCCATTATTTATTAGATAAAGGGTCCTAAGTTATTACTCAAGAGACAAAAATAAGTGTATACAATATTCAATTATCAAATTCCCCCACACTTATCTTTTTGCACTCCTGAGCAAAATCTAAAGAAAAAAAAAGACTAAAAGGAAAAACTCTTATTTACTAATAATTGCTACAATGCAAAAATTGAATCAAGGGACAAAAAGTTCAAAAAGACCAATCAATCAAGACCTAAATCCCTTCATCTCAAATTACAATTCATGGCGGTCTCAATCAATGATGCTGATCACAAAAGATTGTCTCACAAATGATGCGCTCAATCAATCAGTCTCTCAAGTGTTTAAGGTAAATAAGTGTATCCCTCAAATTCTACTCAAGAAAATTGTTCTACCATAAGCTTGCTCAACTTCTACGTCTCCACTACTCACAACACATACATGCACAAATCAAGAGAGCTTGTAATTAAAGGTTGTAATGGGGCTAGGGTGAAGGTAGGTAATAGTATGGAATGAGAGGCTAAGCACCAAAGAAATCAAAAGGAAGAGCACTGATTAACACAATCATTCTCTATGTATGAAACTTTTATTCTACTAATGTATCCATTTCTTTCTATGTATTTTCTTTTCTTTTCTTTTCTCTCTCTTTTTTTTTTTTTTTTTTTTTTTTTACTTTTCTTTCTTTCCTTTCATTGTATACGTAATTACAATGTCAAAATCAAATATCTCCCCCCCACACTTAAACTGTTGCACTCCTGAGCAACCCCCACACTTAAACACAAAACAAGTTGAAACCAATACTCAATAAATCTTCAAGGTGCGGAATAAAATGGTTTTACGCTTAGGCTTGTAATGTGGCTTAGAAAAGAATGGGTCAAAAGGCACAAAGGGGCTAGCAAGGGAATCATAATGCAAGGGAAAGCTATTTGGCCAAAGTGAGGAAAATAAAAGAAAGAAAACAAGCTTCCATCATACTTATGCACGTAAGTGAAAAATGTAGTTTCAAAAAGAAAAGGAGCAAGTTCTAGAGAACAAAAATCATGAGAGATGCACACATGAAAGAAAGAATGGCAAAAGATGAATTCCATTCATGCAGGCCCAAAACCTCACAAGGTCAATACCAACTTAGGCAATCAACAACATCAAATCAACTACCAAGACTTGTAATCGAAGAGTCAAGAATTGTAGACCAAACAGAATGATCCATTAAAGCCAAAATGTCCACGTTCATGATATGTAGCAATCATAGAAAGAGAGACTTCTTTTTTTCAAAAAGCAAAGCAAGGTAAAAAAATGAACAAACAAAAGAGAAAGAGGGAGAAGAAAGAAGAATACTCCCCAAGGGTTTATGGAGAGTAGGTGGCATCAATGAGGTTTATGGAGGATAGGTGGCATCAATGAGGAGAGTCTCTGCTTCCTCATGCTGCTGTGGGGATCCCTCATGAAATGGCTTGAGGCGATGCCCATTGACCTTAAAGGTTCTTCCTGTGGGTGAATCACATAGCTCAACAAAGACCAAAAGGAAATATGTTAGTGATCACAAAAGGGCCATCCCACTTAGATCGAAGCTTACCGTGCATAAACTTCAGACGGAATTAAATAGAAGAACTTTCTGGCCCACAAAAAATTCTTTCCTCAGAATATGCTTATCATGGAATGCCTTAGTCTTTTCCTTATACAACCGTGAGCTCTCATAGGCATCCAATCTAAGCTCATCTAACTCTTGCAACTGCAGCTTCCTCTCTATCCCAGACTGAGCCAAATCCATGTTACACTGCTTAATGGCCCAATAGGCTCGATGCTCCAACTCAACCGGAAGATGACATGCCTTACCAAAGACAAGCCGATAATGAGACATCCCAATCGGAGTCTTGTAGGCGGTGCGATATGCCCACAAAGCATCATCTAGTCGCTTACTCCAATCTTTCCGGGTAGAGTTAACAGTCTTCTGAAGGATTTGCTTAATCTCTCAATTTGAGACTTCAGCTTGACCATTGGTCTGAGGATGGTAGGCTGTGGAAACCTTGTGTAGCACTCCATACTTGCGTAACAAGGCACCCATGCTTCGATTGCAAAAATGGGAACCCTGGTCACTGATAATGGCTCTAGGAATGCCAAACCTGTAGAAAATGTTAGACCTAACAAAGTCCACCACCATAGAAGAATCATTAGTCCGGGTGGCTTTCGCCTCAACCCATTTCGAAACATAATCAACAGCCAACAATATGTAAGTGTATCCATATGAAGCAGGAAATGGACCCATAAAATCGATACCCCAAACATCAAAGATCTCACAAAACAATATAGGATTTTGGGGCATCTCATGTCTACAGGAAATACTCCCTGCCCTCTGACAGTTATCACATGACTTGCAAAACAAATGGGCATCATGAAACAGGGAAGGCCAAAATAAACCAGATTCTAACACTTTCCTAGCAGTTCTTTGGGGTCCAAAGTGACTACCACAGGCAGACGAATGAGCAAAATGCAATATAGAGTGAAACTCATGATCAGGCACACATCTCCTAACTACTTGGTCACTACAAAATTTCCACAGATAAGGATCATCCCAAACATAATATTTAGATTCACTTTTCAATTTTAGAGTTTGGGCCCTAGTGGAATCAACAGGAAAAACACCAGCTACCAAGTAGTTAACTAAATCAGCATACCATGGGATCTTAACTTGCAGTTGTAGGAGCTGCTCATCAGGGAAATCATCCTGAATAGAAGAGGGGTGAGAGGGAGAATGAGTGATACGACTCAAGTGATCAGCTACCCGCTTTGTGCTCCACTTCTATCTCGAATCTCCACATCAAACTCTTAGAGCAATAACATCCACCGGATGAGTCGTGGCTTAGCATCCGCCTTTTCAAAAGAAACTTTAAAGCTGCATGGTCAGAGAAAACAATGACTCTACTAGCTAGCAGATATGACCTAAACTTATCAAAGGCAAATACAATAGCTAACAGCTCCTTTTCAGTGGTGGTGTAATTAGACTGAGCAGAATCTAAAGTCTTGGAAGCATATGCAATGACATGGGAGGCTCTATCAACCCGCTATGCTAAGATAGCACCAACCGCATAGTTGGAAGCATCGCACATCAACTCAAAAGGGAGGAGCCAATCAGGGAGCTGAATCACTGGGGCTGTGGTCAGGCAACGCTTCAAGTGATCGAAGGCCGCCTTGCACGCATCATCAAAGACAAAGTCAGTGTCCTTATGTAGAAGGTTGGACAAGGGTCGAGCAGTCTTGCTGAAATCTTGAATGAAACGTCGATAGAAACCTGCATGGCCAAGAAAAGAGCGAACTTCCCGCACAGAAGCGGGGTAAGGCAAAGCAGTAATGACATCTATCTTAGTGGTCTACCTCAATTCCTTTCCTAGACACTATGTGCCCCAAGACTATACCCGACTCAACCATAAAGTGACACTTCTCATAATTCAGCACAAGATTAGACTCAATGCATCTACGCAAAACTCTAGATAGATTAGCTAAGCATGCATCAAAATCGACCCATATACGGTGAAATCATCCATAAACACCTCCATGCGGTCCTCTAGGAACTCGAGAAAATACTCACCATACAACGCCGAAAAGTGCCAGTGCATTGCAAAGACCAAAAGGTATCCTCAGGTAAGCATATGTCCCAAAGGGGCATGTGAAGGTCGTCTTCTCCCGATCCTCGGGAGCAATACGGATCTGGAAGTATCCGAGTAGCCATCCAATAAGCGTAATGAGACTTACCACCAATCGCTCTAACATCTGATCAATGAAGGGTAGAGGGTAATGATCTTTGCGAGTGGCTTGGTTGAGTCTTCTATAGTCAATGCAAACTCTCCAACTATTCGAACTCGAGTAGGAATGAGCTCATTCTTTTGATTGGCTACCACGGTGACTCCGGATTTCTTAGGAACCACAGGACTGGACTAACCCACCGGCTATCGAAATGGGATAGATGATGCCGGCTTGCGTAAGCTTAGTGACTTCTTTCTTCACCACATCAAGGATAAGAGGATTAAGGCGTCTCTGGGGTTGCCTCACTGGCTTAGAGTCCTCTTCCAATAGAATCCGATGCATGCACATAGAAGGACTAATGCCAACTATGTCAGCCAATGTCCACCCAATGGCTTTCTTGTTCGCCCTCAATAAGCTTAGCAGCTTCTCTTCTTGATCTGGCATAAGATTATTTGTCACAATGACTGGCAACTGCTCATTCACCTCCAGAAATGCATACTTCAGATGGTCCGGAAGGGATTTCAACTCTAGTTTGGGCGGTTGCTCGGGGAGGGAGAAGCTTGGGTGGTTGTTGCAACAACTCGATGTCATCACACCGGGAATACACGAAACCATATTCAAAGAAGCACAAGCGGAAGGATTGTGTCTATACGACTCAAGGTTAACATCGAATTCAGTTCATCAAAATCGAATTAAGCTCATCAAAATCGGAATCGGGATGCACGTTAGGATCGGGATGAAGCTCAAACTCATAATCAATATCGAGTCTACAAGTAATGTAGAATCATCAAGCAAATCAGAATCACCAAACAATGCAGTCTTAACCAAAATAGTGCAAACAGAGCACCATTCATTATCATCGCATGCACAAATGGGGGTATCACTCTCGAGATGAAAAATAAGGATAATCGACACCAACCATTAAGAACATCATCCACAGCGTCATCAATCACATCAATACAGAAGATAGAATGCTCTTCCCTAGGATATTTCATGGCATCAAAGATATTGAAATTCATAGATATATCACCAAACTCCATGGAAAGAGTACTAGAATGCACATCTATCTTAGTCCTAGCTGTTTTCATGAAAGGTCTCCCTAGAATGATTGGTGACCTACTACTAGGAGACTCACCCTCCATATCCAAGATGTAAAAATCAGCAGGGAATATCAATTCATTTACTTTGACTAATACATCTTCAACTAAACCGAAGGATGGGCATTACTCCTATTAGCTAAGCGAACAATGACACCGGTTGGACGCAAGGGACCAAGACCAAGAGATCTATAAACGAGATGCGGGCATGACATTAATAGAAGCACCTAAATCTAGCATGCAATCATCAAATCTATAGTTACCAATAAGGCAAGGGATAGAAAATGTCCTTGGATCTTTGCATTTACGAGGCATGGTATTTGGATGAGTCTTGACACATTCGATTCAAACTCACTCGTTCATTCCCCTTGATCGCCTCTTGTTGGTGCACAACTCCTTGAAACTTGGCATATTTAGGAATTTGTTTAACTGCATCTAAGAGAGGAATGTTGATCTCTACTCATCTGAATGTCTCAAGTATATCCTTCTCTTGTGCCTTTTCGCCAACTTCTTGGATTGAAGCGCTCTCGAGGGAAAGGAAGAGGGATAGGAATGTCTTCCTCTTCACCTTGCTTTTGACCTTTTTATTTTCAGAGTCAATCTTCACATTTCCTGACTCGTTTTCTAATGTGGAAGTCACATCTGCAGCTTGCTTAGGTTCCTCCAATTGCTTGCCAGACCGTAGTGATATAGCACTCACATTTCCCTTAGGATTGGGAATTGTTTGTGAAGGAAGGGAGTTGGATCCCTGAGGTTGAAGCTGGTTCAATGATGTTGCCAATTGCCCAATCTGTGTTTGCAAACTCTGAATGGAAGTGTCGGTTCTTTGTTGGAACCGCATATTGGGTGTGACAAATTGCTTCATCATATCTTCAAGTGAGGAACCACCACCACTACTACTAGCTTTGTTGTGCGCTTTGTGGAGGTGGACATATGGCTGGTCGAGGAGGTGGTGCTTGCAAAGGCAAAGGGGTGCGGACGTTCTTCTGGAAAGTCTCGTGGTGCGTACGGCCTCTGCTGGTAATTCCCAGTGCCGTCTTGGTTACTCGGTTCGATTTTGATTCCGGCGAAAGTTGGGGTGATTTCTCCAACTGCTGAGAGTTATCTGCCATAATGGATATCAATTATCGGGCTTCTTCAGGTGTCTTGTTACTCATAGCTCCACCGCTAGAGGCATCAACTAACCCTTTGTCTACCGGTGATAGACCATCATAGAAAGAGTTGATCAAGTCTTTTTCAGATATCTGATGGTGTGGACAGCTTGCACATAACCTTTTGAACCTCCCCCATACTCATGCATAGTCTCCCCAGCGATCTGTTTAATGTTGCCAATCTCCTTCTTAATCGCAATTGCTCTTGAGGAAGGAAATATTTCTCTAGGAATATCCTCGAATATCGTCTAGCTCCCAATAGATGAGGGTGAAGGTACAGACAACCAATCCTTGGCTCCACCTTCCAATGAGAAAGGAAAAGCTCTCAACTTGATATGATTTTCATCAATGGCATGTGGCTTCATTGTGCTGCACACTACATGGAATTCCTTCAAATGCTTAATGGGGCACTCACCTGCAAGACCATGAAACTTAGGCAACAAGTGTATTAAACCAGATTTAAGCTCAAAGTTAGCATCAAGATCAGGATATTGGATGCACAAAGGTTGATAATTAACATCAGGTGCACCCAATTCCTTCAAAGTATGATGATTTGCCTGTTCTCCTGCCATAATGTCTGAGTTAGTGGACACAAGACTATCAGAAATACTATCAGAATCACAGTCAGAAAGATCAATAGAATGGACACAATCCGAATGGCCACTATCGGGTTCGATTGAGTGTCCGCTCGGTATTAATCCTATGACTTAAGCTTACAACTCTCCTAGCAGCAAGAATTGTTCTCTCTATTTCAGGATCAAATGGCAACAGATCTTCTGGATTAGTAGTATTCCTGGTACTCATGCAACATATACACAAAGCAGAATTGGAAAATACTCAGAATGACAAAGATTAAAAAAACTTCAAAAATTGAAAAAGTGGTCTAAACGATGGAATTTGGCAAAACGGAGGATAGCCCTTAGAAAATGCAACATTTTCAAAGGGGGTCTAATGATTTGCCATCTTCTATCACTGTACCAAATTTCAGCCAAATCAGAGATACCCCGAAAAAATCACCCTGTTGGAAATCAAAAAATCAGAACTTAAAACAGCGAAAAAAATGGTCTAAACGTTGGAATTTGGGGAAAATAGGTGAGACCTCACTTCCTCCCAGGAAGTGACTCTTGCTTAGAACGCCCAATTCCTTGTGAATAAGACCTAGTTTGAGTGATCAGAGTCAGAAAAATTCCTATCCGACCACCCGAACGACCTAAACCCTAGCTATTTACAATATTGTTACTAATCAAACCGATGCAAATTCCCCGGCAACGGCACCAAATTTGGAAAGAGATTTGCCATGTCTCCCAAAATAAACCAAGTTCGATTAATGATTTGCAGAATTAGGGAACCTGGGTCGTTTCCCAACGAATTTGCAGCGGGCTCGATTAATAGCAATAGTGAAACAGAATGGTAAAATTGGGGGTTTTAGGGTTTTATGATTCAGCGGATTAAAACGAAATAAATTGAAATAAACAGATAGAAAAACGTTGATAGACTTAAACAGATTAAAAACGACCAACCCAACGATCAGATTCCAGAATCATGCATCATTGAACGAAATATAACTAATCACGTTTGGTTCGGATGAATCGAAATCTCGCATTCATCCGGAGAATCCCTCACCTAGACGATCGCCTAGAATTTATCCGAACAGTGGCGTCTCACTGTGCAATCGCACAGCAACACTAAAACCTAGTCCAAATTTAGTCCTTGGGATGAACCAAACCGAATATTAAATCTAATATTCGAACTATTTCCTGAATTCGAATCCGATAAGATGAAAACAGAATTGATTAAGTTACCGATTAGCCACAAGTTCTCTGGGACGAATCATGGAATCCTCATCGTTGGGTCAATCACAGGGGTTTAGCCGAGCATGGCTGGAAAAGCGAAGAAAAGATGAAGAACGCGAAAACCCTAAGAACATGCGAAAATCAGTAGAGAGAATTTGCATAAAATCGTGAAACCCTAATGTCAAAATCGTGAATTCGTGAATGCCTCCTGTTTTTGGCGGCTGCCTTACTTAAAAATAACCTAAAACGAAAATGGGCCCTAATAGTTTTAGCCCAAAACAGAAATAAAATAAAACTGGACTTAAATTTCAAAATTCGGGTCCAAATAATATCCAGAATTGTGCATCCGACTTCGGCTCCAAAATCGACCGCCCTCTTGACCGAATTGGCTCTTGATGTCTTCATAACAATTGTAGCTCTCTGAATCATCTGAAATATGAGACAAAAATGAGGCAAATCCGATGTCTGGTTCAAGAGTTATGGTAGAAATAGTGAAGTAATACAAAACTGGAATTTTATTATTAAAAATGGCTAAAATGCAATAAAAGGCCCAAGGCCCAAATAAACATAAAAGCCATTATTTATTAGATAAAGGGTCCTAATTTATTACTCAAGAGACAAAAATAAGTGTATACAATATTCAATTATAAATCACCAGTGGTGAACAAAAACTAGCAGCGTTATGGAACATAAGTAGCAAGCGGATTGAGGCTCTGTTTAGGGTCACCGACTCGGATGGAGGCTCTGTCTAGGGTCACCGACTCGGATAGAGATTCTGTTAGGGTCACCGATTATACATAACGGATAGAGACATCGTTTAGGGTCACCGATTTTTACATGCTGCTCTACATCTAAGTTGCTCAACGGAATTGCCGGAGCAGAAATTTTCTAGACCAGGTATGATCAATCACATTTCTAAATAGTTTGTCCAAATCACAAAGGATCGTTAGAATCTTGTGGTGATTGTGATGATCATATATCCTTCGAAGCCGGTGTCAATAAAACACCTCAAGGGCGAATGTATAGTTTGCATTTCGTGAGATCATTTCGGGAGATCATTCAAGTATTCATTGAAGACAAACCAATCGCTATTAGATAGCCTTATTTCCAAACATGATTAGACTTCCATGACAATTTCCATATTTCTTAAGTTATATTCGACCGTGATCATGTCATTAAGTAGGAGATATCTTATGTTATCATGGTGTATGAGAACCATGGGGACATTTTTGGTATCCATTTTGGTATCTGTAGTGTTAACCGCGGTGTGTGGGAACCACGGGGAAACATTGTATATCAAAGTATGAAATGATAAGATCTTTATGGACAAACCAAGGTGAATTCCTGATCACCAAGAAGGGCGGCGGACAGACGAGGTGAAGATCCAACGCGTATAGTCCAAAATACAAGTAGGACGGGTTTTAGTTAGTACAAAGTTTAGTTGGTTTAGTACAAATTTCGAGGACGAAATTTTGTTTAAGGGGGGAAGAAATGTAATACCCTAAAAATCTGTATCATAATTTGGTAAAGTTAAACCCATAGAAAGTAGGTGAATATGTGATATCAAATATTAAGTAATAATTAGCTTATTTTCTAAAGAAAATATCTTGGAAATTAGAGAATCTAAGGGCCGAAGTGCCAAATGACGAAAATGCCCTAATGGACATAAATAACTTAGAAAAATTATGAAAAATCTTAAAAGGCAGTAAAATGATCAAGTAAATTATGAGAGTATATTATCTCTAATTTTGGTAATTTAATAAATTATGAACTTGGAGGAATTGTATATGAATGCTCAAAAGTATTGAAATGACTAAATTACCCTTGTAAATTATAAAGTAAAGCGCGAATACATGAAAATGAAAGTGTCAGAGCTAGAATTGTGAGACAAGGGGGTATTCTAATTAAGGAAATTATCAACTTGTGAGAATTAAGTAATTAAGTAATATTGGGCTAATTACTTAAGCATAAGCAAAGGAAATTCAGAGATAATTATGTAAAGCTCAAAAATTAGTAGAAAATGGTTGAAAATTAGTAAAATTATATTTACTAATTAATTGGAAATTTTTGAGAAAAATAGTTGAGTTTAGTTTTTTTTAAGCCTAAATGCAAGAATGGACCAATAGGAAAATTTTGTAAAAAAAATTATGTAAAAATAATTATTTAATTAATTAAATAATTAATCAAATAAAAAAAATAATAATAATAAAAAACGAAAAAAAAAGGGGCAGAGAAAAAAAAAAGAAAAGAAGAAAAAAAATGAAAAGAAAATGAAAAGAAAAATAAATATATGCAACTTGTAATTATTTTAATATTATAATTTATTAAAGTAAAAATGATGAATAGTAATTTAAAAATTAGGAAACGGATCCTATCTGGAGATCTAGGAGTGAGATTTCCAAAGTCAGGGTAGAATATTGATCAGTGGAATTTTATCTTCCATTAGACTGTTGCGGAAGTAAATTCTGAAGCCGTTTGTGCATTTTCCTAATAAAACAAAATAGGGAAAAATGCTTATAGGCATATTTTTGGATTTGAAGAAAATAAATTCTAACTCAACATCTAGGAATGAGTTTGAATTTATATGGACATATTTGGAATCAGTGAATTTTGCTGAGGAAGTTGGTGATTCCAGAAATGCGTTCTGAAACCGGACGCGTTCGGACACGTTTTTCGAGAAAACTTCAACTGGACTGTGGAACCCTATAGGGAATCAAAATTTAGGTTAACTTGGACATTTCTAGTAAGTGAGAACATGTATTCAAATTTGTAAATCCAGAATTTTGAGATTTCTCCGAAATCACGCGAATCGGGTACCGATCGGGGAAAACGGTTAGACCGGGCATAAAGCAAGCTCATTAATCATTTTTGGACCACTCCAAGGCTGCCACCTCAGCCCATGCATGTCGACCAAATGCTTCCCTGGACATGGAATAAACACCATTTCATGTTTGATTTTCCATGGTTGAAACAACTTTGAAAATGCCCAAAATACCCTTTCAAATCTCTATAAATAAGAGGCCTTGCCTCTTGAAATCTTCACACCAATTTCCACTCCTCCTTTGGCCGAAATCTTAGAGGGAGAAAGAAGAGAGAGAAGCTCTGGAAAAATTTTGAAGAAGTCTTCAACGGTAAGTCTTTCAGGCTTTAGCTTTCAAGTTCGAGTTTTTAGTTCGGTAGTTAGTAGAATTGTTAGTTAGTTCTAGGAAGTAGGGGATGAAATTCCTATACTTGTTTTTAGGCCTCATTGCATTGAAAATTATGCCTGAAGAGGTAAAAACATAGTAGGGATCGAGTCTCCGAAAAGTTGAAGCTTTTATAGCTCTTTCAAAAGTAGGGGTTGTAATGCTAGAATAGCCTTTAATTTTTTTAAGTATGATTGGATATCATATGGGAGGGCTATTTTAGTCTTTATTTTCAAAAATCAAAATGGTGTCGAAGTTATACGTTTTTCCGCCAGAAGTACCTACGTCGTCAACGAAGGTACGTTCGCGTACTGTAACACTAATCTAGTGCTGCTCATATACATATATGTGATAGGTACATTCACGGATAGAGATTCTGTTAGGAGTCACCGAGATACATTCACGGTTAGAGACTCTGTTCAGGGTTACCGATTATACATATAGTTCACACGGGTTATAGATGTAGTAATACCGTTAGTGTTTTCCTAGCGCTGAGGACACGACCGTACATCGTGGCACTGGTGAATAGTGCAGGCACTTTATGGGACTTACGTACTGCTTTACGCTTATGTACTGTCATTATATTGTTTACAATTTGTTATGTCATGAATATCTGTCATCCCTATATTGTTTTATTTGAGCATAAGGTTAACCGTTACCTGAGATTCAATGCGGTGAATTGAATCTCAGCTATAGCTTCAGGGTCAGGAGGACCATGGATCGGAGATCGAAGCAAGCTGCACGAGTAGGCTCAAGGTTGGAGGGCATGTAGCACGAGTGAGCTCTTAGACGAAGAAGTCACTTTATCATTTTCCGTAATTACCTAGGAGAACAATAGGATGCTGTATCAACACTGTATTACACTCTGGTTATCGTTTTAATGGGAATCAGTTATTCTTACGCTCCAAGGCTCGACTCTGATTTTAAAAAAAAAAAAATTGGCTCTGGAATTGGGATGTTACGAAACCGGGCAATATGGCAATAAATTTAAAAAGTAGTCGGAAGTACATCGATAGAAATATACTCCTACGGTCCACAACATAAGTCACCTCAACTAATTCTTCTAGTTAAAACATTATGCAAATTGAGTATTGTTTGACCCAATTAAAGAAAGCTATCATTAATTGATCTGGAAGCTGTCATAGCTCCGGCCATCTCGTACATCTCTTGGAAAGGATGTTTTATGCTTTGGAAAGGATCGTCTATGCCTTCGAAAGGATCCAAGAAGCCTCCATGGTTGGGAAAAATATCACGAGCACCAGATGATTGTTGAACATCAACCTCAAGCTGTTGATTAAAAAGATCAGCACACTCATCTACACGTGTTGCTTCTGGCGTGATCATTCCATCATGACCACTTCTTATAGGAGCAAAAACAGCAGAAGAACTGTGATCTAGTTGCTGCGTACTAGAAGTCAAATTCTGAGTCATCATTTGTTGCTCCATATTACTGTTTTCAAAGGTGGTACCCAGAGCATGGTTTTGATGTGGTTGCTGCATGTTACTTCTTCCAAAGGAAGTACCATTAGCAAAGTGTTGCTGTTGCAGCATATCACTTTCCATACCTTCAGAGGAAGGACCTTGTGGTTGCCGTTGTTGCAGCATATTACTTTTAGAGGAAGTAATTCGATCAGGCTGATGCATGGCAGGTCTATTTGTATTAACCTGAAAATCAGGCTGATGCTGAGGAATCAAGTTGCTGCTTCCATTTTCAATAAGAGATGTGACCGCTGAAATTATAAAGAATTAATTAGAATTGTGAAATAATTGAGTTATAAATAAGAGAAGGTTTAGACATTCACCAAAGTTGTTGAACTGCTTTGGCGGGCAAGCAAGGTGTTGTTCATGATGTTCAGGTTGTATTTGCGGCGGGCAGAAAATGCGTTGTTGATCGTAATGAGGGTTTTGCATTTGGGACAGAGGAGGATGAGGAAGAGAATTAATCGTGGAATTTTCTGGAAGGTGAAAATCAAATCTAGGAGGGATTTGATTAACTGTCATCACATTCCATCCATTTGCAATATTCATACGTGGTTGGGGCAGCTGTTTTTTCTTCTCTTTTACCCAGTGTTTCTGAAAGTATAGAGAAGAAACCATAATTAGATTAGTAAGTACCTAAGACATATATAAATAACAATAATAATAATAATAATAATGAGGAGAACCATGTCTCTCAACCTGTAGGTGACTCCCAACTTGTCCTCTAGTCAGAGAAAGCTCAGGCCTATGCTTTTTCATCTCTTCAAGAATTCGTTTAGGCACCGCATCTGACGTACAAGGAAACAGAAAACTATAATATTCAATAGAAAGATCAAACACACCAATACAAAATACACAAATTAATCTGCCTGAAACATTTTATTCATAATTATAAGAGAAAGCTCCAAAATAAAAAGGACATGTATCTGAGATACAAGGAAATATATTCATAATTATAACAGAAGCTCGAAAATAAAAAACTCAAATTCACCAAAGATACCAGGAAACCAAAAACGATTATATTCATCAGTGTAGGAGGGAGTTGAGGAAATTATAATTTACTTCCGAAATTTATTAAATTTTTCTCAAAAAAATGCATATATTAATTAAAGAGAAATAAGAATAAAGAGGTTACTCCTTCTTAGTTATTAAATACTTCTTTATAAGGATATTATAATAGTGAAGATTTTGCTACAAGAAATTATAATGAGACGAAAGATCGATCACTTACCTTTTTTGCCAAGGTAATTCACAACTTCAACAAAAAGGGAATCGAGTTCCTCGGTCCAAACCAGCCGTTGTTTTCTTAAAGGAGGTTCTTCGCCATGATTCATAAACTCGTATTCTCTTTTTAGACTTTCTTGTTGGGAAGAAACAAGAGAAGAATAACCATCATTCTGGGCCCTCCACCTAATAACATGTTGCCATAAATCCTCATTCTGAGCCCTCCACCTAAATATATGTTGCCATAAATTTCCAATCTCATCAGACCCCTCACTTATTGGCTTCTTCAAAAAATGACATGCACCCAATTTATACGCCCTGCTGACGTCATGAGGAACTAATCTCTCAGCTCCAAATATTACTGCAAAATATAAATATAATGAATTAACTCTCACATTAACATAATAGTATCAAGATAAGTATATATAGAGAGAGAACTTACCGACGTGGGGAATATTTTTTCTCAAGAGCTGGATTTGTTCGACGAAGTCGTAGCCATCCTCGAAAGAGTTGGAGCCTTCCTCGACTTTCAAAGAGACATCACTGAGCACCAAGTCAACGTCAAATTTTTCTTTTTCAAAGAATTCTAAGGCTGAATTAAAAGTGCGATGTGGAGTGATTTGATAATAAGAATGTATAAGCTGAATCCTAATAAGTCTTTCGGTTTCTTGATCAGTGCCAACTAAGAGGACATGGAACCTCCGAGGAGAAGGAGGTTCGGCTCGCTGCATCTTAGCCGAATGAATCAAAATCTAACAACTATACTGAGGACTGATTGTGATTATTATTATCAATCCTATCAGGAGAGAAACTAAGGTAACGTACTTATAAGCACGTGTGATAAGCCTTCGTGCTTATTATCAATCCTATGTTTGTTTTTTATGGTAATTTTAATATTGGAATTCGAAAAGGTTGTTGGATGTTTTGTAAAAGGATATTTTTTTAGTTGTAAAAATATATAAAACGGTTTAAAGGATAAAGATCTTATCAGTTGAAAATATCACAAACTTTCACTGGGATAGCAATGTTTGTTAACAAGATAAACTATCAGCATAGTATCTTATGTATCGCCTTTTTCCGGAGGAATAGTAATAACGGGGGGAAATATTTACAGTAATAAATATACAAATTAAAATAAGTCACGGTATTTACAATTTAAATCTCTTTATATTTTTTTTTTTGTTAAGAATATCTTGTTAAATTTTTATGGCCTAATATCCTAAGTATATCTCTTACTTAACTCTAAGATTTTCGATTCTGGTTTAAAACAAAAATCTAAGATTTTGGATAGGAGAATATCCTTAATTAGTATATCTATTATTTATTTATTTTTAATTATCATCTCATCACCGGTTAGGGTTTTATTATTATTTATTTTTAATTAACCAGTCTTATAATATTTAGAAAAATTTAAACTTCCTCCCCATAACATTAATCAAATGATCTATAACATATTCTTTCTTTATTATTTGAGGATATTTCAATCAAATGATAGTAAATTATGAAGTGGACAAGTTGTCTCCCCAGATCAGTCCAAGTGTCATGTGCCCTCTCTCAATTTTGACCGGCAACCCTGCTTGGGCAAGCCATACCAAATGTTGAAAACATAAAGAAATCTTCAACTAAAGAAAATTTGCAGTTATTTATTTTATTTACTCCACAGCCATTTTGAATATCATTTCAATACACAAAAGATCAAAAATGTTTCAATTTGACTATTAATTGATCATGGGATAGTATATATGTGAGCGCACGAACGATATGTATGTCTAGGAAAGATTCAGCTTATCAAATATCGCACATGGCTTGAAGCTTACTATACACAGGCGTCCTTAATAAATTCAGAGCAAGGTTATTAAATAAAGTTAGTATTAAACATATATAGTACTACCTTCATCCTTAAGGCAAGATTCAATTGACTAATTTCGAGAAATTAAGAAAGTTATTAAATAAAATACTTTAAAGTATTTATATTTATCATTATTCTCTAAATTAATTTGTCTGACTTATAATTTATGCTTCTAATTTATGCTTCGGTAACTTGCATATTTTATGATTGGTTGTGGTTTCTACTCTCAAGAATCTCACAAGTAGCTTGAAAGGCAAAGACGTAGTCATCACCGTTAGCTAAGATTTTATTTTTGACCTTTTGTATAATCTTTTCCCTTATACTCAAACTTTTGGATAGCCTAATGTGGCTAATATTTTTTGTGTGTCTATATATATATATAGAAACACTTAGTAGTGATTCAATTATTTTGTTAGTTATACATGCAATGATGGGCATAGGTATGAACTTGAGCCCATAACGAGATTAATGATTAAGCACTAGATTAAATTTAATATTAGTGGAGCACTATTAAACTGGGTTAAGGAATGATGAGATTTTTAATGAAGAGTTTGAACCACTGCTGAATGGTTTTAAAATTTTCAAAGAAACTAATTCATTTCAAAGGATCAGATCTTGTGTTTGGATTAAGTTTTTAACTCCTTTTCAAAAGTTTTTACTCACCAGGAGTAAACTTGGCTTAGTGATTCAAAATCATCATTAAATAACACATTTGACTTATGTAAAGGAACGACCTTACATATATTCAGTATTAGAGTTTAAGATAAAGCTTCACACCTATTTGATATAAGAGCTTGAGGCTTTATTTGATTTGGAGGGATGTGCCACTCTGTTATGTGATTAGAGCAAGGTGGGGCATAGGTACAAGTTAAGGTGTACCTTATCCACACCCTTTCAAATCAATGTTCAATGTGGGGTTAGAAAGGTATGTCAACTTCTAAAATATTAGTATATAACCAGTAATAATTTTTTTAAAATTATTACATTTGAAGTAATTATTGGATCTATAAATACTAAAATAAGTGACCTATATTAATACTAAATTGTTGAGGACAAACAATATTAAACTAAGAATTGTGCAAATTGTATTATACTTTTGTAAAATACTAAGTTTTCTTCGCCATGGGGAGCATTTAACCTAATAGCAATCAAGTCTTGCAAGAACATTTAGTTTTGAAATTCAAATAAATTCATGAGTTTTAATGATTCTCATCAAGTTGAAGTCCAAATGAAAGATTCGATTCAGAAACAATTATTCAATTGAAGAAATTAAAACAAATACATGTCATAAATTATAAGTGTTTTGCTCCTCGGATTCTATCCAAACCGTCTAAGCTTAAATGAAAAAACAAAACGCTATTGAACAAAATCAAAAGTTACTCACTACAAATTAAAAATGTTTCCCATATTAATGAAGGGCATTGTGTAATACCCGCATATTTCTTTATCTGAAATATTATATTTTGATAAATAAATGGGTTATTTCTCATAAGTGAAATTTATGATCGTAAGACTCGTGGAAATATAGTCTATTGTTCTAAGTTAATTTCGGTAGGAAATTAGGGAATTTAAGGGCCAAAGTGCCAAAATGACGAAAATGCCCCTTAAGGGACATAAATAACTTAGAAAAAAATGATGAAAAATCCTAAAAGGCAGTAAAATGACCAAGTGAATTAGGAGAGTATATAATCTCTAATTATGGTAATTTAATAAATTATGAACGTGGAGAAATTGTATAAGAATGTTCAAAAAGTAATATAAAGACCATAATACCCTTGCAAATTATAGAATAATGTAAGAGGCATGGAAATGCTAATGTTAATGCAAGAGTATGAAGGTAATGAGTTGTTCTAAGTAAGAAAATTATCAACTTGTGATAATTAAGTAATTAAGTAATATTGGGCTAATTACTTAAGCATAAGCAAGGAAAATTCATGAATAATTATATGAAACCCTAAAATTAGTTGTTATTGGCTTAAAATTAGTAAAAACATGTTTACTAATTAATTGGAAATTTTGGAGAAAAATATTTGAGTTTAGGTATTTTTAAACCTAAATACAAGTTTGGACCAATAGGAAAATTATGTAAGAAATTATATAAAATAATTATTAAATAATTATTTTATATTAAATAAAATATAAAACGAAAATAAAAAAAATGGATCAGATGTTGACCGAAAATTGGGCCAAGAAAAAAGGGAAAAAATATATATATATGTATAAAATAATTGTTGCAAGTTGCAATTATAATAATATTATAATTAATTAAAGTAAAAAAATGTGAATAGTAATTTAAAAATTAGGAAACGGATCTTATCTAGAGATCTAGGAATAGGAATTCCAAAGTCAAGGTAAAATATTGATCAGTGGGTTTTTATCTTCCGTTAGACTCTTACGGAAGTTAATTCTGAAGCCGTTTGTGCTTTTTCCTAATAGGACGAAATAGGGAAAAATGCTGATAGGCACATTTTTTGATATGAAGAAAATAAATTCTAACTCAACATCTAGAAATGAGTTTGAATTTATCTGGACATATTTGGATTCAGTGAATTTTTCTGAAGAAGTTGATGATTTCAGAAACGCGTTCTGAAACCGGACGCGATCGGACACGTTTTTCGAGAAAACTTCAACTGGACTGTTGGAGGCCTATATGGGATCAAAATATAGGTTAAATTGGACATTTCTACTGAGTGAGGAAATGGTTTCAAAGTTGTAAATCCAGAATTTTGAGATTTATCCGAAAGAAACCCTGCCCCAGTTTCTATAAATACCCCTCCCTTTGCATTTTCTCACTTCATTCTCTTGATATTTTCGAATCTAGAGAGAGGATTTTAGAGAGAGAAGCTCGGAAAAATTTCGCGAAGTCTTCAACGGGTAAGTCCTTCGGTCTTTAGCTCTTTAGTTCGGTAGTTAGTAGAATTGTTAGATAGTTTTAGTAAGTAGGGAATGAGATTCCTACTATTGTTTTTAGGCCTCATTGCATTGAAAAATGCCTGACGAGGTAAAAACTTGGTAGGGATCGAGTGCCTGAAAAGTTGAAGTCTTCGTAGTTATTTCAATAGTTAGAGTAGTAATGCTAGAGTAGCCTTTATATTTCAAAGTATGATTAGATATCATATGATAGGGCTATTTTAGTCTAGAATTTTGAAAATCATAATTGCGTCGAAGTTCTGGCGAAATTTCGGGAAGAAAATTTGTAAGAGTAACGAAGTGCTGGCGAAATTCCGTCAATTAGGGGCATAGGGGCAAAATGGTAATTTTTACCTAAAATGCCAGTTATTGTGTCAAATCACTAATGGAAGTGATATTACTCTTATAGGATGTTAGAAATCCTAATTTGCTGCCGTTACGCTGTCCAATGTGCCGCTGTCGGACAAACCGCTGTTTTCCGTCAGAAAGTACAGTTTCCGCCAGAAACATCTACGTACATCAACGAAGGTACGTTCGCGTACTGTAACACTAATCTAGTGCTGCTCATATACATATATGTGATAAGTACATTCACGGATAGAGATTCTGTTAGGGGTCACCGAGATACATTCACGGTTAGAGACTCTGTTTGTGGCTGTTTTATTTGAGCATAAGGTTAATCGTTACCTGGGGTTCGATGCATGGACTCCAGCTCTTAACGTAGCGTCAAGTTCAGGAGAACCACGGATCGGAGATCGAGGCAAGCTACACGAGTAGGCTCATGGTTGGAGGGCATGTAGCACGATTGAGTTCTTAGACGGAGATGTCGCTTTATTGTTTTCCGTATTTACCTAGGAGAACAATAGGATGCTGTATCAATACTATGTTACACTCTGGTTATTGTTTGAATGGGAATCAGTTACTCTTACGCTCCATAGATAGATAAGAATTATGGCTCCTGTCTGGAAACTATTTCCCAATGTGCCCCTGTTTAGTCGACTAACCCATGGTTTAGTCGACTAAAACGCGGGGAATTTTTTTTCTTTTGATGACCCCCGAGATTTAGTCGACTAAACCATAAGTCTTAGTCGACTAAATCGCGACAAAGGGGTTTTTTAAAAACCCCAATTGCGACTGTTCGAACCAACACAAACCCTAATCGACTAAGCACCCCTTTCCCCTTCCAATACTCTCTCTTTTCTCAGTTTTAGTGCGGCCCATCAAGGTTTAATACCATCCCACCTTGTTGAAGGTATAATTGTTGTTTAAGCTTTGTAGTTTCACTTTGTTAAGCTTTTGTTTTTGTTTGTAACCTGAAACCCTTCCTTTTGCAGCTCCCAAATTCTAGTGTTAAGGATGAGTTCAAGTCCAAACACGCATGTTACTATCCCGTTGTGTGGGCGCAGTTTTTTTGGAAGACAGTGGCTCAGCAACGCCAAACTTGGAGCAATAGTTGAGGGACGTCGTCCAAGAAAAGTAACTACATATGGACTTCTTGAGAAAATGCCACTCAAAGAGACTCAGAAAGACGCAAGATTCGGTAGAATTATTTGCAATAGAATTAGATTATGATATTCTTTTATTGTTCTTTAATTTATTAATTATTATTAGATATAGTAGTTGTGATTTATTATATTATTAAATTAAGTCTAAAAAATTTGTCAAAGAGTAAAAAATTTGTTGAATGAAAAAGTCCCACATCATTGGCTTCTTTATATGAGGGGCTCTTACAATGTAGAAGGATGCTTTGTTTTCTCATCTCATTCCAACAAGTGTCTTTCTTACCTTTCATCTCATCTCATCCCAGCAAGTGTCTTTCTTTATGTCTTTCCTTCATCCCATCCGAACCAGTGTCTTTCTTTAGGGTGAGGGGCTCTTACAATATAAAAGATGCCCCTTTACCTTTTCTCTCATCCCATCCTAACAAGTGTCTTCTTATTCTATAAGATATTTTGTATTTCTTCCTCTTTTATAGTATTTTACTTGTATATTATTTAGAGTAAAATTAGATTATGATATTTCTCTTGTTATTGTCTTATTTATTATTTATCAATTGTTATTAGATATAGTAGTTATAATTTATTATATTAATTATATAACAAATTACATCTGGAAACTTTGTGCCGCTTCGGTAACATGCACAACTTCCCTACAAAAGAAGAGGAAGAAGTTGTACAAACAGAAAATGGCAATTCCAATAATGACGAAATGGGAGGCTTGTACTTGGATTTGAAACTCTGATGAGCTTCTCCTCCAAAATTCAACAGTGTTAGACCTTTGCATTGTTTGTTAGTTTGTTTTCATCAATGTTGGATCTCTGTGTTCACCTCTGTGCCACTTTGAATTTTGAATTCACTGTCGAGATATTATTGCAAGCATCATAAAGGTAGAACCAAAAGCAATATAAGCTGAAGAGCATGACAAATTTTTCCTATTTTTCAAAACTTGAGGGCAAAAAATTAAAGATATTTACCGCACAATTATACGAGCGGCCTAGAAACTGAGAAGCAAACCAAATTTACTCTTGTTAGTGTGGGTTTGTTTTAACTTTTATAAGTTCTTTTAAGTCATTCAAGGTATATAAAAGGAATTTTGTCTTAGCTAACGGAAAAGTACTTAAAAATGCAAGGATGGCCATAAATCAAGATAAAGTTTTAATAACTACGGTTTTGGTATAGTCTATGTCCGACATGCATTATATCATAATCAACACTTGGATACTTAACTTGAGTTTTTGTGTTTTGTGCTTTCATAAATTAATAATTAATAAATTAAAGAACAATAAAAGAATATCAGAATCTAATTCTATTGCAAATAATTGTACGGTATCTTGCGTCTTTCTGAGTCTTTTTGAGTTGTATTTTCTCAAGAAGTTCATCGGTAGTTAATTTTCTTGGACGGCGTCCCTCAACTATTGCTCCAAGTTTGGCCTTACTGAGCCATTGTCTTCCAAAAAAACTGCACCCACACATCGGGATAGTAACGTGCGTGTTTGGACTTGAATTCATCATTCACAGCAGAATTTGGGAGCTGCAAAATGAAGGGTTTCAGGTTACAAATGTAATACCCGGATAAATAAAATGGCTATTCTTGATAAGTGAATATGTGGTCTCAATTTCTGTGATATATTTATCTTATATCCTAAAGGAAAATCTCTTACAAATTAGGAAAAAAAATAATAAGGAGCCAAAATGACTAAAATGCCCTTGTGGAGCATTAAATGGCCTAAGAAAATTATGATAAATCTTAAAAGGAAGTAAAATAATTTTTAAAATTTAGAGAGTAAATTGTCTCTAATTTTGGTAATTTAATAAAATAAAACCTTGGAAATATCAAAGGGGAAAAATTAAAAAGTATTGTGAGGGCCATAATTGACCCCATGATTTTTAATATTTTATGTAAAGAAAAAAATACCAATGTAAGTCCAATAGTTGTGAGATAATGATTAATTCTAAATAAGAAAATTATCAACAATTAGTGAGGGGTTAGTTAAATAATTATTGGCTAATTATTTAAGCTCAAACCAGGGAATATTCAAGGTAAATTATGAGAAACCCTTTAATTAAATATTAATTGATAAAATTAGCATAAAATATATTTGCTAATTATTGGGAAAACATTAAGAAAAATAAATGAGATTAAGGGTATGAAAATCACTAATCCTAAAAGATTACTAATCTTATGATTAAGAACACTAATTAAATTTGTTAATCCAATGAGATAAATTAAATAATTACTAAGGGTTAAGATGTAATCTTGAAAAGTAAAATCAAAGGTTTAGAATTATTCTAGTAATTTTTAAAGTCTAAATCCTTGTAATTAAGTATGGACCAATAAGGGAATTTTTGTGAAAAATAAATATAAGATAATTAGAATAATATATATTAATTAAAATAGAAAAAAAAAAAGAGAGGAGCAGCCAAAATCTTTGGATCAAAAATAGGATAAGAATGAAGCAAATAATATCAAGATATTATGTTGCAAGTTGTAATAAAATAATAATAAAAAATGTGAAAAAGCAAATAGCATAATTGACCACCGATAGAAATTAAATCCTAACTAGAAAACCATGAATAAGGTTTCTAAAGTCAGAGCATATTATAGACAAGTGAATTTTTAGCTCGGAGTAGGTTACCTCCGAAGTTATTTCCGTAACCGAAAAGGGTTATGTTAGGAGCTAAGAAACTATCGATATTCAAAAAGCAAATCGAGGGGGTGGTAAACAACTGGACATATTATGAATCAGTGAATTTTTGTCCAGAAGTTGGTGTTTTCGGAATTCATTTCCGTAACCGAAGACGTTTATCCGAAAATGTTCGGCAGGCAACAGAATGCCCTGAATGGGATCAAAAATTTAGGTAACCCAAATATTTTGAAAGAGGAAGAATAGACCTTCAAGACTTAGTTGCAGAATTTTAGAGATTTTCCAAGATTACGCGATTAGAACACCGACATTGGACTTTATCGGTATAAAACTTCTTGAAGAAGTAAATGACATGGGCATGACATCATCATTAATGATGAAAATTCTGCCACCTAAGGGGGGGGGGGAGGTCGGCAAGGTGTGTTGGATGGCCAAGATGTTGCCATTTCAATGAAGTGCGATCCAACGGTCCAGAATCCGTCTGGTAAAGCATGAATAGTGCACCGAAAACCTCTATAAATAGCCTTCCACCTTCTTCACAAATTTCACACCAAGAGCTCTTGCTCATTTCGAAAATCTTGGAGCAGCAAGGAGGAGGAGGAGTCTGGAGAAGTTTGCAGCGAAGCTCTGGGTAATTTATTCGGTCCTTAGTCTTAAGTTCTTTCGGTAGTTATAGTAGGAATGTTTGGTAGATCTTTAGTTTTTCAAGTATGATTTAGATATCATGTTTTAGGGGTAGATATGATATTTATTTCAAAAATATGTTGGAGAAAGAGATATGTTAAAATTTTAGAGAAATAGAGTTAAAGTAGCGAAGCTCTGGCGAAATTCTGCTGATTAGTAAAGATAGGGGCAAAATGGTTATTTGTACCTAAAATGCCTATTATGATGTTTATCACTGATAAATGTGATATTATCTCTATAGGACATCTGTGCTCAGTACTGCTGTTGTACCGCCATCGTTCCGCTGTCATACCACTGTTTTTCGTCAAAAGTACAGTTTTCAGTCAAAAGTACCAGAACACCGTCAACGAAGGTACAGACGCGTACTGTAACACTAACTCTGTGCTGCTCATATACATATATGTGATAGATATGTTCATAGGTTGGGGCTCTGTTTAGGGTCGTCATTTATACATACAACTCGTATACAGGTTATAGTCATAATAATGCCGTTGTTTTCCTAGCGCTGAGGACACGTTTTGTGATCGTGGCACTGGTTATGTGCAAACTGTTGTTGTTAGGCTTTACATATGGCTCTGTGCTTATGTTCTGTCGTTGTTATAATCTTGCATCTGCTCTGTGCTTATGTAGTGATATACTGCTGTCATGTTATGAATATATGTTGTCCATATACTGTTTTATTTGAGCATAAGGTTAACAGTTACCTGAGATCCAATGGGGTAAATTGGATCTCAGCTGTAGCTTCAGGGTCCGGAGGACCAAGGATTGGAGAGCGGGGCAAGCACCACGACTAGACCGTTGGCTGGATATGTTTCTTTTGTTTATTTATTAATTACTTTTTGAGAACAGTAGGATGACTGTATCAATGCTATGTTACACTATCGTTAATGTTTTAATGTGATTTAGTTACTCACTCGCTCCAATGCTCTACTTTGATTGAAAAAAAAAATTCGCTTTTAAATTGGGATGTTACAACAAACAAAAACAAAGCTTGACAAAGTGAAACTACAAAGATTACACAACAATTATACCTTCAACAAGGTGGGATGGTATTAAACCTTGATGAGACGCACTAAAACTGAGAAAAGAGAGAGTATTGGAAGGGGAAAGGGGTGCTTAGTCGATTAGGGTTTGTGGAGGTTCGAACAGTCACGATTGGAGTTTTTAAAAAACCCCTCTGTCGCAATTTAGTCGACTAAGACTTGTATCTTAGTCGACCAAATCGCGGGTTTGGCTTTTTTAAAAAGCCCTCTGGACTGGTTTCGTCGACTAAAACTTATGGTTTAGTTAAATAAATCTCAGGGGACATCGCTCAAACAAAAAATTCCCCACGTTTTAGTAGACTAAACCATGGGTTAATCGACTAAACAGGGGTACATTGGGAAATAGTTTCCAGACAGTGACATTTTGGTAAATAGTTATTTAATAAGGGGAAAATTGGGAAAAAAGCCTAAGAATTATTCGTATATGATTTTTATATTTACATAGGAGAAAGAGCATTATTCATATATGATTAGGGTTAACCTTCTAACAATAACAATAATAAAGTATGAAACCAAGGTTTTATATTGAAAATATGCGACTAAAGAGAACCACCTTTTAAAGGAACATTAACACGAACTTTGAGCAGATAATAAGATTTACAATATTAATTAAAGAACTGGTACCTTCTTAATCAATTGTATAATCCCAAATTTTGGGATTTGGAATTTGAAATAATATATGGAAATAAATTAAGAAATTTTAGCTTAAAATAATTATGAGAATAATTATTGGAAATTAAGGTTTAGTTTTCCCTTAATTAATTTATTTTGGGAAAAAGAATAAATTCAAGAAAAGAATAATTATGGCCTAAAAATTATATTTTATGTTATAGAGGAATTAATTGGGAAAGGAAAATCCTTATATAGAATTAAGGATTAATTTATTTTCTAATAATTGCAATTATTTAATTAATGAGCCTATGTAAAGTGCTTATGTTATAGCATGATAATATATGATATGCACATCCTCATGTTTATAGTCATAATGGTCCAACGTACAACACTCTCCAATTACTATATTTTAATGGGAAACTTAGATTAGGAATTATCGCCAATAATATAAACACATGCACTCCCTCATCCAAGCCCAAACAAAGTCTCACTCAAACCCATACTCTAACAATATATCAATATCATACCCCAATAATAGGTAAGAACGTTATGTTTTTGGAAATGAATTCTCTTCAAAGTAGTGAGGTATTTGTAACTTGACAATGAGATCAAACATATCAAATGGTCATGATCCACAAAAAAGAAGCTAATATCATATGCCTGCTGCAATATTCAATTTATGCGGCACAATAAATATTTCAAGGAGGATAAAACTTGGGTCAGGTTGTTTATATATGGTAAGTTTTTTTTTTTTTTTAAAGTTTATGGTCAACTTCCCCAATCACAATTATTATTTTGCTATTGTTAGTTTTTGAAATTTGTGTACACTTGTAAAATTCATTTATGAACATTTGTAAATTTTTGTATTATCTTTGTAATAATTTATAAATTTTGATATGGAATAATATTGTTTGTTGTTAAAATTAAGCTTTGTAAATTTTTATATAGACACTTGTTATTTTATTATTGTTAGTTATTAAAATGTGTGTATGTACACTTGTAAACACCAATGAACTTAATAAATATAAGCAACTCTAGTTAAGTTTTATATTAACCTTACATTTTGATAGCTATCTCAATTACCAGTAACAAT
Organism: Acacia pycnantha; assembly: GCA_025563575.1. Classification (NCBI taxonomy): domain Eukaryota; kingdom Viridiplantae; phylum Streptophyta; class Magnoliopsida; order Fabales; family Fabaceae; genus Acacia; species Acacia pycnantha. The sequence goes on from JAMWYP010000046.1 coordinate 1,868,407, forward strand.
GTTGTTCTGTATGAGAATAGGTGATGTCTAGTCCAGTGGACTAGTACGTTACTATAGGATCATTCAACTATCTCTCCTAGGTATCTAGGGTCCCCTGGTTCAGATCCTCCCTGGTTTTAGCCTTAATTGTAGATTGGTTGGGATCCTGGTGCAGATTGCCCCTTGCTGGGCCAATTCATTAGTGGGCCTAATTATAGATCTGTAACAAATATCATAGCAGTGTTTTTTAAATTAAAATAAAACATAAACTTGTTGAAAATTCTTCTAAGTCCAACTGAAAATGTATCTAAGAATTAATACTTTCTAATAATTTTTTGTTATCTTTCCTCCCCTAGTTGCAGGGGAAGTTCTTAAAAATGCATTAGGGTTTATATCTATAACGACAAGTTCAATTACGGCGGATTACATGACAACTAATTAAGTTGAATTTAGTACTTTTTTCTATCTGGCTTTTCAAAGACCATATAAAAAGGACGTTGGTTTTCTTCCTTCCTTTAATACGAGGCAAGTTAAACAACACACACTTAACAAAGTCACTCAAACCCATACTCCAACAATAACAATATCATACCCCATACGTTTCCTTACCCAAGATAAACAACACACACTTAACACCTACACTCATTCCTTTACTTCCCATTCCATCTGGACACCACAACACCTACACTTCATCCCTCCATAATAGGCCATGCCGTTGTGCATCCATTATCAAATCATTCTCTATTTTTTTATGTATGCTATATATGTATTGCCATTTTTTTACGGTAGGTAATTCTTATTGCCCTTTTCACTTAGCCTAATTTACCATCATAAAGTCCACATAAATACATCCTGATTAATGCAGATAATCAGGATTTAATTAATTTACACAACAACAATGAAATATTCGAACCAACACTTTCCCTAACAATGAAAAATTCCATAAAAAACTAGAAAATATAATATAAACCTGGGCAATACGATAATAAATTTAAAAAAGTTGTCGGAAATACATCAGATAGAAATATACTCCTTCTGATCCACAACATAAGTCACCTCAACTAATTCTTCTAGTTATACATTATGCAGATTGAGTATTGTTTGACCCAATTAAAGAAAGCTATCATTTATTGATTTGGAAGGCGAGATAGCTCGGCCATCTCGATTATCTCTTGGAAAGGATGTTCTATGCTTTGGAAAGGATGTTCTAAGCCTTGGAAAGGATCCAAGTTGGGAAAAATATCACGAGCACCAGATGTTTGTTGAACATCAACCTTAAGTGTTGATTAAAAAGATCAACAAACTCATTTACACGTGTTGCTTACGGCGTGATCATTCCATCATGACCACTTCTTATAGGAGCACAAACAGCAGAAGAAGTGTGATCTAGTTGCTGCGTACTAGAAGTCAAATTCGAGTCATCGGTTGTTGCTCCCTAATCTGTTTTCAAAGGAGGTACCCAGCGCATGGTTTTGATGTGGTTCTTTGCATATTACTTCTTCCAAAGGAAGTACCATTAGCAAAGTGTTCTTTGTTGCAGCATATCACTTTCCATTCCTTCAGAGGAAGGACCTTGTGGTTGCCGTTGTTGCAGCATATTACTTTTAGAGGAAGTAATTCGATCGGTGATGCATGGCGAGGTCTAGTTGTATTAACTCGAAAATCGGCGATCTTTGAGGAATCAAGTTCTTGCTTCCATTTTCAATAAGAGATGTGACTGCTGAAATTATAAAGAATTAATTAGAATTGTGAAATAATTGAGTTATAAATAAGAGAAGGTTTAGACATTCACCCAAGTTGTTGAACTGCATTAGCGGGCAAACAAGGTGTTGTTCATGATGTTCAGGTTGTATTTGCGGCGGGCAGGAAATGCGTTGTTGATTGTAATGAGTGTTTTGCATTTGGGGCAGAGGAGGAGGAGGAAGAGAATTAATCGTGGAAGTTTCTGGAAGGTGAAAATCAAATCTAGGAGGGATTTGATTAACGTCATCTCATTCCTTCCATTTGCATTATTCATACGTCGTTGGGGCAGCTGTGTTTTTATTCTCTTTTTCCCGGTGTTTCTGAAAGTATATGAAGAAACCATAATTAGATTGGTATGTACATAAGACATATATAAATAATGATAATGATAATGAGGAGAACCATGTCTCTCAACACGAAGGTGACTCCCAACTTGTTCTTTAGTCAGAGAAAGCTCAGACCTATGCATTTTCATCTTTTCAAGAATTTTTTTAGGCACTGCATCTGACGTACAAGGAAACATAAAACTATAATATTCAATAGAAAGGTCAAACACACCCTACCAAACACACGAATTAATCTGCCTAAAACAATATTCATAATTATAAAAGAAAGCTCGAAAATAAAAAGGACAAATACACAAATTAATGTATCTAAGATAAAAAATACTCAAATTCATTAAAAAATACCAGGAAACAAAAGACAATTATATTCATAAGTGTAGTAGGGAGTTCAGGAAATTATAATATGCTTCCGAAATTTATTAATTTTTTTCTCAAAAAATTGTATATAAATAAGAATAAAGAGGTTACTCCTTCTTAGTTATTAAATACTTCTTTATAAGGATATTATAATAGTGAAGATTTTTGCTACAAGAAATTATAATGAGACGAAAGATCGATCACTTACCTTTTTTGCCAAGGTAATTCACAACTTCAACAAAAAGGGAATCGAGTTCCTCGGTCCAAACCAGCCGTTGTTTTCTTAAAGGAGGTTCTTCGCCATGATTCATAAACTCGTATCCTCTTTTTAGACTTTCTTGTTGGGAAGAAACAATAGAAGAATAACCATCATTCTGGGCCCTCCACCTAATTACATGTTGCCATAAATCCTCATTCTGAGCCCTCCACCTAAATATATGTTGCCATAAATTTCCAATCTCATCAGACCCCTCACTTATTGGCTTCTTCAAAAATGACATGCACCCAATTTATACGCCTGTGACGTCATGAGGAACTAATCTCTCAGCTCCAAATATTACTGCAAAATATAAATATAATGAATTAACTCTCACATTAACATAATAGTATCGAGATAAGTATATATAGAGAGAGAACTTACCAACGTGGGGAATATTTTTTCTCAAGAGCTGGATTTGTTCGATGAAGTCATAGCCATCCTCGAAAGAGTTGGAGCCTTCCTCGACTTTCAAAGAGACATCACTGAGCACCAAGTCAACGTCAAATTTTTCTTTTTCAAAGAATTCTAAGGCTGAATTAAAAGTGCGCTGTGGAGTGGTTTGATAATAAGAATGTATAAGCTGAATCCTAATACGTCTTTCGGTTTCTTGATCAGTGCCAACTAAGAGGACATGGAACCTCCGAGGAGAGGGAGGTTCGGCTCGCTGCATCTTAGCCGAATCAATCAAAATCTAACAACTATACTGAGGACTGATTGTGATTATTATTATCAATCTCAGGAGAGAAACTCAGGTAATGTACTTATAAGCACGTGCGATAAGCCGTAGTGCTTATATAGAGGTTAGTGAATATCACGCTAATGTATGTTTGTTTGTTTTTTTTTTTCGAAAAGGTTGTTGGATGATTTTTAAAAGGATATATTTTTAGTTGTAAAAATATATAAAACTGTTTAAAGGATAAAGATTTTATCAGTTGAAAATATCACAAACTTTCACCGGATAGCAATGTTTATTAACAAGATAAATTATCAGCATAGTATATTATGTATCGCCTTTTTTTCCGGAGGAATAGTAATAACGGGGGGAATATTTACAGTAATAAATATAAAAATTAAAATAAGTCACGGTATTTACAATTTAAATCTCTTAATATTTTTTTTTGTTAAGAATATCTTGTTAAATTTTTATGGCCTAATATCCTAAGTATATCTCTTACTTAACTCTAAGATTTTCGATTCTGGTTTAAAACAAAAATCTAAGGTTTTGGATAAGGAGAATCTAGGAAGAATATCCTTAATTAGTATATCTCTTATTTATTTATTTTTTTTAATTATCATCTCATCACCGGTTAGGGTTTTTTTATTATTTATTTTTAATTAACAAGTCTTATAATATTTAGAAAAATTTAAACTTCCTCCCCATAACATTAATCATTAATCAAATGATCTATAACATATTCTTTCTTTATTATTTGAGGATATTTCAATGGAATGATAGTAAATTACGAAGTGGACAGGTTGTCTCCCCATATCAGTCCAAGTATGTCATGTGCCCTCTCTCAGTTTTGACCGGCAACCCTGCTTGGGAAAACATAAAGAAATCTTCAACTAAAGAAAATTTGCAGTTGGGACTCCTTTGGTAGGCGATCTCGTAAGTGCTCATAGAGCCCGGGGCCGTACCCTGGCCTTGGTGGGGGACTGATGTCGAACGCCTCCAAAACCTTTGTTCTTATCAAAAATAAAAAATAAAAAAAAAAAATTTGCAGTTATTTATTTTATTTACTCCACAGCCATTTTGAATATCAATTCAATACACAAAAGATAAAAAAAAAAATGTTTCAATTTGAATATTAATTGATCATGGGATATATATGTGAGCGCACGAACGATATGTATGTCTAGGAAAGATTCAGCTTATCAAATATCGCACATGGCTTGAAGCTTACTATACACAGGCGTCCTTAATAAATTCGGAGCAAGGTTATTAAATAAAGTTAGTATTATACATATATAGTACTACCTTCATCCTTAAGGCAAGATTCAATTGACTAATTTCGAGAAATTAATAAAGTTATTAAATAAATTACTTTAAAGTATTTATGTAATACCCGGATTTTATTATCTGGAATATTATGAATAAAATGGATATTTCTGATTAGTGAAATTAATGTCTCCTGACTTGTGTGAATTTAGCCTATTATTCTAAGTTGAAACTCTATAGGAAATCAGGGAATCTAAGGGCCTAAGTGCCAAAATGACCAAAATACCCCTGGGAAGGGTAAAAGACTTAGGAAAATTATGAAAAATCCTAAAAGGCAGTAAAATGACCAAGTGAATTAGGAGAATATGTTATCTCTAATTATGGTAATTTAATAAATTATGAACTTGGAGAAAATTGTATAAGAATGTTGAAAAAGTAATAAAAAGGCCAAAATACCCTTGTAAATTGTAGAATAATGCAAGGGACATGGAAATTCTAATGTTAATGTAAGAGTTTGAAGGCAATAAGGTGTTCTAAGTAAGAAAATTATCAACTTGTGATAATTAAGTAATTAAGTAATATTGGGCTAATTACTTAAGCATAAGCAAAGGAAATTCACAAGTAATTATGTAGAACCCTAAAATTAGTGATTTTTGTTTTAAAATTAGTAAAAACATGTTTACTAATTAATTGGAAATTTTGGAGAAAAATAGTTGAGTTTAGGTATTTTTAAGCCTAAATACATGAATGGACCAATTAGGTAATTTTGTGGAATTTTTGGGAAAAATTAAATAAGTAAATGATTAAATAATAATTAAATAAAAAAATAAATATTTATTAAAAATAAAATAGGGCCAGCCGAAAATGGGCCAAGAAAAAGGAAAAAAATAATAATAAGAAATGAAAGATAAATTGTTGCAAGTTGCAAATATAATATAATATAATTAATTAAAGTAAAAAAATGATGAATAGTAATTTAATAATTTGGAAACGGATCCTATCTAGAGATCTAGGAATGGGATTTCCAAAGTCAGGATAAAATATTGATCAGTGGAATTTTATCTTCCGTTAGACTCTTCCGGAAGTTAATTCTGAGGCCGTTTGTGCATTTTCCTAATAAAACAAAATAGGGAAAAATGTAGATAGGCACATTTATGAATGAGTTTGAATTTATCTGGACATATTTGGAATCAGTGAATTTTTCTGAAGAAGTTGATGATTCCAGAAATGCGTTCTGAAACCGGACGCGTTCGTACACGTTTTTCGAGAAAACTTCAAGCTGAATTTGTTGGAACCCTGTAAGAGACCGAAATCTAAGTTAAATTAGATATTATTGATGAGGAAGAGAAGATGTTCAGAGTTATGAATTCAGAAGTTTGAGATTTCTCCGAAATCACGCGAATTGGGTACCGATCGGGGAAATTCTATTAGACCGGGCATAAAGCAACCCAAGTCACCATTTTTGGGCCAATCTTGGGCTGCCACATCAGCTCTCTAAGTCGACCAAGAGGCTCCCATGGACAAGAATTATACACCATTTTTGTTTGATTTTCCATGGTTGAAAACAACTTGCAAAATTCCATTTGTGTCCTTCCAAAATTCTATAAATAGGTAGCATGCTCTTCATAAATTTTCACACCATTCCTCCTTCCTTTGGCTGAGATCCTAGAGGGAGAAAGAAGAGAGAGAAGCTCTGGAAAAATTTTGAAGAAGTCTTCAACGGGTAAGTCCTTCGGTCTTTAGCTTTTTAGTTCGATAGTTAGTAGTATTGTTAGATAGTTTTAGTAAGTAGGGAGCGAAATTCCTACTATTGTTTTAGGCCTCATTGCATTGAAAGATGCCTAAAGAGGTAAAAATTTGTAGGGATTGAGTCCCCGAAAAAGTGTAATAAAGCGAAGTCTTTGTGAAATTCCGCCAATTAGGGGTATAGGGGCAAAATGGTAATTTTTACCTAAAATGCCAGTTATTGTGTCAAATCACTAATGGAAGTGATATTAATCTTATAGGACGTCAGAAATCCTAAATTGCTGTCGTTACACTGTCCAACATGCATTTGTCGGACAAACCATTTTTAAGTCGAGAAATACGATTTCGCGAAACATCTACGTACATCAACAAAGGTACGGAGGCGTACTGTAACACTAATCTTGTGCTGCTTAAATGCTTATATGTCTAAGATATGTTCGTAGACCATTATACAGACAGTTTTATACGGGTTATGTCTTGTAATACTATTATGTTTTCCTAGCGCTGAGGACACGAGTGAGTATCGTGGCCTTTGGTGAATAGTGCAGTAGTGTTGTTGTTATTGTTTACCTTATGGGGCTTTACATATTGCTTTGTGCTTATGTTTTGTCGGCATATTGATCATGCATCTGTAGTATGCTTATGATATCTTGTTGTATTAGCTCTAGAATATCATTGGCAATATCTTGTGTTATTTGGGCTTGAGGTTAACCGTTACACGAGATTCAATGCGGTGAATTGAATCTCGGCTATAGCTCGAGGATCCGGGAATACGGATCGAAGATCGAGCAAGCGGCGATGAGACGTGCGGCCGAGAGACCTATCTATCTTTCCGCTTTTGTTTCTTTACATTATTTACTTTCCAAACCCTAGGATTACTGTAATCAATACAATGTTACACAATGGTTGATGTTTTGTTATGATCAGTTACTCTTTCGCTCCATTGCTCGACTCTGATTGAAAAAAAAAATAAAAATTCCGCGTTTCAAATTGGGATGTTACAATTTATATTTATCATTATTCTCTAAACTAATTTGTCTGACTTATAACTTATGCTTCGGTAACTTGCATATTTTGTGATTGGTTGTGGTTTCTACTCTCAAGAATCTCACAAGTAGCTTGAAAGGCAAAGACGTGGTCATCACCGTTAGCTAAGATTTTATTTTTGACCTTTTGTATAATCTTTTCCCTTATACTCAAACTTTTGGATAGCCTAATGTGGCTAATATTTTGTGTGTGTCTATATATATATATATATATATATATAGAAACGCTTAGTAGTGATTCAATTTTTTAAAATTTTCAAAGAAACTAATTCATTTCACAGGATCAGATCTTGTGTTTGGATTAAGTTTTTAACTATTTTTCAAAATTTTTTACTCACCAGGAGTAAACTTGGCTTAGTGATTCAAAATCATCATTAAATAACACATTTGACTTATGTAAAGGAACGACGACCTTACATATATTCAGTATTAGAGTTTAAGATAAAGCTTCACACCTATTTGATATCAGAGCTTGAGGCTTTATTTGATTTGGAGGGATGTGCCACTCTGTTATGTGATTAGAGCAAGGTGGGGCATAGGTACAAGTTAAGGTGTACCTTATCCACACCCTTTCAAATCAATGTTCAATGTGGGGTTAGAAAGGTATGACAACTTCTAAAATATTAGTATATAACCAGTTATAATTTTTTTTTTTTAAAAAAAATTATTACATTTGAAGTAATTATTGGATCTATAAATACTAAAATAAGTGACCTATATTAATACTAAATTTTTGAGGACAAACAATATTAAACTAAGAATTGTGCAAATTGTATTATACTTTTGTAAAATACCAAGTTTTCTTCGCCATGGGGGGCATTTAACCTAATAGCAATCAAGTCTTGCAATAACATTTAGTTTTGAAATTCAAATAAATTCATGAGTTTTAATGATTCTCATCAAGTTGAAGTCCAAATGAAAGATTCGATTCAGAAACAATTATTCAATTGAAGAAATTAAAACAGATACATGTCATAAATTATAAGTGTTTTGCTCCTCGGATTCTATCCAAACCTGCTAAGCTTAAATGAAAAAAGAAAACGCTATTGAACAAAATCAAAAGTTACTCACTACAAATTAAAAATGTTTCACCATATTAATGAAGGGCATTGTTGAAACCAACGGGGTTGACACAAATGGTAAGCGGCTTTTGTTGCTTATACAAGATCTTAAACTTGAGCCTTTTGAATGCATAAAAGCCCCGTTGAGAGACACGATGGGGCTCGAATTCAGATTAGTTAGGCGAAGCTCTGGATACCGGATGGGGAACAAAAAAAAAAGTGCATTCTTGAATTTTTTTTTTCCTTATCCATAGAGAGATAATAATTATGGCTACTGTCTGGAAACTATTTCCCAATGTGCCCCTGTTTAGTCGACTAACCCATGGTTTAGTCGACTAAAACGTGGGGTCAAATTTTTTTTGATGACCCCCGAGATTTAGTCGACTAAACCATAAGTTTTAGTCGACTAAACTAGTCCAGATGACTTTTTTAAAAAGCCAAACCCGCAATTTAGTCGACTAAGATACAAGTCTTAGTCGACTAAATCGCGACAGAGGGGTTTTTTAAAAACCCCAATCGCGACTGTTCGAACCTCCACAAACCCTAATCGACTAAGCACCCCTTTCCCCTTCCAATACTCTCTCTTTTCTCAGTTTTAGTCCTGCCCATCAAGGTTTAATACCATCCCACCTTGTTGAAGGTATAATTGTTGTTTAAGATTTGTAGTTTCACTTTGTTAAGCTTTTGTTTTTGTTTGTAACTTGAAACCCTTCCTTTTGCAGCTCCCAAATTCTAGTGTTAAGGATGAGTTCAAGTCCAAACACACACGTTACTATCCTGACGTTACTGTCCCGATGTATGGCCGTCCAAGAAAAGTAACTACAGATGAACTTCTTGAGAAAATGCCACTCAAAGAGACTCAGAAAGACGCAAGATTCGGTAGAATTATTTGCAATAGAATTAGATTATGATATTCTTTTATTGTTCTTTAATTTATTAATTATTATTAGATATAGTAGTTGTGATTTATTATATTATTAAATTAAGTCTAAAAAATTTGTTGAATGAAAAAGTCCCACATCATTGGCTTCTTTATATGAGAGGCTCTTACAATGTAGAACGATGCCCCTTTACCTTTGTTTTCTCATCTCATTCCAACAAGTGTCTTTCTTTATACCTTTCCTCTCATCTCATCCCAACAAGTGTCTTTCTTTATGTCTTTCCTTCATCCCATCCGAACCAGTGTCTTTCTTTAGGGTGAGGGGCTCTTACAATATAAAAGATGTCCCTTTACCTTTTCTCTCATCCCATCCTAACAAGTGTCTTCTTATTCTATAAGATATTTTGTATTTCTTCCTCTTTTATAGTATTTTACTTCTATATTATTTAGAGTAAAATTAGATTATGGTATTTCTCTTGTTATTGTCTTATTTATTATTTATCAATTATTATTAGATATAGTAGTTATAATTTATTATATTAATAAATTACATCTGGAAACTTTGTGCCACTTCGGCAACATGCACAGCTTCCCTACAAAAGAAGAGGAAGAAGTTGTACAAACAGAAAATGGCAATTCCAATAATGATGAAATGAGAGGCTTGTACTTGGATTTGAAACTCTGATGAGCTTCTCCTCCAAAATTCAACAGTGTTAGACCTCTGCATTGTTTGTTGGTTTGTTTTCATCAATGTTGGATCTCTGTGTTCACCTCTGTGCCACTTTGAATTCACTGTCGAGATATTATTGCAAGCATCATAAAGGTAGAACCAAAAGCAATATAAGCTGAAGAGCATGACAAATTTTTCCTATTTTTCAAAACTTGAGGGCAAAAAATTAAAGATATTTACCGCACAATTATACGAGCGGCCTAGAAACTGAGAAGCAAACCATTTTTACTCTTGTTAGTGTGGGTTTGTTTTAACTTTTTATAAGTGCTTTTAAGTCATTCAAGGTATATAAAAGGAATTTTGTCTTAGCTAACGGAAAAGTACTTAAAAATGCAAGGATGGCCATAAATCAAGATAAAGTTTTAATAACTACGGTTTTGGTATAGTCTATGTCCGACATGCATTATATCATAATCAACACTTGTATACTTAACTTGATTTTTTGCGTTTTGTGCTTTCATAAATTAATAATTAATTTAATAATAATTAATAAATTAAAGAACAATAAAAGAATATCATAATCTAATTCTATTGCAAATAATTGTAAGAGATCTTGCGTCTTTCTGAGTCTTTTTTAGTTGTATTTTCTCAAGAAGTTCATCGGTAGTTAATTTTCTTGGACGGCGTCCCTCAACTATTGCTCCAAGTTTGGCCTTACTAAGCCATTGTCTTCCAAAAAAACTGCGCCCACACATCGGGACAGTAACGTGCGTGTTTGGACTTGAACTCATCCTTCAGAGCAGAATTTGGAAGCTGCAAAATGAAGGGTTTCAGGTTACAAATGTAATACCCGGATAAATAAAATGGCTATTCTTGATAAGTGAATATGTGATCTCAATTTCTGTGATATATTTATCTTATATCCTAAAGGAAAATCTCTTGGAAATTAGGAAACAAATAATAAGGAGTCAAAATGACTAAAATGCCCTTGTGGAGCATTAAATGGCCTAAGAAAATTATGATAAATCTTAAAAGGAAGTAAAATAATTATTAAAATTTAGAGAGTAAATTGTCTCTAATTTTGCTAATTTAATAAAATAAAACCTTGGAAAAATCAAAGGGGAAAAATTAAAAAGTATTGTGAGGGCCATAATTGACCCCATAATTTTTAATATTTTGTGTAAAGCAAAAAAATACCAATGTAAGTCCAATAGTTGTGAGATAATGATTAATTCTAACTAAGAAAATTATCAACATTTAGTGAGGGGTTAGTTAAACTCAAACCAGGGAATATTCAAGGTAAATTATGAGAAACCCTTTAATTATATATAAATTGATAAAATTAGCATAAAATATATTTGCTAATTGTTGGGAAAATATTAAGAAAAATAAATGAGATTAAGGGTATGAAAATCACTAATCCTAAAAGATTACTAATATTATGATTAAGAGAACTAATTAAATTTGTTAATTCAATGAGATAAATTAAATAATTACAAAGGGTTAAGATGTAATCTTGAAAAGTAAAATCAAAGGTTTAGAATTATTCTAGTAATTTTTAAGGTCTAAATCCTTGTAATTAAGTATGGACCAATAAGGGAATTTTTGTGAAAAATAAATATAAGATAATTAGAATAATATATATTAATTAAAATAGAAAAAAAAAAAAGAGAGAGAGGAGCAGCCGAAATTTTTGGATCAAAAATAGTATAAGAATGAAGCAAATAATATCAAGATATTATGTTGCAAGTTGTAATAAAATAATAATAAAAAATGTGAAAAAGCAAATAGGATAAATGACCACCTATAGAAATTAAATCCTAACTAGAAAACCATGAATAAGGTTTCTAAAGTCAGAGCATATTATAGACAAGTGAATTTTTAGCTCGGAGTAGGTTACCTCCGAAGTTATTTCCGTAACCGAAAAGGGTTATGCTAGACTGGCTAAGAAACTATCTGATATTCAAAAAGCAAATCAGATAAATGAAAATCTATAGAAACTAAATCATATCTTGAGAACATGACCTGGGATGGTAAACAACTGGACATATTATGAATCAGTGAATTTTTGTCCAGAAGTTGGTGTTTTTGGAATTTATTTCCGTAACCGAAGACTTTTATCCGAAAGTGTTCAGCAGGCAAAAGAATGCCCTGAATGGGATCAAAAATTTAGTTAACCCAAATATTTTGAAAGAGGAAGAATAGACCTTCAAGACTTAGTTGCCGAATTTTAGAGATTTTCCGAGATTACGCGATTAGAACACCGAACATGGACTTTATCGGTATAAAACTTCTTGAAGAAGTAAATGACATGGGAATGACATCATCATTAATGATGAAAACTCTGCCACCTAAGGGGGGGGGAGGTCGGCAAGGTGTGTTGGATGGTCAAGATGTTGCCATTTCAATGAAGTGTGATCCTACGGTCCAGCATCCGTCTGGTAAAGCATGAATAGTGCACCGAAAACCTCTATAAATAGCCTTCCACCTTCTTCACAAATTTCACACCAAGAGCCCTTGCTCATTTCAAAAATCTTGGAGCAGCAATGAGGAGGAGTCCGGAGAAGTTTGCAGCGAAGCTCTGGGTAATTTCTTCGGTCCTTAGTCTTAAGTTCTTTCTTTAGTTATAGTAGGAATGTTTGGTAGATCTTTAGTTTTTCAAGTATGATTTAGATATCATGTTTTAGGGGTAGATATGATATTTATTTCAAAAATATGTTGGAGAAAGAGATATGTTAAAATTTTGGAGAAATAGAGTTAAAGTAGCGAAGCTCTGGCGAAATTCCGCCGATTAGTAAAGATAGGGGCAAAATGGTAATTTGTACCTAAAATGCCTATTATGATGTTTATCACTGATAAATGTGATATTATCCTTATAGGACATCTGTGATCAGTACTGCTGTTGTACCGCCGTCGTTCCGCTGTCATACCGCTGTTTTCCATCAAAAGTACAGTTTTCCGTCAAACGTACCAGAATACTGTCAATGAAGGTACGGACGTGTACTGTAACACTAACTCTGTGCTGCTCATATACATATATGTGATAGATACGTTCATAGGTTGGGGCTCTGTTTAGGGTCGTCATTTATACATACAGCTCTTATAAGGGTTATAGTCATAATAATGCCGTTGTTTTCCTAGCGCTCAGGACACGTGTTGTGATTGTGGCACTAGTTATGTGCAAACTGTTGTTGTTAGGCTTTACATATGGCTCTGTTCTTATGTTCTGTCGTTGTTATAATCTTGCATCTGCTCTGTGCTTATGTAGTGATATACTGCTGTCATGTTATGAATATATGTTGTCCATATACTGTTTTATTTGAGCTTAAGGTTAACCGTTACCTGAGATCCAATAGGGTAAATTGGATCTCGGCTGTAGCTTCAGGGCCCGGAGGACCAAGGATTGGAGAGCGGGGCAAGCACCACGACTAGACCGTTGGCTGGAGATGTTTCTTTTGTTTATTTAGTAACTACTTTTTTGAGATTAATGTTTATTGGCTTTGTTAGTTTGACAATTGTTGATTGGATTGAATTTTGTGGCTTGTTGGATTTATATATATATATTTCCTTATTGATTCAATGATATTGTGTTGTCTACGTAGTATTGTTAGATAATATGATTGAATTGAATTAATTGAGTGGCGTGGTATCACATTCATATGAAGAGGAACCAAGTTGCATTAATTTAAACCTAATCACACACTAAGTGGTTTTAAACAATATCTCAAGAGATAGTAGTTAGCTACGGTAGTAGGAGCTACTATTAATTGGGAATATTGGACTCAAGTGGTATCTTGGGGTTTTACATCTAGACTTTGTTCAAATTTACTCCTATATTTAATTGAACTATGATAGTCACTATTCCATTTCCAGGAGAACATTCATACTCATTTTCATACCCCATTCCATTTTATAAAGAAAATACCAAAAATAATAGTTTAGCATTTAATTAAATTTCATTTTTATTCTAGTTTGTTAATTGAAAAAGCCAAAACCTATTTTTTCCCTTGTTTTATTGCATTTGCATGACATTTAGATTATCTTGGAATGAATAAAAGGCTCCTCGAAAAGAGAGAACGATCATAGGTTTGCCTATACGCAATCCTTGGTTATTTTTGATTGTGGACCCCAAGGCTAAAGATAAAAAGGGTCTCATCAAATGGCGCGTGTTCTTGGGGAGCTAAGTAATTGGCTCCCTAGGTAATCTAATTGTCAAATTCGCTTTTGACAAGGGGTTTCTCGTGTGAAGCTTGTTAGTTTTGCATTTTTGATTTTTCATTGCATATAGTTTAGGATTTTTGGATTTAGATAGTTTACATAGCATTCACTGCATTCTGGTATTGTCTTGACTTGGTAGCTTCTGTGTGGTGTGTTTGCATTAAATTTGATATGATGTTGAGCTTAATTGTTTGAATTGACCATGTCTCCAAGTTAATTCATAGATACTTGCATCTTTTCATTTTGATTTTTAATTTTTTTTTCTTAGTTAGATAGATATTTGTAATTCATTTGGGAACTAATTGTATTGAACTTTTATGGCTTGGTTTAATGGTACTCAAGATTCACCCATTCATTCCCACTCTTTTGTGGAAAATTCAACCGGAAGGGAAGAGTCTATCTCTCAAAGAATCGAATCCCTTCAACAAACAATACGGGCTCTTCAAGCTAACTTGGGAATTCAAGATAAGAGTCCAATTGGTCAAGAATGTCATGGTCCATTCCACCACCCATATCATGAACCTTACCACCAACCTCCATTTCAACCAAATCACTCACCACACCTACCCTTTAGATCATACCATGAGCCTTCTCCACCACCATACAACCCATATTATGAGCCTTCTCATAATCCTCCACCATACAATCAAATACCATACCATGAACCTCCTCGTTCATTCCTACCCATTTCCCAACCATGTCATCCATCTCATGAATCCTTATATCCATTTGAGCCACCTTATGGACCCCATTCTCAACCTTGTGTGCCAGACCAATAACCTACCACTAGTGAAGTCTTTAGAAAATTGCAAAATCAAGTGACTCAAACGGTAGACGAGGAGCGGTCATACAAGGCCAACTTTGACCATCAAATGGACTCTATAATGAGACGAATGGAATATCAAGAGAAAGAGAATGAGAGAATGGAAAAGGAATTTGAGCATCTCACTCAGTAATCACAAGTGTTGAAGACTAATTTCCAAGAAAACCCTATTCCCATGTTCACACATACAAAAGATGTGGAGAAACTAGAAGAAAGCAATGAGAAGTTGGAGAAAGCAATCGGCCTTGATGCTTTCCTCACCTTGCCATATATGGATGCTCAAACCCTTACCCTAAGAAGAATGTATGACCAACTAAAAGTTCGATATCTACATTTATTCAATCTCAAAGAGGTACTTCCTCGTAGATTCTCTGAGGAAATAGACGAGGAAATGGAGGACATTGAAAAATTCAACAAGGCATTTGTTCACCATGTGCTATGGATTAAAACCAAAGGAGAAGAGGGAGCTCCATGGTCATGTGCCTCCAATGATAATGGGAAAACCGAAGAGCAACACCTAAATGCCACTTCACAAGTGGAAGTTTCCAATCTTTTAGTACCTATTCCCACACAAGCACAAGAAGTGAAACAAGTACAACGAGCATTGAAGAGTCTTCTACCATCTGGTAATGTTCCTATCCTAATAGAAGTAGACTCTCCTACTACTTTAACTAATGAAGCAATTCATGCTTTGAGTGATGATGAGGTAGATGAGGAAATCATTGTTGAATCCCCTCAAATGTTCGAAAAGTAATTACTCAACCCATTAGTTCTAGTAGTAGCGAATCAATTGTACTTGTTGATCAGTGTGTTCCTACTTCTTTATGTGATGCTTTAACTATTGAAAATGGTTCTCTTCATAGTACTAGGGATCATTGTGAAAATTTGAATGACATATTTTCATGTTCTTGTGCGGAAGATAGAATATGTGTAGACTGTTATCATGAAAAATTCCACTTACTTGTTGAGTTCGAAAGAAAGCATTTAGTGAAGTGGTTGATTCTACCATTGATCATAATGCACCCTCTTATACTATTGATAATTCTAAGCATGACAATTGTGAACATGTTGACTCTTGCATGGATGATAATGTGGTTGATTTGAGTGAAAAAGATCATAGCCTAGAATGCCAAATGCATGAAATTCCCATTGGATTACTTCCTTGTAGCCTTGTTGATGACAAAGATTCTAAAATTTTGATTGCTAAAATTCCACATGTTGATGAATCTTTCCAACAAGTGTTATCTTTTGATTTTCCACCCGATTTAGAAAAGAAAATGATTGCTTTGAAATTCTGGAATCCTCGGTGGTAACAATTTGAAAACTTCTCTTTCTTCTTCCACTCTTTTGCCTTCCATCTCTTGGGATTGTCATGATGATGTGGTGTGCCCCAACACTAAGTTGGATTCCGCACCTTCCATTTTGCAAACACAAGAGAATTTTCAAAATAAAACTGTTTGTTTGACTCCTACTGATGAGAGTAGCATTGATTTCCTTGGATGTAATAGTTACTTGGAGAGTTTGATTCCCAAAGTATCTTTAATTCACTTGAAATCTCTCCATGTTTCTATTTTTGGATGGGATACTGCTGGTTGCTTGTCTTCTTTCCAGGCACATTCTTGAAAGGTCCTCGATGTAACCAACATCCACCGTACATTCTTAGACCTCTTCCACTTGATCCTGAACCACCTCCACCAAGGAAAATCAATGCGGAGAAGATGTTGTAAAAGACAAATGCATGATTCTCATCGAGGATGAGAACTTCTCCTTCAAGCGACTCAAGATCCTCTAATAAAGGTTGTCTCTTTCCTTACTTATTTTCTTCCTAATTCCTTTGATTACTTGGGCTTAATTGTTGTACGAGGAAGATAAGTGTGGGGGAGGGACACAATCCAGTAGAAAAAGTAGAAATAGTTTAGTTTAGTAAGCGAGAATAAGAACCCCCTATTTATGCTTTGCATCTCGTTGGCTTCTACCCTACTTAATTACCATTGTGCCTCGAATTTCAACTTGTCTATCATTCTCTTTAGGGTGATTTTTCTACATTGAGGACAATGTGTTGATTAAGTGTGGGGGAGGGGAATACATTTTGAAATACATTTTGAATCTCAATTAATTGGTTGTTTTTAGAGTAAATACCCTTTTTGGTCCCTGGAAAAACACATTTGACCCTTTTTGGTCCCTGAGTAAAAAAAATGTCATTTTGGTCCTTTTTAGGGACTAAAATGGACCTTTTTGGGAATTTCTGAGGGATTAAATGTGCAAAAAAATGATCAAAAGGACTAAAAGGGACCTTATTTTTCCATTTTAGGGACTAAAAGTGACTTATTTTTTTTCAGGGACCAAAAAGGGCATCCGTGTTTTTTCCAGGGACCAAAAAGGGTATTTACTCTTGTTTTTAAATGAGAAAATGCCTAAAACTAGAAGAAAAAAAATTCAAATTTTTTTGTAGAATGGCTTGCTTTAATGCATGTCCTAAGTGGTAAAGGGTCGCATTTGCCACTTTGGAAGTGTATAGTTTGTGGGAAATTCGTTGAGCTTTCATAAGATCTAGTGTTTTGGCAAATTTTTAAAACCATGTTTTGCTTTTCAAGTGAATGGAAAGAGAAATGAACCCACAATTGAATTTTTGCTTACTCCTTATTTTGAAAATTAGAGTTTATAAATCATTAGTGCATTTAAGAATTAAGCATGATTATAGTTGATTGCAATGTTTTGATTGGTTGTGTTTGTAAGGTTAGCACTTGGAATAGTTAAGCTGATGTTTTGTGGTTAGTTTACCATGCAATTGATTTTGTTAGAGTGAGCATTGGAGAAAAACCTTGTTGGAAGGATATTTGAGCCTTAAAGTCTTTTCATGTGTGCATGTTCGCTTAGTTTTTCACCTTCTAGAACTTGTTTCCACTCTTTTTCGAAACTGTATTTGCGTTATTGTGATGAAAATGAAATAGGCATTCAATTCTAAACCATTTTTATCTAAACACAAACCTGCATTCATCTACCCTTTGCTTACCCCCTTTGAGCCATTCATATGTTATATGCATGCCGTTATTCATAGTGTCCATAGTATTCTTAAAAAAAAAAAAATCAAAAGTGAATTGCCAATAAAAGTTGAACAATGTATATATTGAAATGCCATGTATATGAAAAACAAAAAGAAAAAGAAAAAAAGAAAAAAAAAGAAAAAGAAAAAAAGAAAAAAAAAGAAAAAGAAAAAAAAGGGAATTGAAAAGAAAAAAGAAAAGAAAAGTATTTGGTAGAAAAAAAAAAAGGAAAAAAAATATGAAGAAGGCATTTGTTCATGCACTTGTAAAAGAATTGGCAAAAGTTTGTAAAGTTATTTAGAAGCTATGAACTTGGTTACTAACTTTGACTTGCATATCAATTATTCATTTTCTAATTAATTCATTCCATCTAGCCTTCATACAACATTACAAGCCTTTTAAGTCCTCTTGATTCATTTCATTAATTGCTATTAATAGTGGAGATATTAGAGTTGTTACAAGCCTATGGTAAGGTGTTGATTAAGTGAGTTAAAGTGAAATTATTCCAATAAGGTGAGATGAGTGAAACAGTTATAATACCTTAAGAGTTCTCCTGTGCTTCATTTTAATATTTTGGATTGTATGGTCAACTAATTTATTTGCATCGCTTGATTATGAGTAGTGTTGGCTTGATGAATTCATTGCTTTCAAATTATGAAAATTGAAGAATTCGGAAAATGTCAATTGGGTCAAAATCAATGTTTTGAGGATTAGGGAAAATTACAAGAAAGGGCCCAACAATTTCTGAAAATTGGAAATGAGTGAAGGAAAGGTCCAAAGAAAAATTACAGAAAAGGACCCAGATGTTTCAGAAATTTCATTTATGCCCCACCAAGATTTTGAAAATTCTCACTTTAGTCCCTCCATAAAACATTTCGGACTTTGCACTTAGGTCCCTGGTCAAAACTCTGTGTTTTGACCAGGGGCTCCTATCAGACCTAGCAGGACGTGAGAATGAAGGGAGGGAATGAATAATTAAAAAGGAACACGGGGCGCCGCACGAAGGAGGAGAGGGGAGAACGAACCAGAGACTTGGGAGCAAGAGACCTTCGAGCCAGACACCTTCGACCTCTTCTCTTCTTCCCCTCGTCGCCGGCGACCATCGATGTCATCTCCATCGTCACCGGCGACCACTGTTTCCCATCACCGGCGAGCTTTCCACCAGCAACCAGGAACAGGCCGCGAGCTGAGACGCAGACTCCAGGAGCTTCACCGACCTGGACCATCGTCGACCTTCTTCTTCCTCTAAGTCGTCGGCGCCTTCACCCTCAGCACCATCACCTCCGTCTTCCCTCTTCATCGTCAGCCTCACCATACAGAACCAGCACCTTCCACACTCTCTCTCTCCCTCCATCGGCATGTTATGTTTCTGATTTCTTTTCTGATTCATTCCAGGGGTGCTTTGGTCTTTTAATAACTATGTGTGGCTGATTTTTGCTTCTTGGTGGTGGATATTGACTGGAGTTTCAGAGCTAATTTAGGGGAGTATTTTGTTCATTCTATTAGTCCAGATTTATACATTTAGATTGCCTAGTTTTAGGGATTATTGTGTATAAATTCTAGAACTTAGATTAATGTTTATTGTCTTTGTTAGTTTGACAATTGTTGATTGGATTGAATTTTGTGGCTTGTTGGATTTATATATATGTATTTCCTTATTGATTCAATGATATTGTGTTGTCTACGTGGTATTGTTAGATAATATGATTGAATTGAATTAATTGAGTGGCGTGGTATCGCATTCATATGAAGAGGAACCAAGTTGCATTAATTTAATCCTAATCACACACTAAGTGGTTTTAAACAATACTCAAGAGATAGTAGTTAGCTACGGTAGTAGGAGCTACTATTAATTGGGAATATTGGACTCAAGTGGTATCTTGGGGTTTTACATCTAGACTTAGTGCAAATTTTCTCCTATATTTAATTGAACTGTGATAGTCACTATTCCATTTCCAAGAGAACATTCATACTCATTTTCATACCCCATTCCATTTTATAAAGAAACTACCAAAAATAATAGTTTAGCATTTAATCAAATTGCATTTTTATTCTAGTTTGTTAATTGAAAAAGCCAAGAACTATTTTTTCCCTTGTTTTATTGCATTTGCATGACATTTAGATTATCTATGAATGAATAAAAGGCTCCTCGAAAAGAGAGAACGATCCTAGGTTTGCCTATACGCAATCCTTGGTTATTTTTGATTGTGGACCCCAAGGCTAAAGATAAAAAGGGTCTCATCAAATGCCCAGTCGATGAATTAAGGCGGAAGATACTGGATGAGGCTCATAAGAGTAAATATACTCTGCATCCAGGCATGGTCAAGATGTACTAGAACATGAAATCCGAACTCTGGTGGCCCGGGTTGAAGAAAGATGTAGCCCAGTACGTGGCCAGATGCTTGACCTGTCAAAAAGTAAAGATTGAACACCGTCGACTCCCTCATCTTTTGCAAGGACTGGAAATTCCTGAATGGAAATGGGAGAATACAACCATGGATTTTGTGGTGGGTTTGCCCAAGATCAGGAATCATGATACGATCTGGGTAGTTGTTGACCGATTAACCAAGTCAGCACACTTCGTTCCCATCAGTATCCACTACTCTCCGGAGCGATTGGCGAAGATTTATATCAAAGAGATTGTGAGACTACACGGTGTCCCTAAGAGTATCATCTCTGACCGGGATACGCGATTCCAATCCCGTTTCTAGCAAGCATTACATGAAGGAATGGGTACAAAGCTGAGGTTCAGTTCGGCTTATCACCCTCAGACCGACGGTCAATATGAAAGAACAATACAAACATTGGAGGATATGTTGCGAGCATGTGCTCTAGATTTCAAAGGAAATTGGGATCGACATCTTTCGCTAGCAGAATTTGCATATAACAACAGTTACCATGCAAGTATACAAATCGCCCCGTTTGAGGCATTGTATGGACGGAAGTGTCAATCACCTTTATGCTGGACAAAATCGTCCGAAAGGAAAATGCTTGGACCAGATATGCTTGAACAGACCTCTGAGCAGATCGCGTTAATCAATAAAAGACTCCTTACAACACAAAGCAGACAGAAGAGCTCTGCTGACAAAAGGAGGAGACCCCTGAAGTTCTATGTCGGCGACCATGTACTTCTAAAATTATCTCCAGTAACTGGTGTCGGTAGAACACTTAAAAGGAAGAAACTCAGTGCACGATATGTTGGACCATTCGAAATTTTGGCAGAGTGAGGACCAGTAGCGTATCAGATAGCCTTACCCCCGAACCTGAGTAATCTCCACGACGTTTTCCACGTGTCACAATTGAAGAAATACCAACCAGACCGTGATCATGTCCTTGAGTACGAAGATGTTGAAGTACGGCATGAACCTTCATAGTCGAACCAGAGCGAACTCTCGAACACCAAGAGAAACGGCTTAGAAACAAGACCATTCCGATAATGAAGGTAGTCTGGAAGGGTTTGTCACTTGATGAAGCGACTTAGGAAACAGAGAGAGACATGAAGGAGAAATACCCGGAGTTCATGCCCCGGAGTTTAGTTACGATATATTAAATTTCGAGGGCGAAATTTTGTTTAACGGGGGGAGAAATGTAATACCCGGATAAATAAAATGACTATTTTTGATAAGAGAATATGTGGTCTCAATTTCTGTGATATATTTATCTTATATCCTAAAGGAAAATCTCTTGGAAATTAGGAAAATAATAATAAGGAGCCAAAATGACTAAAATGCCCTTGTGGAGCATAAAATGGCCTAAGAAAATTATGATAAATCTTAAAAGGCAGTAAAATAATTATTAAAATTTAGAGAGTAAATTGTCTCTAATTTTGGTAATTTAATAAAATAAAACCTTGGAAAAATCAAAGGGGAAAAATTAAAAAGTATTGTGAGGGCCATAATTGACCCCATGATTTTTAATATTTTATGTAAAGAAAAAAATACCAATGTAAGTCCAATAGTTGTGAGATAATGATTAATTCTAAATAAGAAAATTATCAACAATTAGTGAGGGGTTAGTTAAATAATTATTGGCTAATTATTTAAGCTCAAACAAGGGAATATTCAAGGTAAATTATGAGAAACCCTTTAATTAAATATTAATTTATAAAATTAGCATAAAATATATTTTCTAATTATTGGGAAAATATTAAGAAAAATAAATGAGATTAAGGGTATGAAAATCACTAATCCTAAAAGATTACTAATCTTATGATTAAGAGCACTAATTAAATTTGTTAATTCAATGAGATAAATTAAATAATTACTAAGGGTTAAGATGTAATCTTAAAAAGTAAGATCAAAGGTTTAGAATTATTCTAGTAATTTTTAAAGTCTAAATCCTTGTAATTAAGTATGGACCAATAAGGGAATTTATGTGAACAATAAATATTAGATAATTAGAATAATATATATTAATTAAAATAGAAAAATAAAATAAAAAAATAGAGAGGAGCAGCCGAAATTTTTGGATCAAAAATAGGATAAGAATGAAGCAAATAATATCAAGATATTATGTTGCAAGTTGTAATAAAATAATAATAAAAAATGTGAAAAAGCAAATAGGATAAATGACCACCGATAGAAATTAAATCCTAACTAGAAAACCATGAATAAGGTTTCTAAAGTCAGAGCATATTATAGACAAGTGAATTTTTAGCTCGGAGTAGGTTACCTCCGAAGTTATTTCCGTAACCGAAAAGGGTTATGTTAGACTGGCTAAGAAACTATCTGATATTCAAAAAGCAAATCAGATAAATGAAAATCTATAGAAACTAAATCATATCTTGAGAACATGACCTGGGGTGGTAAACAACTGGACATATTATGAATCAGTGAATTTTTGTCCAGAAGTTGGTGTTTTCGGAATTTATTTCCGTAACCGAAGACGTTTATCCGAAAATGTTTGGCAGGCAACAGAATGCCCTGAATGGGATCAAAAATTTAGTTAACCCAAATATTTTGAAAGAGGAAGAATAGACCTTCAAGACTTAGCTACCGCATTTTAGAGATTTTCCAAGATTACGCGATTAGAACACCGACATTGGACTTTATCGGTATAAAACTTCTTGAAGAAGTAAATGACATGGGCATGACTCCATCATTAATGATGAAAATTCTGCCACCTAAGGGGGGGGGGGGAGGTCGGCAAGGTGTGTTGGATGGCCAAGATGTTGTCATTTCAATGAAGTGCGATCCTACTGTCCAGGATCCGTCTGGTAAAGCATGAATAGTGCACCAAAAACCTCTATAAATAGCCTTCCACCTTCTTCACAAATTTCACACCAAGAGCTCTTGCTCATTTCGAAAATCTTGGAGCAGCAAGGAGGAGGAGGAGTCCGGAGAAGTTTGCAGCGAAGCTCTAGGTAATTTCTTCGGTCCTTAGTCTTAAGTTCTTTCGGTAGTTATAGTAGGAATGTTAGGTAGATCTTTAGTTTTTCAAGTATGATTTAGATATCATTTTTTAGGGGTAGATATGATATTTATTTCAAAAATATGTTGGAGAAACTAATATGTTAAAATTTTGGAGAAATAGAGTTAAAGTAGCGAAGCTCTGACGAAATTCCGCCGATTAGTAAAGATATGGGCAAAATGGTAATTTGTACCTAAAATGCCTATTATGATGTTTATCACTGATAAATGTGATATTATCCCTATAGGACATCTGTGATCAGTACTGTTGTTGTACCGCCGTCGTTCCGATGTCACACCGTTGTTTTCCGTCAAAAGTACAGTTTTCCGTCAAACGTACCAGAATACCATCAACGAAGGTACAGACGCGTACTGTAACACTAACTCTGTGCTGGTCATATACATATATGTGATAGATACGTTCATAGGTTGGGGCTCTGTTTAGGGTCGTCATTTATACATACAGCTCTTATACGGGTTATAGTCATAATAATGCCGTTGTTTTCCTAGCGCTGAGGACACGTGTTGTGATCGTGGCACTGGTTATGTGCAAACTGTTGTTGTTAGGCTTTACATATGGCTCTGTTCTTATGTTCTTTCGTTGTCATAATCTTGCATCTGCTCTGTGCTTATGTAGTGATATCTGCTGTCATGTTATGAATATCTATTGTCCATATACTGTTTTATTTGAGCATAAGGTTAACAGTTACCTGAGATCCAATGGGGTAAAATGGACAGCGGAACAAGCAGCACGACTAGACCGTTGGCCGAAGATGTTTCTTTTGTTTATTTAGTAATTACTTTTTGAGAACAGTAGGATGACTGTATCAATACTATGTTACACTATGGTTAATGTTTTAATGTGATTCAGTTACTCACTCGCTCCAATGCTCTACTCTGATTGAAAAAAAAAATTCGCTTTTAAATTGGGATGTTACAACAAACAAAAACAAAGCTTAAGAAAGTGAAACTACAAAGATTACACAACATTTATACATTCAACAAGGTGGGATGGTATTAAACCTTGATGAGACGCACTAAAACTGAGAAAAGAGAGAGTATTGAAAGGGGAAAAGGGTGCTTAGTCGATTAGGGTTTGTGGAGGTTCAAACGATCGCGATTGGGGTTTTTAGAAACCCCTCTGTCACAATTTAGTCGACTAAGACTTGTATCTTAGTCGACCAAATCGCGGGTTTGGCTTTTTAAAAAAGCCCTCTGGACTGGTTTAGTCGACTAAAACTTATGGTTTAGTCAAATAAATCTCGGGTGTCATCGCTCAAAAAAAAAAAAATTCCCCGCGTTTTAGTCAACTAAACCATGGGTTAGTCGACTAAACAATGGCACATTGGGAAATAGTTTCCAGACAGGGGCATTTTGGTAAATATTTATTTAATAAGGGGAAAATTGGGAAAAAAGCCTAAGATTTATTCGTATATGATTTTTTATATTTACATAGGAGAAAGAGCATTATCCATATATGATAAGGGTTAACCTTCTATCAATAACAATAATAAAGTATGAAACCAAGGTTTTATATTGAAAATATGCGACTAAAGAGAACCACCTTTTAAAGGAACATTAACATGAACTTTGAGCAGATAATAAGATTTACATTAACTGGTACCTTCTTAATCAATTGTATAATCCCAAATTTTGGGATTTGGAATTTGAAATAATATATGGAAATAAATTAAGAAATTTTAGCTTAAAATAATTATGAGAATAATTATTGGAAATTAAGATTTAGTTTTCCCTTAATTAATTTATTTTGGGAAAAAGAATAAATTCAAGAAAAGAATAATTATGGCCTAAAAATTATAGAAATTATCTTTTATGTTATAGAGGAATTAATTGGGAAAGGAAAATCCTTATATAGAATTAAGGATTAATTTATTTTCTAATAATTGCAATTATTTAATTAATGAGCCTATGTAAAGTGCATATGTTATAGCATGATAATATATGATATGCACATCCTCATGTTTATAGTCATAATGGTCCAACGTACAACACTCTCCAATTACTATATTTTAATGGGAAACTTAGATTAGGAATTATGGCCAATAATATAAACACATACACTCCCTCATCCAAGCCCAAACAAAGTCTCACTCAAACCCATACTCCAACAATAACAATATCATACCCCAATAATAGGTTAGAACGTTATGTTTTTGGAAATGAATTCTCTTCAAAGTAGTGAGGTATTTGTAACTTGACAATGAGATCAAACATATCAAATGGTCATGATCCACAAAAAAGAAGCTAATATCATATGCCTGCTGCAATATTCAATTTATGCGGCACAATAAATATTTCAAGGAGGATAAAACTTGGGTCAGGTTGTTTATATATGGTCAAGTTTTTTTTTTTTTCTTCTTTTAAAGTTTATGGTCAAGTTCCCCAATCACAATTATTATTTTGCTATTGTTAGTTTTTGAAATTTGTGTACACTTGTAAAATTCATTTATGAACATTTGTAAATTTTTGCATTTTCTTTGTAATAATTGTTAAATTCTTATATGGAATAATATTGTTTGTTGTTAAAATTAAGCTTTGTAAATTTTTATATAGAAACTTGTTATATTATTATTGTTAGTTATTAAAATGGGCGTATGTACACTTGTAAACACCAATGAACTTAATAAATATAAGCAACTCTAAAAAAACGTTCAGCTAATTTACCAACACAACCTTACATTTTGATAGCTATCTCAATTACCAGTAACAATATTGTTCTGTATGAGAATAGGTGATGTCTAGTCCAGTGGACTAGTACGTTACTATAGGATCATTCAACTATCTCTCCTAGGGTATAGATACCAATGAGGAAGCTTGATCACTGTACACGATTAGGCTTTCGCCAAAGGGGTGATGTGTATGCACAGTGACAACAATAATGTAAATAGTCGATAGATTAAAATGTGTGTACCTTCATGGCGTAACTCCTATTAATATAGTGTACCTTAGGGTTAGGGCTTCTGGGCCCTGCGTTATCTGCATCCGAGAATCTAGGCTATCAGGTAGGGGATATATCCCCTGTTTCAGATCCTCCCTGGTTTTAGCCTTAATTGTAGATTGGTTGGGATCCTGGTGCATATTGCCCCTTACTAGGCCAATTCATTAGTGGGCCTAATTATAGGTCCGTAACAAATATCATAGCAGTGTTTTTAAATTAAAATAAAACATAAACTTATTAAAATTATTCTAAATCCAATTGAAAATGTATCTAAGAATTAATACTTTCTAATAATTTTTTTGTTATCTTTCCTCCCCTAGTTGAAGGGGAAGTTCTTGAAAAATGCATTAGGGTTTATATCTATAACAGACATGTTCAATTACGGCGGATTACGGATGATTCTAATTGTTACTAGTGACAACTAATTAAGTTGAATTGAGTACTTTTTTTCTATCTGGCTTTTCAACAACCATATAAAAAAGAAGTTGGTTTTCTTCCTTCCTTTAATATGAGGTAAGTTTAAGATCGATAAACAACACACACATAAGGCCTACACACACTTAACACCTACACTCATTACTTTACTTCCCATTCCATCTGGACACCACAGCACCTACACTTCATCCCTCTTTATTCAGCCTACACACTTATACAACACGCACACTCAATTTCCTTACACATACACCCCACAGCACCTACACTTCATCCCTCCATAATAGGCTATGCCGTTGTGCATCCATTATCAAATCATTCTCTATTTTTTTTATGTATGCTATATATGTATTGCCATTTTTTTACGGTAGGTAATTCCTATCGCCCTTCTCACTTAGCCTTATTTACCATCAGATAGTCCACATAAATACATCCTGATTAATGCAAGCTTTAATTAATTTACATAATAACGATGAAATATTCGAACCAACACTCTCCCTAGCAATGAGAATGCCCATAAAAAACTAGAAAATATAATAGAAACCAGGGCAATATGGCAATAAATTTAAAAAGTAGTCGGAAGTACATCAGATAGAAATATACTCCTACTGGTCCACAACATAAGTCACCTCAACTAATTCTTCTAGTTAAAACATTATGCAAATTGAGTATTGTTTGACCCAATTAAAGAAAGCTATCATTAACTGATTTGGAAGCTGTCATAGCTCCGGCCATCTCGTACATCTCTTGGAAAGGATGTTTTATGCTTTGGAAAGGATCGTCTATGCCTTCGAAAGGATCCAAGAAGCCTCCATCTGTTGCAGCATATCACTTTCCATACCTTCAGAGGAAGGACCTTGTGGTTGCCGTTGTTGCAGCATATTACTTTTAGAGGAAGTAATTCGATCAGGCTGATGCATGGCAGGTCTATTTGTATTAACCTGAAAATCAGGCGTCTTTGAGGAATCAAGTTCTTGCTTCCATTTTCAATAAGAGATGTGACCGCTGAAATTATAAAGAATTAATTAGAATTGTGAAATAATTGAGTTATAAATAAGAGAAGGTTTAGACATTCACCAAAGTTGTTGAACGCTTTGGCGGGCAAGCAAGGTGTTGTTCATGATGTTCGGGTTGTATTTGCGGGGGCGAGAAATGCGTTGTTGATCGTAATGAGGGTTTTGCATTTGGGACAGAGGAGGATGAGGAAGAGAATTAATCGTGGAATTTTCTGGAAGGTGAAAATCAAATCTAGGAGGGATTTGATTAACTGTCATCACATTCCATCCATTTGCAATATTCATACGTGGTTGGGGCAGCTGTTTTTTCTTCTCTTTTACCCCGTGTTTCTGAAAGTATAGAGAAGAAACCATAATTAGATTAGTAAGTACCTAAGACATATATAAAAAACAATAATAATAATAATAATAATAATGAGGAGAACCATGTCTCTCAACCTGTAGGTGACTCCCAACTTGTCCTCTAGTCAGAGAAAGCTCAGGCCTATGCTTTTTCATCTCTTCAAGAATTCGTTTAGGCACCGCATCTGACGTACAAGGAAACAGAAAACTATAATATTCAATAGAAAGATCAAACACACCAATACAAAATACACAAATTAATCTGCCTGAAACATTTTATTCATAATTATAAAAGAAAGCTCCAAAATAAAAAGGACATGTATCTGAGATACAAAGAAATATATTTTTTCTCAAGAGCTGGATTTGTTCGATGAAGTCGTAGCCATCCTCGAAAGAGTTGGAGCCTTCCTCGACTTTCAAAGAGACATCACTGAGCACCAAGTCAACGCCAAATTTTTCTTTTTCAAAGAATTCTAAGGCTGAATTAAAAGTGCGATATGGAGTGATTTGATAATAAGAATGTATAAGCTGAATCCTAATAAGTCTTTCGGTTTCTTGATCAGTGCCAACTAAGAGGACATGGAACCTCCGAGGAGAAGGAGGTTCGGCTCGCTGCATCTTAGCCGAATGAATCAAAATCTAACAACTATACTGAGGACTGATTGTGATTATTATTATCAATCCTATCAGGAGAGAAACTAAGGTAACGTACTTATAAGCACGTGTGATAAGCCTTCGTGCTTATTATCAATCGTATGTTTGTTTTTTATGGTAATTTTAATATTGGAATTCGAAAAGGTTGTTGGATTTTTGTAAAAGGATATTTTTTTAGTTGTAAAAATATATAAAACGGTTTAAAGGATAAAGATCTTATCAGTTGAAAATATCACAAACTTTCACTGGGATAGCAATGTTTGTTAACAAGATAAACTATCAGCATAGTATCTTATGTATCGCCTTTTTTTCCGGAGGAATAGTAATAACGGGGGGAAATATTTACAGTAATAAATATACAAATTAAAATAAGTCACGGTATTTACAATTTAAATCTCTTTATATTTTTTTTTGTTAAGAATATCTTGTTAAATTTTTATGGCCTAATATCCTAAGTATATCTCTTACTTAACTCTAAGATTTTCGATTCTGATTTAAAACAAAAATCTAAGATTCTGGATAGGGAGAATATCCTTAATTAGTATATCTCTTTTTTATTTATTTATTTTTAATTATCATCTCATCACCGGTTAGGGTTTTTTTATTATTTATTTTTAATTAACCAGTCTTATAATATTTAGAAAAATTTAAACTTCCTCCCCATAACATTAATCATTAATCAAATGATCTATAACATATTCTTTCTTTATTATTTGAGGATATTTCAATCAAATGATAGTAAATTATGAAGTGGACAAGTTGTCTCCTGTAACAACCCGAATTTTTAAAGCAGTATAAATTATTTTTTTTTTTTTAAAACTTCTTTTCAAACCATCAGAGTAGAGCATTTGAGCGGAAGAGTAACTGATATATAGATTCAAAAAGCCAACAGTAGTGTATCTGTGATTACAAAGGCGGTTCAATAACCGAGCGTTTTCGAAATAAAGGACAACATCAAAAGGAAGACTCTGCCCGATCCACGAAATGAAGTCTTGATCGGGCTTTCTATGCGGGCTGCTTGCCTCTCCATCCTCGGTCCTCGGTCCTCCCGAACTGACGCTATGTTAAGGCCGAGATCCGCACCGGATCTCGAGTAACGGTTAACCTCATGTTTATGTATACACAGACAAGCGACTTTAACATCCACTCTATCATCAACCCATACCATCACTGTATCACAACCCATGCATATGTATTGCACCCGGCATGCGGACAAATTGCACCCGGCATTGGAATAGATTGCACCCGGCATACGGACGGATTGCACCCGGCATACGACCGATTGCACCCAAAGATACGGACATATCCTCTAACCACTATATGCACTCAAACAGTATAACACCTCCTACACACACACCACATATATGCATACCATAAACATCGAGTTAGTGTTACGATGCGCGAACGTACCTTCGTTGACGGATTACGATATTTCTAGCACGTTTACGGAAAATCGTGAAATCGTCCAACAACGGCTCGTCGGGCGTAACGGCAGCAAATTAGGATTTCTGACGTCCTAAAAGAGTAATATCACTTCCATTAGTGATTTGGCATTATAAGCGGCATTTTAGGTAAAAATTACCATTTTGCCCCTATACCCCTACTTGGCGGAATTTCGCGGCGCTTCGCTACATAGGCTATTTTCTTCCCAAAATTTCGCCGAACTTCGACGCATTTATGATTCTTGAAAATAAAGACTAAAATAGCCCTCCCATATGATACCCAAATCATAAAAATAAAGACTACTCTAGCCTTACTAACTATTGAACTAAAGACTAAAAACTAAAGACCGAAAGACTTACCCGTTGAAGACTTCGGCAGAACTTCCCCCAGAGCTTCTCTCTCTTGTTTCCCTCTCTAGATTTCGGCTAGAAGAAGGAAAATGGTGTGAAAATCTCAAGAGCTCTTATGCCTATTTATAGGGAAAAGGTAAGGACATAAAGGGAATTATTCAAATTGTTCTAAGCCCTTGGATTGCATTTTGAACAAATGGCTTGATCTTGTCCCTTGCTCCCTTTGGTCGACATAAACAGCCCTATGTGGCACAAAATTGCATCATCCATGATGATGTAATCTTTTCCCATTTTGCCCCCGGCCCGGCAAAATTTCCCGATCGGTACCCGATTCGCGTGATTTCGGAGAAATCTCAAAATTCTGGATTTACAACTTTGGAAGCATATTCTCACTTAGTAGAAATGTCCAATTTAACCTATATTTTGATTCCATATAGGGCTCCAACAGTCCAGTTGAGTCTTTCTCGAAAAACGTGTCCGAACGCGTCCGGTGTCGAAACGAAAATCCGGAAGTTCCAGCTTATAGACAAAATTCACTGATTTCAAATATGTCCATGAAAATTCCCAATTCTTTCTCAGTTGTCACAACTCTAATTTTTTCTTTCCTTTTGGCTATCGGCCTTTTTTCAGAATTTCCCTATTTCGTCTTATTAGGAAAAAGTCCTATTGACTTCAGAATTAACTTCCGCAAGAGTTTAACGGAAGATAAAAACCCACTGATCAATATTTTACCTTGACTTTGGGAATCCCATTCCTAGATCTCTAGATAGGATCCGTTTCCTAATTATTAAATTACTATTCACACTTTTATGCTTTAATTAATTATAATAATATAATATGTCAACTTGCACATATATTTTTCCCTTTTCATTTTCATTTTCAATTTTTTTTTTCTGCATATTTTCTCCTTTATTTCGTTTTTTTTTTTTAATTAATTATTTAATTAATTAAATAATTATTTTTACATAACTTTTTACAAGATTTTCCTATTGGTCCATTCTTGCATTTAGGCTTAAAAATACCTAAACTCACTTATTTTTCTCAAAAATCTCCAATCAATTAGTAAATATATTCTTACTAATTTTCAACTATTTTCCACTAATTTTTGAGCTTTACATAATTATTCATGAATTTCCTTTACTTATGCTTAAGTAATTAGCCCAATATTACTTAATTACTTAATTATCACAAGTTGATAATTTTCTTAATTAAGACACTCCTTTATCTTCAAACTTTTGCCTTAACATTAGAATTTCCATGCCTCATGCATTATTTTATAATTTACAAGGGTATTTTCCATAATTTTTCTAAGTCATTTATGTCCCTTAGGGGCATTTTCGTCATTTTGGCACTTTGGCCCTTAAATTCCCTAATTCAAATTTCGGGGTATTACATTTCTCCCCCCGTTAAACAAAATTTCGCCCTCGAAATTTGTATTCAACCCACTATACTTTGTACTAACTAGACTCAGTCCTTCTCGGAATCGAGCTATATGCGTCGGATCTTCAATTTGTCTGTCATTTGCTCCTCCCGGTGATCGAGAATTCGCTTTGGTTTGACCATAACGATCTTGTCATATCGTACTTTGATATATAGTGTCTCCCGAGGTGCCCATACACCGCGGTCAACACCACAAATACCAAAATGTCTCCATGGCGCCCATACACCATGACAACACAAGATATCATACATGTCACCATGGCGCCCATACACCATGGCAACACAAGATACCTCCTACTCAATGACATGATCACGGTCGAATCGTAATATCTAAGAAACATGGAATACATCACGGAGGTGGTTCTCGTATCGTATAAGTCAATCGAATAGCTAACACCTAGTTCATGCAATGCATAGAGAAAATTCCTTACTAAGAGAGATAGTACCTTGGACTCTCTCCGGAAGTTCTCTCGTCCATTGTGTCGGTTAACGCGTACATTCGGCCCGGTTACGTGGCCTCATCTTCGCAGCTATCTCGGGACAATTCGGGGCAATGTGTCCTTGTTTCGACATCTATAGCAAACTCGTCTCTCTACACTTTTCTCGGGACGAGTTTGAAATGATGTGCCACGCTTCCAGGCATCCGTAACAAACTCTGTCTACCACCACAACTACGAGAATGGTACTTCCCTTGATCGGGACACGGTCGGGTTACCGGCATCCTCGGGTTGCTCTGTTGCTCATCTTGGAATGGTCTCTTGTTTTCCCTTTGCGAGTCCCTCCATGGTGCCTCTCTTTTCCGCGAGGAATTCTCACGGTGACCTCGCTACGATCCTGTCTTGCTTGTGCTTAAGTGCCGGGGTTTACGCAGCTCCTTTCGGTTGCGCTCAATTAGTCGGCAAGATTCTACCGCTTGGGCTAGTTTAGGAAGCTGGCGAGATACCAGCCTCTTCTTTATCTCATATTTTAGCCCGTGTGTCAACCTCGTTTGACTTCCGGGTTTCGTTATCATTACTCTTCGATACGACGAGTATCGTGTGATTGGTAAACCGAGTATAGTAATCGTCGAAGGATTCCTCGAACCTTGTTGGATGCTAAGAAACTCCGCCTCCTTGATCACTCGTGTCGAGGAGGAAAATATTGTTCATTGAATTCCTCCATGAACTTCTCCCATGTGACAGGGCAATATCGGGTCCGCAACGTCGTGGCGACGCTCTTCCACCATCGATGCGCATCACCATCGAGCTTAAAGATCGCAAGTTGAGCTTTCCGATCATCCGGGCATTCCATAACTTCAAATATTTTCTCCAGACTCAGTAACCAATCCTCAGCCAATTCGTTCTTCCCGTGGAAACAGGGTGGCTTGAGCTTACAAAATTGAGTGACCCAACTTTGTGTAGTCTCGCATATCTCTCCCTCGTCGTGGAGGTGACTGGGACCTATCAGATCCCTCAGCTTCCTCATCGTGTTCATCACTCTGCTCGTTTTCTTCTTCTTCAGAATGTTGTTCTTCCTCATGTCTGGCCTGCCTTTCAGCTTGCCTTTCGGCCCGAAGTTCCTCTATCATCATTCTTTGTTCATCTAGCATCTCTCTTTGTTCACGCACTACGGCCACGGCCTCTTGCAAAGCAATCTGTTGGTTTGGTTCATGAATTGTCTCGCTCGGGATTTACTCTTTGGAATCGTCAGAGGTTGTCTACCTCGTCCTCGCCTCTGCCTCGCCTCGGCCTCACTGGGAGCTCCGGCTCCTCTTAAATTCACCATGTTGTGTTCTTTTCCTTTATTAAGGGAAACGTTAGATACAGGGAGGATATTCCGCATAACGCAGACTTTATCACACTAGTCCCTAGACTCTTTCACGCTTTACATTGCACCCACATTGCTCCCAGCCTTTATCATACTCACAACAATTAAACTCTATTATACGTAGTATTCACACCGCGCGCAACATTTCCGTCGTCAGATTCTCGTTGGTTCTCTCTACCCAAAAACAGATGCGAAGAAAAGTGGATCAAATCCAGTTTTCCAGAAGAGTATGAAAATTCGTTACAGAAATTTCTCTGATAGAAGTTCTCAACATGGGTCAAATACCGCATGTACTTATCTTTATTGGTCTCGGAGTTTCATCCGGCGTGGCCTATCATCGCATATAAGCTCGATGCTAGGAAAGAATCACCGTCCGGCAAAGAGGCGGCGGTTATCGAGTGATGCACCGACCAAGGGTGGTACACCAGTTCAAGATGGTATACCGGCTCAGAATGGTATACCGAAGTAAGGTAGTACACCGACCTTAGGCTATATCAGTACTCATTTTCAAAATATGCTCCAAGTTTAAAAGGCATTTTGAACATAACTCCGTTATCCGAACAGAATGGCCAGGTAAGTGTCCACCATGGGGGCCTCGCCGACTTATACGGCGACTCAATGGCATACCCACGTAGACTAGCCTTGCCTTCGGCACCAAAGCGTCCGTAATAACATAGCTAAATTCATGCCAGGACTATTGCTCTGATACCAAATGTAACAACCCGACTTTTTAAAGCAGTATAAATTTTTTTTTTTTTTAAAACATCTTTTCAAACCATCAGAGTAGAGCATTTGAGCGGAAGAGTAACTGATATATAGATTCAAAAAGCCAACAGTAGTGTATCCGGTCGATTACAAAGGCGGTTCAATAACCGAGCGTTTTCGAAATAAAGGACAACATCAAAAGGAAGACTCTGCCCGATCCACGAAATGAAGTCTTCGATCGGGCTTTCTATGCAGGCCACTCCTACACACATACCACATATATGCATACCATAAACATCAGAGTTAGTGTTACAGTACGCGAACGTACCTTCGTTGACGGATTACGATATTTCTAGCACGTTTTACGGAAAATCGTGAAAACGTCCAACAGCGGCACTTCGGCAGCGTAACGGCAGCAGATTAGGATTTCTGACGTCCTATAGGAGTAATATCACTTTCATTAGTGATTTGGCATTATAACTGGCATTTTAGGTAAAAATTACCATTTTGCCCCTATACCCCTACTTGGCGGAATTTCGCCAGCGCTTCCGCTACATAGGCTATTTTCTTCCCAAAATTTCGCCAGAACTTCGACGCATTTATGATTCTTGAAAATAAAGACTAAAATAGCCCTCCCATATGATACCCAAATCATAAAAATAAAGACTACTCTAGCCTTACTAACTATTGAACTAAAGACTAAAAACTAAAGACCGAAAGACTTACCCGTTGAAGACTTCGCGAGAACTTCCCAGAGCTTCTCTCTCTTGTTTCCCTCTCTAGATTTCGGCTAGAAGAAGGAAAATGGTGTGAAAATCTCAAGAGCTCTTATGCCTATTTATAGGGAAAAGGTAAGGACATAAAGGGAATTATTCAAATTGTTCTAAGCCCTTGGATTGCATTTTGAACAAATGGCTTGATCTTGTCCCTTGCTCCCTTTGGTCGACATAAACAGCCCTATGTGGCACAAAATTGCATCATCCATGATGATGTAATCTTTTCCCATTTTTCCCCGGCCCGGCAAAATTTCCCGATCGGTACCCGATTCGCGTGATTTCGGAGAAATCTCAAAATTCTGGATTTACAACTTTGGAAGCATATTCTCACTTAGTAGAAATGTCCAATTTAACCTATATTTTGATTCCATATAGGGCTCCAACAGTCCAGTTGAGTCTTTCTCAAAAACGTGTCCGAACGCGTCCCAGGTGTCGAAACGAAAATTTCTAAGTTCCAATCTCTTAGACATAGATGCACCGATTTCAAATATGTCCATAAAAATTCCCAATTCTTTCCCAAGTTGTCACAACTCTAATTTTGAAGTCTTTACTTTTTGGCTATCTGCTCTTTTTTCAGAATTTCCCTATTTCGTCTTATTAGGAAAAAGTCCTATTGACTTCAGAATTAACTTTCGCAAGAGTTTAACGGAAGATAAAAACCCACTGATTAATATTTTACCTTGACTTTGGGAATCCCATTCCTAGATCTCTAGATAGGATCCGTTTCCTAATTATTAAATTACTATTCACACTTTTATGCTTTAATTAATTATAATAATATAATATGTCAACTTGCACATATATTTTTCCCTTTTCATTTTCATTTTCATTTTTTTTTCTGCATATTTTCTCCTTTATTTCGTTTTGTTTTTTTTTTTAAATTAATTATTTAATTAATTAAATAATTATTTTTACATAACTTTTTACAAGATTTTCCTATTGGTCCATTCTTGCATTTAGGCTTAAAAATACCTAAACTCACTTATTTTTCTCAAAAATCTCCAATCAATTAGTAAATATATTCTTACTAATTTTCAACTATTTTCCACTTAATTTTTGAGCTTTACATAATTATTCATGAATTTCCTTTACTTATGCTTAAGTAATTAGCCCAATATTACTTAATTACTTAATTATCACAAGTTGATAATTTTCTTAATTAAGACACTCCTTTATCTTAAAACTTTTGCCTTAACATTAGAATTTCCATGCCTCATGCATTATTTTATAATTTACAAGGGTATTTTCCATAATTTTTCTAAGTCATTTATGTCCCTTAGGGGCATTTTCGTCATTTTGGCACTTTGGCCCTTAAATTCCCTAATTCAAATTTCGGGGTATTACATCTCCCCAGATCAGTCCAAGTGTCATGTGCCCTCTCTTAATTTTGACCGGCAACCCTGCTTGGGCAAGCCATACCAAATGTTGAAAACATAAAGAAATCTTCAACTAAAGAAAATTTGCAGTTATTTATTTTATTTACTCCACAGCCATTTTGAATATCATTTCAATACACAAAAGATCAAAAATGTTTCAATTTGACTATTAATTGATCATGGGATAGTATATATGTGAGCGCACGAACGATATGTATGTCTAGGAAAGATTCAGCTTATCAAATATCGCACATGGCTTGAAGCTTACTATACACAGGCGTCCTTAATAAATTCAGAGCAAGGTTATTAAATAAAGTTTGTATTATACATATATAGTACTACCTGGCCTTCATCCTTAAGGCAAGATTCAATTGACTAATTTCGAGAAATTAAGAAAGTTATTAAATAAATTACTTTAAAGTATTTATATTTATCATTATTCTCTAAACTAAGTTGTCTGACTTATAACTTATGCTTCTGTAACTTGCATATTTTATGATTGGTTGTGGTTTCTACTCTCAAGAATCTCACAAGTAGCTTGAAAGGCAGAGACGTGGTCATCACCGTTAGCTAAGATTTTATTTTTGACCGTTTGTATAATCTTTTCCCTTATACTCAAACTTTTGGATAGCCTAATGTGGCTAATATTTTGTGTGTGTCTATATATATATATATATAGAAACGCTTAGTAGTGATTCAATTATTTTGTTAGTTATACATGCAATAATGGGCATAGGTATGAACTTGAGCCCATAACGAGATTAATGATTAAGCACTAGATTAAATTTAATATTAGTGGAGCACTATTAAACCGGGTTTAAGGAATGATGAGATTTTTAATGAAGAGTTTGAACCACTGCTGAGTGGTTTTAAAATTTTCAAAGAAACTAATTCATTTCACAGGATCAAATCTTGTGTTTGGATTAAGTTTTTAACTCTTTTACAAAATTTTTTACTCACCAAGGAGTAAACTTGGCTTAGTGATTCAAAATCGTCATTAAATAACACATTTGACTTATGTAAAGGAACGACCTTACATATATTCAGTATTAGAGTTTAAGATAAAGCTTCACACCTATTTGATATCAGAGCTTGAGGCTTTATTTGATTTGGAGGGATGTGCCACTCTGTTATGTGATTAGAGCAATGTGGGGCATAGGTACAAGTTAAGGTGTACCTTATCCACACCCTTTCAAATCAATGTTCAATGTGGGGTTAGAAAGGTATGTCAACTTCTAAAATATTAGTATATAGCCAGTTATAATTTTTTTTAAAAAATAAAAATTATTACATTTGAAGTAATTATTGGATCTATAAATACTAAAATAAGTGACCTATATTAATACTAAATTGTTGAGGACAAACAATATTAAACTAAGAATTGTGCAAATTGTATTATACTTTTGTAAAATACTAAGTTTTCTTCGCCATGGGGAGCATTTAACCTAATAGCAATCAAGTCTTGCAAGAACATTTAGTTTTGAAATTCAAATAAATTCATGAGTTTTAATGATTCTCATCAAGTTGAAGTCCAAATGAAAGATTCGATTCAGAAACAATTATTCAATTGAAGAAATTAAAACAAATACATGTCATAAATTATAAGTGTTTTGCTCCTCGGATTCTATCCAAACCTGCTAAGCTTAAATGAAAAACAAAACGCTATTGAACAAAATCAAAAGTTACTCACTACAAATTAAAAGTGTTTCACCATATTAATGAAGGGCATTGTTGAAACCAACGGGGTTGACACAAATGGTAAGCGGCTTTTGTTGCTTAATCAAGATCTTGAATTTGGATACCGGATGGGGAACAAAAAAAAAGTGCATTCTTGAATTTTTTTTTTCTTATCCATAGATAGATAAGAATTATGGCTCCTGTCTGGAAACTATTTCCCAATGTGCCCCTATTTAGTCGACTAAAACGCGGGGAATTTTTTTTTTGATGACCCCCGAGATTTAGTCGACTAAACTAGTCCAGAGGACTTTTTGAAAAAGCCAAACCCGCAATTTAGTCGACTAAGATACAAGTCTTAGTCGACTAAATCGCGACAGAGGGGTTTTTAAAAAACCCCAATCGCGACTGTT
This sequence comes from Acacia pycnantha, assembly GCA_025563575.1. Lineage (NCBI taxonomy): Eukaryota > Viridiplantae > Streptophyta > Magnoliopsida > Fabales > Fabaceae > Acacia > Acacia pycnantha. The sequence continues at coordinate 1,907,310 of JAMWYP010000046.1, forward strand.
TGAACCTCCACAAACCCTAATCGACTAAGCACCCCTTTCCCCTTCCAATACTCTCTCTCTTTTCTCAGTTTTAGTACGGCCCATCAAGGTTTAATACCATCCCACCTTGTTGAAGGTATAATTGTTGTTTAAGCTTTGTAGTTTCACTTTGTTAAGCTTTTGTTTTTGTTTGTAACCTGAAACCCTTCCTTTTGCAGCTCCCAAATTCCTTTTGGTCAATTATGCTATTTGCTTTTTCACATTTATTATTATTATTATTTTATTACAACTTGCAACATAATATCCTGATATTATTTGCTTCATTCTTATCCTAATTTTGATCCAAAAATTTCGGCTGCTCCTCTCTCTTTTTTTATTTTATTTTTCTATTTTAATTGATATATATTATTCTAATTATCTTATATTTATTTTTCACAAAAATTCCCTTATTGGTCCATGCTTAATTACAAGGATTTAGACTTTAAAAATTACTAGAATAATTCTAAACCTTTGATTTTACTTTTCAAGATTACATCTTAACCCTTAGTATTATTTAATTTATCTCATTGAATTAACAAATTTAATTAGTGCTCTTAATCATAAGATTAGTAATCTTTTTAGGATTAGTGATTTTCATACCCTTAATCTCATTTATTTTTCTTAATATTTTCCCAATAATTAGAAAATATATTTTATGCTAATTTTATCAATTAATATTTAATTAAAGGGTTTCTCATAATTTACCTTGAATATTCCCCGGGTTGAGCTTAAATAATTAGCCAATAATTATTTAACTAACCCCTCACTAATTGTTGATAATTTTCTTATTTAGAATTAATCATTATCTCACAACTATTGGACTTACATTGGTATTTTTTTCTTTACATAAAATATTAAAAATCATGGGGTCAATTATGGCCCTCACAATACTTTTTAATTTTTCCCTTTGATTTTCCAAGGTTTTATTTTATTAAATTACCAAAATTAGAGACAATTTACACTCTAAATTTTAATAATTATTTTACTTCCTTTTAAGATTTATCGTATTTTTTTTAGGCCATTTAATGCTCCACAAGGGCATTTTAGTCATTTTGGCTCCTTATTATTTTTTTCCTAATTTGCAAGAGATTTTCCTTTAGGATATAAGATAAATATATCACAGAAATTGAGACCACATATTCACTTATCAAGAATAGCCATTTTATTTATCAGAAGGGTATTACATTTGTAACCTGAAACCCTTCATTTTGCAGCTCCCAAATTCTGGTGTTAAGGATGAGTTCAAGTCCAAACACGCACATTACTATCCCTATGTGTGGGCGCAGTTTTTTTGGAAGACAGTGGCTCAGCAACGCCAAACTTGGAGCAATAGTTGAGGGACGTCGTCCAAGAAAAGTAACTACAAATGAACTTCTTGAGAAAATGCCACTCAAAGAGACTCAGAAAGAAGCAAGATTCATTAGAATTATTTGCAATAGAATTAGATTATGATATTCTTTTATTGTTCTTTAATTTATTAATTATTATTAGATATAGTAGTTGTGATTTATTATATTATTAAATTAAGTCTAAAAAATTTGTCAAAGAGTAAAAAATTTGTTGAATGAAAAAGTCCCACGTCATTGGCTTCTTTATATGAGGGGCTCTTACAATGTAGAGAGATGCCCCTTTACCTTTGTTTTCTCATCTCATTCCAACAAGTGACTTTCTTTATACCTTTCATCTCATCTCATCCCAGCAAGTGTCTTTCTTTATGGCTTTCCTTCATCCCATCCGAACCAGTGTCTTTCTTTAGGGTGATGGGCTCTTACAATATAAAAGATGCCCCTTTACCTTTTCTCTCATCCCATCTTAACAAATGTCTTCTTATTCTATAAGATATTTTGTATTTCTTCCTCTTTTATAGTATTTTACTTGTATATTATTTAGAGTAAAATTAGATTATGGTATTTCTCTTGTTATTGTCTTATTTATTATTTATCAATTGTTATTAGATATAGTAGTTATAATTTATTATATTAATAAATTACATCTGGAAACTTTGTGCCGCTTCGGCAACATGCACAGCTTCCCTACAAAAGAAGAGGAAGAAGTTGTACAAACAGAACATGGCAATTCCAATAATGACGAAATGGGAGGCTTGTATTGGGATTTGAAACTCTGATGAGATTCTCCTCCAAAATTCAATAGTGTTAGACCTATGCATTGTTTGTTGGTTTGTTTTCATCAATGTTGGATCTCTGTGTTCACCTCTGTGCCACTTTGAATTCACTGTCGAGATATTATTGCAAGCATCATAAAGGTAGAACCAAAAGCAATATAAGCTGAAGAGCATGACAAATTTTTCCTATTTTTCAAAACTTGAGGGCAAAAAATTAAAGATATTTACCGCACAATTATACGAGCGGCCTAGAAACTGAGAAGCAAACCAATTTTACTCTTGTTAGTGTGGGTTTGTTTTAACTTTTATAAGTTCTTTTAAGTCATTCAAGGTATATAAAAGGAATTTTGTCTTAGCTAACGGAAAAGTACTTAAAAATGCAAGGATGGCCATAAATCAAGATAAAGTTTTAATAACTACGGTTTTGGTATAGTCTATGTCCGACATGCATTATATCATAATCAACACTTGGATACTTAACTTGAGTTTTTGCGTTTTGTGCTTTCATAAATTAATAATTAATTTAATAATAATTAATAAATTAAAGAACAATAAAAGAATATCAGAATCTAATTCTATTGCAAATAATTCTACGAGATCTTGCGTCTTTCTGAGTCTTTTTGAGTTGTATTTTCTCAAGAAGTTCATCGGTAGTTAATTTTCTTGGACGGCGTCCCTCAACTATTGCTCCAAGTTTGGCGTTGCTGAGCCACTGTCTTCCAAAAAAACTGCGCCCACACATAGGGATAGTAATGTGCGTGTTTGGACTTGAACTCATCCTTAACAACAGAATTTGGGAGCTGCAAAATGAAGGGTTTCAGGTTACAAATGTAATACCCGGATAAATAAAATGGCTATTCTTGATAAGTGAATATGTGGTCTCAATTTCTGTGATATATTTATCTTATATCCTAAAGGAAAATCACTTGAAAATTAGGAAAATAATAATAAGGAGCCAAAATGACTAAAATGCCCTTGTGGAGCATAAAATGGCCTAAGAAAATTATGATAAATCTTAAAAGGAAGTAAAATAATTATTAAAATTTAGAGAGTAAATTGCCTCTAATTTTGGTAATTTAATAAAATAAAACCTTGGAAAAATCAAAGGGGAAAAATTAAAAAGTATTGTGAGGGCCATAATTGACCCTGTTACGGACCTAGATAAGGCCCAATCACAGGGAGGCCCAACCAAGGGTAGGCGCATCAGATCCGTCATATCCGTAACCCTGGAATATCTCAACTACCCCGGATATCTAGGAATACATCCGCATATGGATAGGCAGTTCGGATATAGGCCGGGAATCACGCCAAAGCCGCTCCAGGTAGGTCCTATAAATACCCAAGCAACAGCCTAAGGTACACACGCTCTAAACCTAGACTAATCTACATACTGTCACACTGAGCACACACCCCACTCCTTCGGCCAAGCGCCTGTGGTGTTCAGTGATCCTCTCTCTGTCGTGTACTATCACATTGGTACCCAGAGATCGAGACACTTGATCCTATATCAAATCACCGGCCCATACAAGCGGGCTGGACATCTGTGTTCTACACCAGAACAGTGGCGCTGACCGTGGGGAACGATAAATTTCGATTCCCGTGACCAATGAGGGTTAACACCCGCAGTACCAGCCAGAAGCAGCCGGAGATGGTTCGAACAACCGGAGAGCAACGTCAACCACCCCGGCAACCACAGCACACCGAGCAGTCCACCAACCCTATCGGTGGCAATGAGCAGGACCATGAAGACCGGCTATCACAGCCGTAAGAGCGCCTTGAGGAACCTCGTGGCCCGAATCAAGATCAACTCGAAAAGGGAGTGAGTCCGAGACGGGTTCATCGGCAAGCACGGAACATCGCCGAAGCCACGAGGATCCAATCCGGTAGTAAGTCGAGACCCTGGTCCGAATCCGGACTTCCTTACACTCCATAACGGACAGCTCGCCATGATGAAACGCATCGAGAATATGGACAAACGTTATACTCTACAATTTCATCGCATCGACGAGCGAACCGGAGAAGGGAACCTAAAAGCACCGGCTATGATCGGGATGACAAAACGTGGGAACCCGACCAGAAGGTCATAGTTCCCGTCGGCGTAAGACAATAGATAATACTAAAAGGGCGGCCTCCTCTACCAAAGAATCACAAAGGGGGAAGTCCTCCCGGAGCGAAGGGTCGACCCGACATCCCCCACACGATTCTCGTCAAGGAAGATATGCCGAGGCTAAAGCAGACAGCCCCTTTTCACCCAAGATCCTCAGAGCACGGTTCCCAGGAAAGCTGAACCTCACCGAGTTCAGCAAATACGACGGATCGCAGGATCCCACGACTCATGTGGACGACTTTCAGATGATCATGATGTGCCGAGGCCTCGGAGAACCAATCATAAGTAGGGTTTTCGCCACAACACTAAAGGGACCAGCCCTAAAGTGGTTACTAACCCTGCCTCCAGGTTCGATAACTAAATTTGATGACTTGGCAAAGGTTTTCGAGTTACAATTCGCAACTAGTAAGAAATGTACCGAAGTCTCAATATACCTTATCCAAAATCGGGCAACGGCCGGCGAATTACTCCAAAGCTATTTGGATCGGTTTAATCATGCGGCCCGCAAGTCCGTAAATTAAAGGAGGAAGTGCACGTCCACCTCCTGGCCGATGGCCTGGACAGTTCGAGCCGACTCGCTGAATCATTTTTCAAAGAGCCGGCTAAAAGCTTAAAGGACTTCATGACAAGATCGAAGAAATATCTTGAGGTGGAACAAATGCGCCAAGCGAATGCGCGAAGGGACCGGACAAGAACACCCCGCCGAGGGATAAAATCCGTCCGACTGGCCGCAAGCAAGACCGCCGCAGGAAAGGAAGTGATAATAAGCAATATAAACCAAGGACAGACTTGAAGAATAAATTTGACTATTATACCCCCCTCAATGTTCCTCGGTCCCAGCCTATGGAGGGAAGTAGCGTCGACCGAGATGCGGAAGGTCGAAAACCTCATCCCCTCAGAAAACGGTCCTGAGAATAGAAGAGAGGGCAAGAGGAAGAAGCCGGCATCTGAAGACAGCGGATTTCCCGACACGGAGTTCGATTGCAACGTTATTAGCGGAGCCTTCGGAGGAGGAGGAGATACGCCGAGCCAACGGAGAAAATATCTAAGGGAAGTTCTTTCAATAAGGGACCGACCAAAGTTTAAAGAAGAATCACACATGACCGACAAAATTGAACGACCTCAGCTCATGTTCACAAAAGAAGACTTGGCCGACGTACTCCCCGCCATCAAGACGGCCTCGTGATCACTGGAACCTTGGTCAACTGCCGAGTCAAGAGGATATTTATAGACTCAGGGAGCTCGGCAGACATCATCATATGGGATGCCTTCAAGAGAATGAATCTCGACCAGGAGGACCTGAAGCCATGCCAAACCACTCTCGTAGGTTTCAATGGCGAATTATCCCCTCCAAAGGGATATATAGACCTCCGACTCACCCTTGGAACGAAGGAAGGTTTCAAATCCGAGCGAGTAAGATTTATTGTGGCTGATTTCCCCTCCCCTTACAACATCATCCTGGGAAGACCAACAATCCACAATTGGGACATCTTTGGTGTCTACTAAGCATCAGAAGATAAAAATGATAGGCAATAGCAACCAAGTCGTTACCGTCAAGGGTGATCAGAAAGAGTCCAGGCAATGTTACAACGAGACAATCAACGTAAAAGCAAGATCCGGAACAACGGATCCAGAGCACAAAAAGATCCAAGAACCGATCAATATGATCGAATTGGACCTACGAGAAGAAAAGGGGACACCTCGGCCAGAACCAGAAGGTGAGGTCTGTCGTTCATGGACGCGTATTCGGGTTACAACCAGATCGCCATGCACCCCGATGACCAAGAAGCCACTTCCTTCATAACGGAGAAGGGAAATTACTGCTACAACGTCATGCCGTTCGGCTTGAAAAATGCCGGGGCAACCTACCAGAGGATGATGAATAAGGTTTTCGAGAACCAGATAGGCCATAACATCGAGGTCTATATCGACGACATGATTGTCAAATCATGTGATCCCAATGACCACATCCGAGATCTTGAGCAAACATTTAGCAAGTTAAGGGCGCATCAGATTCGGTGAATCCCCGCAAAATGCGCGTTCGGAGTACTCTGCGGGAAAATTCCTCGGTTTCTTGCTTACCGCCCGAGGAATCGAGGCAAACCCCGATAAGTGTAAGGCCGTATTAGACATGCAGCCCCCAGAACAAGAAGGAGGTCCAAGCGGTTGACGAGGCCGTTTGGCACGCGTTAACTGATTTCGCCCAAATCGGCGAAAGCGCCTTGCCTTTCTTCAAATTACTTAAAAAGGACACGACAGAAATTGGACCGGAGCGTGACGCCGCATTCTCAAAGATTAAGCAATGTTTGGCCACTCCGCCGCCTTATCGAAACCACGGCTGGCGAAACCCTCTTCCTCTACTTATCGGTTGGGAAAGAAGCGGTGAGCTCGGTCCTGGTTCGAGAAGGAAAGAATGGCCAAGAACCAATATACTTCGTCAGCAAAGCTTTACAAAGCTCGGAGCTAAGATATCGAAGTTGGAGAAATTGGCTTTCGCCATAATAATGACGGCACGCAGATCGCGCCCGTACTTCCAAGCTCATAAGATAACGGTTCGAACCAGCCAACCCATTCGACGGGTACTCCATGTTTCCGGACTGGCGGGCCGAATGATCGGTTGGGCTATTGAGTTATCCGAATTCGACATCACATACGAAGCAAGACATGCTATTAAGTCACAAGCTCTCGCGGATTTCCTCGAGAACTAACTCCAATTAACGAAGACCCCGGCAACAACGACCTCTGGAAAGTATATGTCGACGGTTCGTCCCACTCTAAAGGAAGCGGGCCGGAATAATCATAGAGAGCCCCGAAGGAGTGACGATCGAACACTCCCTACAACTAGATTTCCCGACGTCAAACAATCAGGCCGAATATGAGGCGCTCCGGCCGGACTCCATCAGTCAAGGAGCTCGGCGCACAAAGAGTCTCGGTCTTCACCGACTCACAACTCGCCGCCGCCCAGATAGATGGGACATATCAGGCTAAAGGGCCTCTAATGGCTAAGTATCTTAGCAAAGTCAAGAATATCCAGGCAGAGTTCGAAGAAGTAAAGGTTACCCATATACCAAGAGGGGAAAATGTCCGAGCAGACATACTCTCCAAACTCGCTAGCACTAAAGGGACGACTAACCACAGAACCGTCATACAACAAAAGGTGGAAGAGCCGACCTGCGTGATGGTCATATCCGATGCCACCGATTGGAGGAAGCCGCTCGAGGACTACATTGAGAGGGGATTATTCCCTTGGAACGGCGAATGCTCAAAACCGATACGGAAGCCGCGGTATACACAATGATAGACGATCGGCTTTACCGAAAAGGCTTGCATACACCGATGTTAAGGTGCACGGGACTCACGAAAGTAGATATGTCCTCGCCGAGACCCATGGAGGATTAACGGGCAACATATGGGTGCAAAAGCATTAGCAAGAAAGGCACTTAGGGCCGGGTACTACCGGCCCACCATGCAAAGCGGACGCAAGCGAATTTGTAAAGGCATGTGATAGTTGCCGAAACACGCCAAAATCATTTGGTCCCCTCCATCGGACATGGAATATATCTACGCCCCATGGCCGTTCTTTAAATGGGGAATGGATCTACTCGGACCGTTTAAACCGCCCCTGACAACTTCGATGGCTAATCGTGGCGGTGGATTACTTTACCAAGTGGATTGAGGCCGAACCGCCGCCACCATCACATCGGCGAGTCCCGGCGCTTCATCCAACAGAGCATTTTCTCCCGCCGGAATCCCGGCCGAGATAGTGACAGACAATGGCACTCGGTTCACGGACGGGAACTTCCAGGATATGATGGTGGACCTCGGCATCACACATCATTTTGCCTCGCCGAACACCCACAATCAAACGGACAGGCGAAGCGGCAAACAAGGTAATCCTCGATGGACTTCGGAAAAGATGCAAGAGGCCGGCACTGTTGGGTCGAACGGCTTTATAACGTCTTGTGGGAGTTCGCACAACTATCCAATCAGCCTACCCAAGAGACGCCTTTCCGCATGACATATGGATGCGAAGCCATGATCCCGGCCGAAGTTGGTCACCATCTTGGAGAAGGCTCGAGAACCCTCGAGGAAGGAGAACCCTCGAATTCAAGGGCGTTGGCAACCGAGATGGAGCCGGTAGATGAAGTCGAACCACGGCCCATTGCCGAGACATAGCGGCCAAACAACTGATGGCGGCGAAACACAATAGAAAGGTCAAACCCAGAGCATTTGACCGGGGCGACCTAGTCCTAAGAAGGGCCGACATCGGTAACAAGAACGCCCAGGACGGCAAGCTCGCCGCAAATTGGGAAGGACCGTACCGAGTCAAGGAGAAGTTGGAAAAAGGAGCGTATGTTCTCGAAACACTGACAAGAAAATCCGTCAAGAGAACATGGAATGGCGACAAATTAAGGGCCTATTATAGTTAGGGCCCGGCCACGACTAAGATGCCACAACGGACACCCAATGTCCGAGCTAAGTTTTTGATTTATTATTTCAAGCTTATTTTGCTTTCGGTCATTTCCTTCGCAAACTTTCCTTTCATTGTCGGCTTTATAAAGCTAATCATCTCTTGAATAAATAAATGGTTTGTTCACCAAATGTTCAATTTTAAGAGGGTCAAAATGATTCGTTAAATAAGCAGATGGACACCGAGGTCTATACACCGGTAAATATTTTGATGCATCGAAATTGACACCTAAGTAAGAAGGTGAACGGTCATAACGGACCCGATCAGTCCACATGGTCAAAGTGTGTCCCAACGACGACCACGGATGAGCATGTGACCATTCACCCTTGCCCTGGTTAAAAATCCCGGAATACGACTCCGAACCTCGTAGCGCGGTATATATAGACACCCCTACTCATGCACCTGGTTTCTGACACCAGAAGAGTACTAAGCGGACTCTAATTCTTTAAAGACCCTGGCCCGGTCTAAAACTATCCCATGTGCACTGAACGCATGAAGGTAAAAGTACGAAACGAGCTACTTAATTGAATGTTCATTCATAAAGTTTAAAGTTCGGAGGTACAATATACAATCGGCATCAAAAGCCGAAAACAAAGAAAGCAAAAAAGAAAAGACAACAAAAGCTAAGGGGCCCCCTCGCCCGCTGCGGCCTCGTCCCCATTAGGTCCGGCCCCGGATGCAGCCTCTCCTGCGGCTTGCTCACCGCTGCTCACTTCGGCATCAGAAGCCGACCTATCCTCAGGAGATAAAGGCGGAGGAATAAGAACACCATCTTGGAAGCGGGAGCGACATCCATACCCACCACGTTCGCTTTACCCCGGGTTTAAATACTCAACCTGGGCTAGGGCCATCTCGAAACAATCCGACGCGGTTTTCCTTACCGCCGCCACCGCCTTCTCATGGGCGGTCTTCTCCTCCGCCAGCTGCCTCGGACTTGCCGCAACCGCGTACATAACTCGCTACGTTGCCGCGTAAGCCGTTTGACCGCATCCATAGACATAGCGTGGGAGGACTTCGGCCCGTCGATTAGCTTCGACTTCAACCAGACGAGAATTGGCATCGGCCAATTTATGATTAACCTCCGCCGTGGAATCTGTGGTCCGCCTCAGTCGGCATGGGCTTGCGCGCCGCCTGGTGGGTCGACGAAGATCCTCCCCGCTTTGTCCGCGGCAGCTTGGGAACTTTTAAGTTCCGTCTTCACTCCTCCCTTTCGGCCTCAACCTTCTCTTTCTCTTCCGCCACTGCTTCACCTTTTGCTCACCCGACTCTAAATTTTCCTTCGTAGTTCGGGACTCCGCAGAAGCTCGAGCATAATAACCATGGAGATGCGGCCGGCCCGAGATAATCCAAGAGCCCGCCAAGATGACCGGACATATTCTCGGAGCTCATGAAGGTCCTCGTCCGAAAGAGGTTGAGGAGACAAAAGCCGACGTGGTGGAAAGAAGGCCATGTCGATCCCCTCAGAAACGTCCTCACTCCAGGCCGGCTCCGCTTGAAGCCACTTGGTCGAGGTACGGCAGCCGATGGGCGCAAAGGAGAAACAGAATCGAGACAAGAACCCGTTTCGCCTTATCCAAGGATGGAGGAGATGGGTCGGAAGGTGGAGATGCTCCGGCAGCAGTAGAGACTGGCGTTGAAGAAGGCACTACCTCCGCCTCGGCTATCAATGACGGAGAAGACGAAGGTAACGCTTCGGGAGCAGTCCCAGATAATCGGGGTTCAGATTCATAGCAACTTGACCTGTTACAGAAGCATAAATCTAAAGTCAGATGCTAGTTAGATAACAAAAGGCAGGCAGAAAAAGCGAATTAAGTAGCAATAAAGCCATACTGGAGGCCGAGCCGGATGACTCACCGGCCTTCTTAATATAGAAGGCCGCCCTCTTAACACCATGTTCGGCAACGTAAGACACCAGCCGAGCAGCATACTCTCTCTCATCTTCAGAGAGGTCTTTCAACGAAAATTGATAGGTGGAAGAGGAGAAGTGATGGTGCTCAGAGGACCAATAAAGGGGAAGCGCCATTCAACGCCCGACCCTCGGCGGTTTCGAAACCGGGCACTTCCCTGTGGATTGCGACAACTTTGAAGAAAGAATTCTTGAAATGCTTAAAGGAGTCGAGAAAGCATTCATGAGTTTCCTGGCCCGCCTCGGCACGAAGAGAGAGTTAGCCCTTTCGAGAGGGCGGTTCCCTACCCGACCGAGGGGTGAAAGGGGAGAAAAATGAAGGAATAAGGCGGCGGTACACGGAATAGCGGGTTCCATTGTCCGCATAGATAGGCGAACGCCGCCAGATAAGCCCACCCGTCGGGTGAAGCCGAGAAGGAGCCGATGAAGGTAGTGTAGGACGGACATTTGGAACCCGGTAAACGAAAGCGAATACCGAGCCGGGTCATATAATCCCGATAGAAAAGAAAGAAATTAGGAGAGCCTGGTTCCCGAAAGGCACAGATCGGCTCATCCTCCTCGGGAGGGGAAAGACGACATCCCGATGACCCCGGAGATCCCACTTTATCCATATCCGTTTTGGTCATCAGCGAACGTATGGTTAGCATCTCGCTAGTCACCCAGGGAACAAAACTAAAGTCGAACTAGGCGAGAATACCGACGACGACAAATCCGAGAAAGGAAGACCCTTGAAGTCCGGCACAGGCTCGCCTAACGAATTATGCCGACACGAGCCCTGTGGATGACTTCGGCCATACGGTCTTGCCCACTCGCACAAGGGAAGAGCTCTCGGCAACACAATCCCAACAGGGACCGTGATAGCCAGCTGGTAACGACCCCGACTCGGACGGACGATGCGTTTGGTAGGCGCTTATCGGCTCGGCTAAAAGAGGCTCAGATACTGATGAACTATGAAAATCTGGCCTAATAACGCTCACGAAGCACTTCATCGACATTAGGATCTAAAGGCTGATGAGAAGACGAAGAATGTTTTCCCCTATCCATCAAGAGCTCAAACCTATACAACCAACATAAGGGTAAGAAGGAGGGGGAAACAACTAAGAACAGACACTCAAAAGGACGAAACCTATGGGTTCGATAGCTCTACTCATGTTGAGAACAAAATTCTGACTTTGCGCAGAAGAATTCCCGAGTGTGGGGGAGAATGAGCGAATTGAAAAAGTGGGCAAAAAGAGAAAGGCCAGCAAGTTATATCGAGAGGAAAGAAGGAGGGAAATTCAAATCAAAAGAAACCCAACCGACGAGGGTAATCACGACTTTTCACCCCAAAGGCTGAGAAGACGTGTAACGTACCACCAGAGCATTAAATGCGCACGAAACCGGGGCGGCGGACACGAGGATCAAAGCACCTCCCCAATCTCGGGATGACAGTGTCATAGGCAATCATGGCCGGACCTAGATAAGGCCCAATCACAGGGAGGCCCAACCAAGGGTAGGCGCATCAGATCCGTCATATCCGTAACCCTGGAATATCTCAACTACCCCGGATATCTAGGAATATATCCGCATATGGATAGGCAGTTCGGATATAGGCCGGGAATCACGCCAAAGCCGCTCCAGGTAGGTCCTATAAATACCCAAGCAACAGCCTAAGGTACACACGCTCTAAACCTAGACTAATCTACATACTGTCACACTGAGCACACACCCCACTCCTTAGGCCAAGCGCCTGGTTGTGTTCAGTGATCCTCTCTCTGTCTGTGTACTATCACATTGGTACCCAGATCGAGACACTTGATCCTATATCAAATCACCAGCCCATACAAGCGGCTGGACATCTGTGTTCTACACCAGAACAGACCCCATGATTTTTAATATTTTATGTAAAGCAAAAAATTACCAATGTAAGTCCAATAGTTGTGAGATAATGATTAATTCTAAATAAGAAAATTATCAACAATTAGTGAGGGGTTAGTTAAATAATTATTGGCTAATTATTTAAGCTTAAACCAGGCAATATTCAAGGTAAATTATGAGAAACCCTTTAGTTAAATATTAATTGATAAAATTAGCATAAAATATATTTGGTAATTATTGGGAAAATATTAAGAAAAATAAATGAGATTAAGGGTATGAAAATCACTAATCCTAAAAGATTACTAATCTTATGATTAAGAGCACTAATTAAATTTGTTAATTCAATGAGATAAATTAAATAATTACTAAGGGTTAAGATGTAATCTTGAAAAGTAAAATCAAAGGTTTAGAATTATTCTAGTAATTTTTAAAGTCTAAATCCTTGTAATTAAGTATGGACCAATAAGGGAATTTTTGTGAAAATAAATATAAGATAATTAGAATAACATATATCAATTAAAATACAAAAATAAAATAAAAACATAGAGAGGAGTGTCTAAATTTTTGGATCAAAAATAGGATAAGAATGAAGCAAATAATATCACGATATTATGTTGCAAGTTGTAATAAATAATAATAAAAATGTGAAAAGCAAATAGGATAAATGACCACCGATAGAAATTAAATCCTAACTAGAAAACCATCAATAAGGTTTCTAAAGTCGAGCATATTATAGACAAGTGAATTTTTAGCTCTGAGTAGGTTACCTCCGGTTATTTCCGTAACCGAAAAGGGTTATGCTAGATCGCTAAGAAACAATCTCGATATTCAAAAAGCAAATCGATAAATGAAAATCTATAGAAACTAAATCATATCTTGAGAACATGACCTGGGGTGGTAAACAACTGGACATATTATGAATCAGTGAATTTTTGTCCAGAAGTTGGTTTTTCAGAATTTATTTCCGTAACCGAAGACGTTTATCCGAAAATGTTTGGCAGGCAACAGAATGCCCTGAATGTGAAAAAAAAATTAGTTAACCCAAATATTTTGAAAGAGGAAGAATAGACCTTCAAGACTTAGTTGCCGGATTTTAGAGATTTTCCGAGATTACGCGATTAGAACACCGAACATGGACTTTATCGGTATAAAACTTCTTGAAGAAGTAAATGACATGGGCATGACATCATCATTAATGATGAAAATTCTGCCACCTAAGGGGGGGAGGTCGGCAAGGTGTTTTGGATGGCCAAGATATTGCCATTTCAATGAAGTGCGATCCTACGATCCAGAATCCGTCTGGTAAAGCATGAATAGTGCACCGAAAACCTCTATAAATAGCCTTCCACCTTCTTCACAAATTTCACACCAAGAGCTCTTGCTCATTTCGAAAATCTTGGAGCAGCAAGGAGGAGGAGGAGTCCGGAGAAGTTTGCAGCGAAGCTCTCGGTAATTTCTTCGGTCCTTAGTCTTAAGTTTTTTCGGTAGTTATAGTAGGAATGTTAGGTGGATCTTTAGTTTTTCAAGTATAATTTAGATATCATGTTTTAGGGGTAGATATGATATTTATTTCAAAAATATGTTGCAGAAAGAGATATGTTAAAATTTTGGAGAAATAGAGTTAAAGTAGCGAAGCTCTGGCGAAATTCCGCCGATTAGTAAAGATAGGGGAAATGGTAATTTTTACCTAAAATGCCTATTATGATGTTTATCACTGATAAATGTGATATTATCCCTATAGGACATCTCGTGATCGCATCGCTGTTGTACCGCCGTCGTTCCGCATTGTCATACTGTTTTCCGTCAAAAGTACAGCTTTTCCGTCAAACGCACCGTATACCGTCAACGAAGGTACGGACGCGTACTGTAACACTAACTCTGTGCTGCTCATATATATATATATGTGATAGATACGTTCATAGGTTGTGGCTCTGTTTAGGGTCGTCATTTATACATACAGCTCTTATACAGGTTATAGTCATAATAATGCCGTTGTTTTCCTAGCGCTGAGGACACGTGTTGTGATCGTGGCACTAGTTATTTGCAAACTGTTGTTGTTAGGCTTTACATATGGCTCTGTGCTTATGTTCTGTCGTTGTTATAATCTTGCATCTTCTCTGTGCTTATGTAGTGATATACTGCTGTCATGTTATGAATATCTGTTGTCCATATACTGCTTTATTTGAGCATAAGGTTAACCGTTACCTGAGATCCAATGGGGTAAATTTGATCTCAGTTGTAGCTTTAGGGCCCGGAGGACCAAGGATTGGAGAGCGGGGCAAGCACCACGACTAGATCGTTGGCTGGAGATGTTTATTTTGTTTATTTAGTAATTACTTTTTGAGAACAGTAGGATGACTGTATCAATACTATGTTACACTATGGTTAATGTTTTAATGTGATTCAGTTACTCACTCGCTCCAATGCTCTACTCGATTGAAAAAAATCGCTTTTAAATTGGGATGTTACAACAAACAAAAACAAAGCTTAACAAAGTGAAACTACAAAGATTACACAACAATTATACCTTCAACAAGGTGGGATGGTATTAAACCTTGATGAGACGCACTAAAACTGAAAAAAGAGAGAGTATTGGAAGGTGTAACACCCCAACTTTTCACAAGCAGTATAATTTTTTTATTCATCAACATCATTTGAAAAACATCAGAGTAGAGCACCGGAGCGATTGAGTAACTGATATATATATTAAAATACCCATGGTAGCATGTCTTGCTGTTTAAACAGCGGTACAAGAGTGTTTCAAAAATATAACAGAAAGGAGTCTTCAGCTGGGACTCCTAAGCGTGCTGCTTGTCCTTCTCCTCGATTCTTGGTCCTCCCGATCCTGAAGCTAAGTTAAGAGCTGGAGTCCATGCATCGAACCCCAGGTAACGGTTAACCTCATGATTACATACATCATATATGTACAATGTACATTCATAGACTTTTGGCAATATTTACTATGGTCAGACATAGGATATACATATCAGATATGTATAGCAATAACAATACAATGGATGACGCACAATCATACAATGGATGACGACAATCATACAATGGATGATAGACAACAAGACAATGAGTACGCACAATAGTACGCCGGATGTACGAGCACAATCATACAATGGATGATAGACAACAAGAAACGGATGTACAGACAATAGTACAATGAAGTACGTAACAATAGTACAATCGGATGTACATACAATAGTACGCCAAAGTACGTATCAACGAGTATAATCGAGTACCAGCATGACAGACAATAGGCATGACAGTAACAACAAGACAAATCGTAGTATGTGCATGATGGACAATTGGCATGACAGACAATAGTACATTTGGAGTACAGACAATATACACATATGCATACAATAAACATCAGAGTTAAGGTTACCAGTACGCGAACGTACCTTCGTTGACGGTTGTCGAGATTTCTGACGGAAAACGGAAAACTGTACGTTTGACTTGCTGGTACGACAGTAGGTCAGAACGTAATCAGGGATATCCTATCAACATAACAATGTACTTGTTAAGGATCTATCATTAAGACGGACATTTTTAGTCAAAATGACTATTTTACCCCTGATCCCCTAATTGGCGGAATTTCGCCAGCACTTCGTTACTTTGGCCCCACTTTTCCAAAATTTTGACATAGCTCTTACTCCAACATATTTTCGAAATATAAAACATATTGATTAATGATTCACATCATAATAGGCATTTTAGGTAAAAATTACCATTTTGCCCCTACCCTTACTAGTCGGCGGAATTTCGCCAGCACTACGCTACTTTAACTACCAATTTTCGGGGACTCAATCCCTACCAAGTTTTACCTCTTTAGGCATCTTTCAATGCAATGAGGCCTAAAACAATAGTAGGAATCTCACTCCCTACTTACTAAATCTATCTAACAATTCTACTAACTACCGAACTAAAAAGCTAAAGACCGAATGACTTACCCGTTGAAGACTTCTGCACAATTTTGCCCAGAGCTTCTCTCTCTCTCTCTAGATTCGGCTAGGAGGCTCTCCAAATGGTGTGAGATTTCAAGAGAACCTTAGGCCTATTTATAGGAAAACTTAGGGATATGTTGGGAATTTTTCAAGTTGTTCTAAACCATAGAAAATCAAAGCAAATGGTGTTTATTTCTTGGCAATGCAAGCACTTGGTCGACATACATGGTGATGTGGCAGCCCATGATGGGTTCAAAGTGTAATGACTTATGTTGCTTTATGGCCCAGTCTGATAGAATTTCCCCGATCGGTCCCCGTTTCGCGTAATCTCATCCCTATTTCGTCTTATTAGGAAAATGCGCTAACGCCTCTAATTAACTTCCGGAAGAGGTCACTTAAAGGTAAAAACTCACTGATTAATATTTTACCTTGACTTTGGAAATCTCATTCCTAGATCTCCAGATAGGATCCGTTTCCTAATTATTGAATTACTATTCACCACATTAAATTATATTATATAATAATATAACTTATATTATAAAATACTATAATTTATAAACTAAGTTTCTATTTTTATTCTTTTTTTTTCTGCCCATTATTTTTTTATTTTATTTTTTATTTTATTTATTTTATATAATTTTTCACAAAACTTTCCTATTGGTCCATTCTTGTATTTAGGCTTTAAAAATACCTAAACTCATCCATTTTTCTCAAAACTTTCCAATTAATTAGAAAATATAGTTTTACTAATTTTAAGCCAAAAACCACTAATTTTAGGGTTTTACATAATTATCTCTGAATATCCTTTGCTTATGCTTAAGTAATTAGCCAATAATTTCCTAATTACTTTCTTATCAATAGTTGATAATTTTCTTACTTATGATGCCTCATTATCTCATAACTTTTGTATTGACATTTTTGCTTTATGCCTCACGCATTATATTAATATTTACGGGGGCATTATGGTATTTTCAATACTTTTTGAGTATTCTCCTTCAATTTCTCCAAGTTTGTAACTTAATAAATTACCTAAATTAGGGACAATATCCTTCCCTATTTCAAATAGATTTTTACTTGCCTCTTTTATAGCTTTGACAGGGTATTTATAACCCACAATGTGCTTAGGGACCTATTTACAAATTTTCAATTTGTTTTAGGGACCTATTTGCAAATTATCTAATTGCAAGAGAAATTACCCTGAGAACAAGGTAAACTCAATACAAGGTGTTTGAGACCTCATATTCACCTATTTTTAATAGGTATATTTCCCAATTTTGATATTTACCCTAAGTGTGATTTTTAGGGTATTACAGAAGGGGAAAGGGGTGCTTAGTCGATTAGGGTTTGTGGAGGTTCGAACAGTCGCGATTGGGGTTTTTAAAAAAGCCCTCTGGACTGGTTTAGTCGACTAAAACTTATGGTTTAGTCAAATAAATCTCAGGGGTCATCGCTCAAAAAAAAAATTCCCCGCGTTTTAGTCGACTAAACCATGGGTTAGTCGATTAAACAGGGGCACATGGGAAATAGTTTCCAGACAAGGGCATTTTTGTAAATAGTTATTTAATAAGGGGCAAATTGGGAAAAAAGCCTAAGAATTATTCGTATATGATTTTTTATATTTACATAGGAGAAAGAGCATTATCCATATATGATAAGGGTTAACCTTCTATCAATAACAATAATAAAGTATGAAACCAAGGTTTTATATTGAAAATATGCCACTAAAGAGAACCACCTTTTAAAGGAACATTAACACGAACTTTGAGCAGATAATAATATTTGCAAGATTAATTAAAGAACTGTTACCTTCTTAATCAATTGTATAATCCCAAAATTTTGGGATTTGGAATTTGAAATAATATATGGAAATAAATTAAGAAATTTTAGCTTAAAATAATTATGAGAATAATTATTGGAAATTAAGATTTAGTTTTCCCTTAATTAATTTATTTTGGGAAAAAGAATAAATTCAAGAAAAGAATAATTATGGCCTAAAAATTATAGAAATTATATTTTATGTTATAGAGGAATTAATTGGGAAAGGAAAATCCTTATATAGAATTAAGGATTAATATATTTTCTAATAATTGCAATTATTTAATTAATGAGCCTATGTAAAGTGCATATGTTATAGCATGATAATATATGATATGCACATCCTCATGTTTATAGTCATAATGGTCCAACGTACAACACTCTCCAATTACTATGTTTTAATGGGAAACTTAGATTAGGAATTATGGCCAATAATATAAACACATACACTCCCTCATCCAAGCCCAAACAAAGTCTCACTCAAACCCATACTCCAACAATAACAATATCATACCCCAATAATAGGTTAGAACGTTATGTTTTTGGAAATGAATTCTCTTCAAAGTAGTGAGGTATTTGTAACTTGACAATGAGATCAAACATATCAAATGGTCATGATCCACAAAAAAGAAGCTAATATCATATGCCCGCCGCAATATTCAATTTATGCGGCACAATAAATATTTCAAGGAGGATAAAACTTCGGTCAAAGTTGTTTATATATGGTCAAGTTTTTTTTCTTCTTTTAAAGTTTATGGTCAAGTTCCCCAATCACAATTATTATTTTGCTATTGTTAGTTTTTGAAATTTGTGTACACTTGTAAAATTCATTTATGAACATTTGTAAATTTTTGCATTTTCTTTGTAATAATTGTTAAATTCTTATATGGAATAATATTGTTTGTTGTTAAAATTAAGCTTTGTAAATTTTTATATAGAAACTTGTTATTTTATTATTGTTATTTATTAAAATGTGTGTATGTACACTTGTAAACAACAATGAACTTAATAAATATAAGCAACTCTAAAAAAATGTTCAGCTAATTTACCAACACAACCTTACATTTTGATAGCTATCTCAATTACCAAGAATAATATTGTTCTCAGATGAGAATAGGTGATGTCTAGTCCAAGTGGACTAGTACGTTACTCTAGGATCATTCAACTACCTATCCTAGGGTATAGATACCAATGAGGAAGCTTGATCACTATACACGATTAGGCTTTCGCCAAAGGGGTGATGTGTATGCACAAAGGACGACAAGTAATGTAAATAGTCGATAGATTAAAATGTGTGTACCTTCATGGCATAACTCCTATTAATATAGTGTACCTTAGGTTAAGGCTTCGGGCCCGCGTGATCTCGCATCCGAGAATCTAGGCTATCGTGTAGGGGATATATCCCCGGTTCGATCCTCCCTGGTTTTAGCCTTAATTGTAGATTGGTTGGGATCCTGGTGCATATTGCCCCTTACTAGGCCAATTCATTAGTGGGCCTAATTATAGGTCCGTAACAAATATCATAGCAGTGTTTTTTAAATTAAAATAAAACATAAACTTATTAAAATTATTCTAAATCCAATTGAAAATGTATCTAAGAATTAATACTTTCTAATAATTTTTTGTTATCTTTCCTCCCTAGTTGAAGGGGATGTTCTTAAAAAATGCATTAGGGTTTATATCTATAACTGACATGTTCAATTACGGCGGCTTACGGATGATTCTAATTGTTACTAGTGACAACTAATTAAGTTGAATTGAGTACTTTTTTTTTCTATTTGGCTTTTCAACAACCATATAAAAAAGAAGTTGGTTTTCTTCCTTCCTTTAATATGAGGTAAGTTTAAGATCGATAAACAACACACACATAAGTCCTACACACACTTAACACCTACACTCATTAATTACTTTACTTCCCATTCCATCTGGACACCACAGCACCTACACTTCATCCTCTTTATTCAGCCCACACACTTATACAACACGCACACTCAATTTCCTTACACATACACCCCACAGCACCTACACTTCATCCCTCCATAATAGGCTATGCCGTTGTGCATCCATTATCAAACCATTCTCTATTTTTTTTATGTATGCTATATATGTATTGCCATTTTTTTACGGTAGGTAATTCCTATCGCCCTTCTCACTTAGCCTTATTTACCATCAGATAGTCCACATAAATATATCCTGATTAATGCAAGGCTTTAATTAATTTACATAATAACGATGAAATATTCGAACCAACACTCTCCCTAGCAATGAGAATGCCCATAAAAAACTAGAAAATATAATAGAAACTGTAATACCCTAAAAATCTGTATCATAATTTGGTAAAGTTAAACCCATAGAAAGTAGGTGAATATGGGATATCAAATATTAAGTAATAATTAGCTTATTTTCTAAAGAAAATCTCTTGGAAATTAGAGAATCTAAGGGCGAAGTGCCAAATGACGAAAATGCCCTAAGGGACATAAATAACTTAGAAAAATTATGAAAAATCTTAAAAGGCAGTAAAATGATCAAGTAAACTATGAGAGTATATTATCTCTAATTTTGGTAATTTAATAAATTATGAACTTGGAGGAATTGTATATGAATGCTCAAAAAGTATCAAAATGACTAAATTACCCTTGTAAATTATAAAGTAAAGCAGAATACATGAAAATGAAAGTGTCAGAGCTAGAATTGTGAGACAAGGGGGTATTCTAATTAAGGAAATTATCAACTTGTGAGAATTAAGTAATTAAGTAATATTGGGCTAATTACTTAAGCATAAGCAAAGGAAATTCAGAGATAATTATGTAAAGCTAAAAAATTAGTAGAAAATGGTTGAAAATTAGTAAAAGTATATTTACTAATTAAATGGAAATTTTTGAGAAAAATAGTTGAGTTTAGGTATTTTTAAGCCTAAATGCAAGAATGGACCAATAGGAAAATTTTGTAAAAAAAATTATTTAATTAATTAAATAATTAATCAAATAAAAAAATAATAATAATAATAAACGAAAAAAAAGGGGAGGAGAAAAAAAAAAGAAAAGAAAATGAAATGAAAAATAAATATATGCAACTTGTAATTATTTTAATATTATAATTTATTAAAGTAAAAATGATGAATAGTAATTTAAAAATTAGGAAACGGATCCTATCTGGAGATCTAGGAATGAGATTTCCAAAGTCAGGGTAGAATATTGATCAGTGGAATTTTATCTTCCATTAGACTCTTGCGTAAGTAAATTCTGAAGCCGTTTGTGCATTTTCCTAATAAAACAAAACAGGGAAAAATGCATATAGGCATATTTTTGGATTTGATGAAAATAAATTCTAACTCAACATCTAGGAATGAGTTTGAATTTATATGGACATATTTGCAATCAGTGAATTTTGCTGAGGAAGTTGGTGATTCCAGAAATGCGTTCTGAAATCGGACGCGTTCGGACACGTTTTTCGAGAAAACTTCAACTGGACTGTGGAGCCCTATATGGAATCAAAATTTAGGTTAACTTGGACATTTCTAGTAAGTGAGAACATGTCTTCAAAGTTGTAAATCCAGAATTTTGAGATTTCTCCGAAATCACGCGAATCGGGTACCTATCGGGGAAAACGGTTAGACCGGGCATAAAGCAAGCTCATTAATCATTTTTGGACCACTCCAAGGCTGCCACCTCAGCCCATGCATGTCGACCAAATGTTTCCCTGGACATGGAATAAACACCATTTCATGTTTGATTTTCCATGGTTGAAACAACTTTGAAAATGCCCAAAATACCCTTTCAAATCTCTACAAATAAGAGGCCTTGCCTCTTGAAATCTTCACACCAATTTCCACTCCTCCTTTGGCCGAAATCTTAGAGGGAGAAAGAAGAGAGAGAAGCTCGAAAATTTTGAAGAAGTCTTCAACGGGTAAGTCTTTCGGGCTTTAGCTTTCAAGTTCGAGTTTTTAGTTCGGTAGTTAGTAGAATTGTTAGTTAGTTCTAGGAAGTAGGGGATGAAATTCCTATACTTGTTTTTAGGCCTCATTGCATTGAAAATTATGCCGAAGAGGTAAAAACATAGTAGGGATCGAGTCTCCGAAAAGTTGAAGCTTTTATAGCTCTTTCAAAAGTAGGGGTTGTAATGCTAGAATAGCCTTTAATTTTTTTAAGTATGATTGGATATCATATGGGAGGGCTATTTTAGTCTTTATTTTCAAAAATCAAAATGGTGTCGAAGTTCTGGCGAAATTTTGGGAAGAAAAGTAGTCAGAGTAACGAAGTGCTGGCGAAATTCCGCCAATTAGGGGTAGAAGGGCAAAATGGTAATTTTTACCTAAAATGCCAGTTATTGTGTCAAATCACTAATGAAAGTGATATTATTCTTATAGGACGTCAGAAATCCTAGTTTGCTGCCGTTACGCTGCCGACGTGCCGTTGTTTCACGTTTTCCCGTAAAAGTACGTTTTTCCGCCAGAAGTACCTAACGTCGTCAACGAAGGTACGTTCGCGTACTGTAACACTAATCTAGTGCTGCTCATATACATATATGTGATAGGTACATTCACGGATAGAGATTCTGTTAGGAGTCACCGAGATACATTCACGGTTAGAGACTCGCTCGGGGTTACCGATTATACATACGCTCACACGGGTTATAGATGTAGTAATACCGTTAGAGTTTTCCTAGCGCCGAGGACACGACCGTACATCGTGGCACCGGTGAATAGTGCAGCACTTTATGGGACTTACGTACTGCTTTACGCTTATGTACTGTCATTATATTGTTTACAGCTGTTATGTCATGAATATCTGTCATCCCTATACTGTTTTATTTGAGCATAAGGTTAACCGTTACCGAGATTCAATGCGGTGAATTGAATCTCGCCTATAGCTTCAGTGGTCGTGAGGACCATGGATCGGAGATCGAAGCAAGCTGCACGAGTAGGCTCAAGGTTGGAGGGCATGTAGCACGTGTGAGCTCTTAGACGAAGAAGTCACTTTATCATTTTCCGTAATTACCTATGAGAACAATAGGATGCTGTATCAACACTGTATTACACTCTGGTTATCGTTTTAATGGGAATCAGTTATTCTTACACTCCAAGGCTCGACTCTGATTTTTAAAAAAAAAAATTTGGCTCTGGAATTGGGATGTTACACTTTATGGTATCAGAGCATTCATTCTGGCATGAACCTGACTATGTTACTACGGACAGTTTGGTGCCGAAGGAAAGGCTAGTCTACGTGGGTGTGCCAATCAGTCGCCGTATAAGTCGGTGAGGCCCCCATGGTAGACACTTACCTGGCCATTCCGTTCGGATAACGGAGTTATGTTCAAAAGCCTTTAAACTTGGAGCATATTTTGAAAATGAGTACTGATATAGCCCAAGGTCGGTGTACCACCTCATTTCGGTATACCATTTTGAACCGGTGTACCACTTCCTGTCGGTACATCAATTCTGATAATCCTGATATCAGTTTCTGGAAACCCTGATATCAGTCTCCGATAATTTTGATCACTCTGATATCGCCCCGATCACTCGATAATCGCGATTTGGGCCGGACTCGTGATTCTTTCCTAGCACCGAGCTTATAGGTGAAGATAGGCCACGCCGGATGGAATTCCGAGATCAATAAAGATAAGTACATGCGATTTGACTCATGTATCGAACTTCCGATACGTATTTCGCACCGTTTCTGAGAAGAACGAACCTACGAAATTCTGAACGAGGGACATGTTGCGGGTGACTATCCGTTAGTAGTAGAAATATGAAGTGCGATAGAAATTTTGATATGATCGTCGTTGTACTCCTCATCTAACGTGTTCCCTCATGAAGGTGAAAAGAACCAGACATGGCGATCTTAACAGAGCTGGAGTTCCTGCAGGCCGAGGCCGGTGCGTGAGGCCGAGGCCGAGGTAGAGGAAGAGGCGACATGCCTCAAATAGGAGCAATTCCCGAGCAAAACAATATACCGAATCAACCAGACGAGAACGAAGTGCAAGAGCTAAGAAGAACTCTCGAAGAACAGAGAGCTATCATAGATGCGCTGGTAGCTAGACAACGTCAACAAGATGAAGAAGCTCAGAGACAACTAGAAGCACGTCAAAACGAAGAAGAAGAAGAAGAAGAGAATGAAGAGGATGATGAAGAGGAAAATGAGAACGATGAACACAATGAAGAAGAAAATGAATCTGATCGATCTTATTCACCTCCACGACGAGGAATAAGGGAAAGAACCACGGAAAACTGGGTTAACCAGTTCTGCAAGTTAAAGCCACTCGGTTTCCGGGGAAAGGGTGCATTAGCCGAGGATTGGCTCCTAAGTCTCGGAGAAGATTTTCAAGTCATCGAGTGCCCGAAATCGGAAGGCTCAGCTAGCAATCTACAAACTTGAAGGCGATGCACACCGATGGTGGAAGAGCGTTTCCACAACCCTGCCAAGCCCTATTACTTGGGAGATGTTCTTGGAACAATTCAATGATCAATATTTCCCTCCCTCGATACAGGTAATTAAGGAAGAAGAATTTCTGTTGATCCAGCAAGGGAATGAAGAATCCTTCGACGACTACTTCGCCCGTTTCACCAACCTTTCACGTTATTCATCATATCTAAAAAGCCATGTAAATGAGAGCTGGAAGGCGAATCGACTAGTGACTGGGCTGAAGTATGACATAAGGGCAAGGCTAGTATCCAGCAATTTCCTAAAATGGCCCAAGCTGTGGAATCCTGCAGATTGACTGAGCGTAACCTGAAGGAACTGCGCAAGTTCTGAGGCCAAGAAGGTAACAATGCCTGGCCGTAGTGGATCCAACCGTGGAAACTTTCCACAAAAGAGGAGGCCGCCTCGGAACAACTCCAATGGTGGAAACAAGAGGCCAGTCCAAACTGAGCAACAAAACAATCCCAGGCTGGCAGAATCTCAGTCTTGTCCAAAGTGCAAGAAGTACCATCCAGGAGTCAACTGCGATGGAAAACGAATTTGCTACAAATGTCAGAAGACGGGACACATCACCTGGAATTGTCCTGAGAAGGCTGCTGAGACAAGACTACAGAACTCAGGACGGATCTTTGCGCTAACCAATACGGAGGCTGGCGAACCCTCAGGAATGGATCGAGACACTATCAATTAGTAAAAGTTTATGTTAGTTGTAAACCACCCGGTGCTAGACCGATCGCTACTTTTGATGCTTGTACGGATCCTTTGGGATGCATACTTATGTAGTAGCTACACCATTAGGTGTGAGCTTTTATCTTGTAAAACTTGTTTTGAATCAAGTTATGGGTATAATATAAATCGTACTACCACTTCATAGTGTCAACGATATTCTCAATAATGTTAAATGAACGGTGATGAAGAGCGGTGACAAAGAGAATATATTATTCTCATAAGCAGAGGTAGAACTAATGCGGAAACCAAACCTTTATTCAAAGACAACCTACCACAAATTGATTATCCGTTGACCGATGCCTCGCATAAGTTCAATATTCAGATCGCTGTACCAAATTTCATGTCAAAGCTGAAATAGCAAACTTGATTCCCAAAGAATATTCATATAGAAGGAAAGACTCGAGTTTTCAATGTAGCATCAACTACGATAAGTTGAACAGGGCAACTGTTCGAAAACAAATACCCACTTTCCAGGATCAATGATCTACTCCATTATCTAATTCCTGCATCTTGTCAAGATTGCCTTACGCTCAGAACATCACTGGAAATAGATTTTTCGTGTCTCCCAAAATAAACCAAGTTCGATTAATGATTTGCAGAATTAGGGAACCTGGGTCGTTTCCCAACGAATTCGCAGCGGGCTCGATTAATAGCAATAGTGAAACATAATGGTAAAATTGGGGGTTTTAGGGTTTTATGATTCAGCGGATTAAAACGAAATAAATTGAAATAAACAGATAGAAAAACGTTGATAGACTTAAACAGATTAAAAATCCCTCACCTAGACGATCGCCTAGAATTTATCCGAACAGTGGCGTCTCACCGTGCAATCACACAGCAACACTAAAACCTAGTCCGAATTGAGTCCTTGGGATGAACCAAACCGAATATTAAATCTAATATTCGAACTATTTCCAGAATTCGAATCCGATAAGATGAAAACAGAATTGATTAAGTTACCGATTAGCCACAAATTCTCTGGACGAATCATGGAATCCTCATCGTTGGGTCAATCACAGGGGGTTTAGCCGAGCATGGCTGGAAAACCGAAGAAAAGATGAAGAACGCGAAAAACCCTAAGAACATGCGAAAATCGTAGAGAGAATTTGCATAAAATCGTGAAACCCTAATGTCAAAATCGTGAATTCGTGAATGCCTCCTGTTTTTGGCGGCTGCCTTACTTAAAAATAACCTAAAACGAAAATGGGCCCTAATAGTTTTAGCCAAAAAAGAAATAAAATAAAACTGGACTTAAATTACAAAATTCGGGTCCAAATAATATCCAGAATTGTGCATCCGACTTCGGCTCCAAAATCGACCACCCTCTTGACCGAATTGGCTCTTGATGTCTTCATAACAATTGTAGCTCTCTGAATCATCTGAAATATGAGACAAAAATGAGGCAAATCCGATGTCTGGTTCAAGAGTTATGGTAGAAATAGTGAAGTAATACAAAACTGGAATTTTATTATTAAAAATGGCTAAAATGCAATAAAAGGCCCAAGGCCCAAATAAACATAAAAGCCATTATTTATTAGATAAAGGGTCCTAAGTTATTACTCAAGAGACAAAAATAAGTGTATACAATATTCAATTATCAAATTCCCCACACTTATCTTTTTGCACTCCCGAGCAAAATCTAAAAAAAAAAAGACTAAAAGGAAAAACTCTTATTTACTAATAATTGCTACAATGCAAAAATTGAATCAAGGGACAAAAAGTTCAAAAAGACCAATCAATCAAGACCTAAATCCCTTCATCTCAAATTACAATTCATGGCGGTCTCAATCAATGATGCTGATCACAAAAGATTGTCTCACAAATGATGCGCTCAATCAATCGGGCTCTCAAGTGTTTAAGGTAAATAAGTGTATCCCTCAAATTCTACTCAAGAAAATTGTTCTACCATAAGCTTGCTCAACTTCTACGTCTCCACTACTCACAACACATACATGCACAAATCAAGAGAGCTTGTAATTAAAGGTTGTAATGGGGCTAGGGTGAAGGTAGGTAATAGTATGGAATGAGAGGCTAAGCACCAAAGAAATCAAAAGGAAGAGCACTGATTAACACAATCATTCTCTATGTATGAAACTTTTATTCTACTAATGTATCCATTTCTTTCTATGTATTTTCTTATCTTTTCTTTTCTCTCTCTTTTTTTTTCTTTTTTTTTTTTTTTACTTTTCTTTCTTTCCTTTCATTGTATACGTAATTACAATGTCAAAATCAAATATCTCCCCCCCACTTAAACCGTTGCACTCTGAGCAACCCCACACTTAAACACAAAACAAGTTGAAACCAATACTCAATAAATCTTCAAGGTGCGGAATAAAATGGTTTTACGCTTAGGCTTGTAATGTGGCTTAGAAAAGAATGGGTCAAAAGGCACAAAGGGGCTAGCAAGGGAATCATAATGCAAGGGAAAGCTATTTGGCCAAAGTGAGGAAAATAAAAGAAAGAAAACAAGCTTCCATCATACTTATGCACGTAAGTGAAAAATGTAGTTTCAAAAGAAAAGGAGCAAGTTCTAGAGAACAAAAATCATGAGAGATGCACACATGAAAGAAAGAATGGCAAAAGATGAATTCCATTCATGCAGGCCCAAAACCTCACAAGGTCAATACCAACTTAGGCAATCAACAACATCAAATCAACTACCAAGACTTGTAATCGAAGAGTCAAGAATTGTAGACCAAACAGAATGATCCATTAAAGCCAAAATGTCCACGTTCATGATATGTAGCAATCATAGAAAGAGAGACTTCTTTTTTTTTTCAAAAAGCAAAGCAAGGTAAAAAAATGAACAAACAAAAGAGAAAGAGGGAGAAGAAAGAAGAATACTCCCCAAGGGTTTATGGAGAGTAGGTGGCATCAATGAGGTTTATGGAGGATAGGTGGCATCAATGAGGAGAGTCTCTGCTTCCTCAGTTCTGCCTGGGATCCCTCATGAAATGGCTTGAGGCGATGCCCATTGACCTTAAAGGTTCTTCCCTGTGGGTGAATCACATAGCTCAACAAAGACCAAAAGGAAATATGTTAGTGATCACAAAAGGGCCATCCCACTTAGATCGAAGCTTACCGTGCATAAACTTCAGACGGAATTAAATAGAAGAACTTTCTCGGCCCACAAAAATTCTTTCCTCGTAATATGATTATCATGGAATGCCTTAGTCTTTTCCTTATACAACCGTGAGCTCTCATAGGCATCCAATCTAAGCTCATCTAACTCTTGCAACTGCAGCTTCCTCTCCATCCCTGCATCGAGCCAAATCCATGTTACACGCTTAATGGCCCAATAGGCTCGATGCTCCAACTCAACCAGGAAGATGACATGCCTTACCAAAGACAAGCCGATAATGAGACAT
The DNA here is from genome assembly GCA_025563575.1 of Acacia pycnantha. Taxonomy (NCBI): domain Eukaryota; kingdom Viridiplantae; phylum Streptophyta; class Magnoliopsida; order Fabales; family Fabaceae; genus Acacia; species Acacia pycnantha. The sequence goes on from JAMWYP010000046.1 coordinate 1,936,075, forward strand.
CCCATCGGAGTCTTGTAGGCGGTGCGATATGCCCACAAAGCATCATCTAGTCGCTTACTCCAATCTTTAGGGTAGAGTTAGGTCTTCTCAAGGATTTGCTTAATCTCTCGATTTGAGACTTGACTTGACCATTGGTCCGAGGATGGTAGGTCGTGGAAACCTTGTGTAGCACTCCATACTTGCGTAGCAAGGCACCCATGCTTCGATTGCAAAAATGGGAACCCCGGTCACCGATAATAGCTCTAGGAATGCCAAACTCCGCAGAAAATGTTAGACCTAACAAAGTCCACCACCATAGAAGAATCATTAGTCGGGTGGCTTTCGCCTCAACCCATTTCGAAACATAATCAACACCAACAATATGTAAGTGTAACCATATGAAACAGGAAATGGACCCATAAAATCAATACCCCAAACATCAAAGATCTCACAAAACAATATAGGGTTTTGGGGCATCTCATGCCTACAGGAAATACTCCCTGCCCTCTGATAGTTATCACATGACTTACAAAACAAATGGGCATCATGAAACAGGGAAGGCCAAAATAAACCACATTCTAACACTTTCCTAGCAGTTCTTTGGGGTCCAAAGTGACTACCACAAAGCGCAGCATGAGCAAAATGAAATATAGATTGAAACTCACAATCAGGCACACATCTCCTAACTACTTGGTCACTACAAAATTTTCCACAGATAAGGGTCATCCCAAACATAATATTTAGACTCACTTTTCAATTTTAGAGTTTGGGCCCTAGTGGAATCTACAGGAAAAACACCAGCTACCAAGTAGTTAACTAAATCAGCATACCATGGGATCTTAACTTGCAGCTGAAAGTCTTGGAAGCATATGCAATGTCATGGGAGGCTCTATCAACCCGCTGTGCTAAGATAGCACCAACCGCATAGTTGGAAGCATCGCACATCAACTCAAAAGGGAGGAGCCAATCAGGGGGCTGAATCACCGGGCCGTGGTCGTGCAACGCTTCAAGTGATCGAAGGCCGCCTTGCACGCATCATCAAAGACAAAGTCGGTGTCCTTATGTATAAGGTTGGACAAGGGTCGAGCGCCTTGCTGAAATCTTGAATGAAACGTCGATAGAAACCGCATGGCCAAGAAAAGAGCGAACTTCCCGCACGTGAATGGGTAAGGCAAAGCAAGAATGACATCTATCTTAGCAGGGTCTACCTCAATTCCTTTACTAGACACTATGTGCCCCAAGACTATACCCGACTCAACCATAAAGTGACACTTCACATAATTCAAAGACAAGATTAGACTCAATGCATCTACGCAAAACTCTAGATAGATTAGCTAAGCATGCATCAAAATCGACCCATATACAATGAAATCATCCATAAACACCTCCATGCAGTCCTCTAGGAACTCGTGAGAAAATACTCACCATACAACGCCGAAAAGTGCCAGTGCATTGCAAAGACCAAAAGGTATCCTCCCAGTAAGCATATGTCCCAAAGGGGCATGTGAAGGTCGTCTTCCCGATCCTCCGGAGCAATACGGATCTGGAAGTATCCGAGTAGCCATCCAATAAGCAAGAATGAGACTTACCACCCAATCGCTCTAACATCCGATCAATGAAGGGCAGAGGGTAATGATCTTTGCGAGTGGCTTGGTTGAGTCTTCTATAGTCAATGCAAACTCTCCAACTATTCGAACTCGAGTAGGAATGAGCTCATTCTTTTGATTGGCTACCACAAAGTGACTCCGGATTTCTTAGGAACCACACCGGACTCGGACTAACCCACCGGCTATCGAAATGGGATAGATGATGCCACTTTGTGAAGCTTAGTGACTTCTTTCTTCACCACATCAAGGATAAGAGGATTAAGGCGTCTCCGGGTTGCCTCACCGGCTTAGAGTCCTCTTCCAATAGAATCCGATGCATGCACATAGAAGGACTAATGCCAACTATGTCGCCCAATGTCCACCCAATGGCTTTCTTGTTCGCCCTCATAAGCTTAGCAGCCTTCTCTTCTTGATCTCGGCATAAGATTATTTGTCACAATGACTCTGCAACCGCTCATTCACCTCCGTAAATGCATACTTGATGGTCTCGGAAGGGATTTCAACTCTAGTTTGCGGTTGCTCGTGGAGGGAGAAGCTTGGGTGGTTGTTGCAACAACTCGATGTCATCACACCGGGAATACCCAAACCATATTCAAAGAAGCACAAGCGTAAGGACTGTGTCTATACGACTCAAGGTTAACATCGAATTCAGTTCATCAAAATCGAATTAAGCTCATCAAAATCAATCAGATGCACGTTAGGATCGGGATGAAGCTCAAACTCATAATCAATATCGAGTCTACAAGTAATGTAGAATCATCAAGCAAATCGAATCACCAAACAATGCGTCTTAACCAAAATAGTGCAAACAGAGCACCATTCATTATCATCGCATGCACAAATGGGGGTATCACTCTCAGATGAAAAATAAGGATAATCAGCACACCAACCATTAAGAACATCATCCACAACGTCATCAATCACATCAATACAGAAGATAGAATGCTCTTCCCTAGGATATTTCATGGCATCAAAGATATTGAAATTCATAGATATATCACCAAACTCCATGGAAAGAGTACTAGAATGCACATCTATCTTAGTCCTAGCTGTTTTCATGAAAGGTCTCCCTAGAATGATTGGTGACCTACTACTAGAGACTCACCCTCCATATCCAAGATGTAAAAATCAGCAGGAATATCAATTCATTTACTTTGACTAATACATCTTCAACTAAACCGTAAGGATGGGCATTACTCCTATTAGCTAACCGAACAATGACACCGCTTGGACGCAAGGGACCAAGACCAAGAGATCTATAAATGAGATGCGTGCATGACATTAATAGAAGCACCTAAATCTAGCATGCAATCATCAAATCTATAGTTACCAATAAGGCAAGGGATAGAAAATGTCCCTGGATCTTTGCATTTACGAGGCATGGTAGGTCGGATGAGGCCGACACATTCGATTCAAACTCACTCGCTCATTCCCCGCCGCTCTTGTTGGTGCACAACTCCTTCGTAAACTTGGCATATTTAGGAATTTGTTTAACCGCATCTAAGAGAGGAATGTTGATCTCTACTGTCTCGAATGTCTCAAGTATATCCTTCTCTTGTGCCTTTTCTCGCCAACTTCTTGGATTGAACTCGCTTCCGAGGGAAAGGAAGAGGGATAGGAATGTCTTCCTCTTCACCTTGCCGCACAGCCTTTTTCTTTTCGGAGTCAATCTTCACATTTCCCGACTCGTTTCTCATGTGGAAGTCACATCTCGCAGCTTGCTTAGGTTCCTCCAATTGCTTGCCGCATCAGTAGTGATATAGCACTCACATTTCCCTTAGGATTGGGAATTGTTTGTGAAGGAAGGGAGTTGGATACCCGAGGTTGAAGCTGGTTCAATGATGTTGCCAATTGCCCAACTGTGTTTGCAAACTCGAATGGAAGTGTCGCTTGTCGTTGAACCGCATATTGGCCGTGACAAATTGCTTCATCATATCTTCAAGTGAGGAACCACCACCACTACTACTAGCCTCGCCGTTGTGCCGCCCGTGGAGGTGGACATATGGTCGGTCGAGGAGGTGGTGCTTGCAAAGGCAAAGGGGGTGCAGACCGTTGCCGGAAAGTCCGTGGTCCGTACGGCCTCGCCGGTAATTCCTGCACTCGCCGATACCGGTTACTCGGTCTCGATTTTGATTCCAACAAAGTCGGGTGATTTCTCCAACCAGGATTGTATGTATTAGAGAAAGCATTATTCGTTGGTATTGTGGCCTTCCCGGAAAAACACCCACCGCAGCCTATTGATTGGTCTTGATAAGCAGGATCATGCAAAGTAGGGCAAGAGTCATAGAGTGATAAGGGTCGAACAAAACCCACAAGAGTACCCATGCCGAGAGGCAGGCGTACTGCACCGCCTCGTGTCACCGCCATTGCCTCACAAGGGAGGTCAAATCATCAAGTCCGGTCTCTAATCTCTCGAGAATCATACTTGATCTGGGCTTGAATATGGTAAACAGGAGTACTATTGGCCCTAGTGCCAAACCGCCGAGAGTTATCTCGCCATAATGGATATCAATTCTCGGGCTTCTTCGTGTGTCTTGTTACTCATAGCTCCACCGCTAGAGGCATCAACCAACCCTTTGTCTACCTGATGATAGACCATCATAGAAAGAGTTGATCAAGTCTTTTCGTATATCCGATGGTGTGGACAACTTGCACATAACCTTGAACCTCCCCAATACTCATGCATAGTCTCCCAAATGATCTGTTTAATGTTGCCAATCTCCTTCTTGATCGCAATTGCTCTTGAGGAAGGGAAATATTTCTCTAGGAATATCCTCTGAATATCACCCAGCTCCCAATAGATGAGGGTCGAAGGTACAAGAACCAATCCTTGGCTCCACCTTCCAATGAGAAAGGAAAAGCTCTCAACTTGATATGATTTTCATCAATGGCATGTGGCTTCACAGTGCCGCACACTACATGGAATTCCTTCAAATGCTTAATGGGGCACTCACCTGCAAGACCATGAAACTTAGGCAACAAGTGTATTAAACCAGATTTAAGCTCAAAGTTAGCATCAAGATCAGGATATTGGATGCACAAAGGTTGATAATTAACATCAAAGTGCACCCAATTCCTTCAAAGTATGATGATTTGCCCGTTCTCCCGCCATAATGTCCGAGTTAATGGACACAAGACTATCGAAATACTATCAATCACCGTCGAAAGATCAATAGAATGGACACAATCCGAATGGCCACTATCGAGTTCGCTTGAGTGTCCATTTCAAGATTAATCCTATGACTTAAGCTTACAACTCTCCTAGCAAAGAAGAATTGTTCTCTCTATTTCAGATCAAATGGCAAATGATCTTCGGATTAGTAGTATTCCGGTACTCATGCAACATATACACAAAGAGAATTGAAAATACTCGTAATGACAAAGATGCCACCGTAAAATCAGAATTACGAAAATGCCACAAGGGGTGGTAAAAAGTGGAAAACACTAAGAGGCACAAAGACAAAACACACAAAAGCGAAAACCTATGCTAGAAATTGACCTAAACAAGTCCAGATACAGTATCAAATGATTTTTAAAATTTTTGGGACTTGGACAGGCGACTCCTAGACTATGGGGAACTCAAAAATGGAATAAAAACTTCAAAAATTGAAAAAGTGGTCTAAACGATGGAATTTGGCAAACGGAGGATAGCCCTTAGAAAATGCAACATTTTCAAAGGGGGTCTAATGATTTGCCATCTTCTATCACTGTACCAAATTTCAGCCAAATCGTAGATACCCCAAAAATCACCCCGTTGGAAATCAAAAATCGAACTTAAAACAATAAAAAAATGGTCTAAACGTTGGAATTTGGGGAAAATAGGTGAGACCTCACTTCCTCCCAGGAAGTGACTCTTGCTTAGAACGCCCAATTCCTTGTGAATAAGACCTAGTTTGAGTGATCGTGAGTCAAAAATTCTATCCGACCACCCGAACCACCTAAACCCTAGCTATTTACAATATTGTTACTAATCAAACCGATGCAAATTCCTCGACAACGCACCAAATTTGGAAAGAGATTTGCCGTGTCTCCCAAAATAAACCAAGTTCGATTAATGATTTGCATTAGGGAACCCGGGTCGCTTTCCCAACGAATTTGCAATGCTCGATTAATAGCAATAGTGAAACAGTAATGGTAAAATTGGGGTTTTAGGGTTTTATGATTCAGCGGATTAAAACGAAATAAATTGAAATAAACAGATAGAAAAACGTTGATAGACTTAAACAGATTAAAAACGACCAACCCAACGATCAGATTCCAGAATCATGCATCATTGAACGAAATATAACTAATCACGTTTGGTTCCGATGAATCGAAATCTCTCGCATTCATCCGAGAATCCTCACCTAGACGATCGCCTAGAATTTATCCGAACAGTGGCGTCTCACTGTGCAATCGCACAAAGAACACTAAAACCTAGTCCAAATTTAGTCCTTGGGATGAACCAAACCGAATATTAAATCTAATATTCGAACTATTTCCTGAATTCGAATCCGATAAGATGAAAACAGAATTGATTAAGTTACCGATTAGCCACAAGTTCTCTGGACGAATCATGGAATCCTCATCGTTGGGTCAATCACAGGGGTTTAGCCGATCATGGCTGGGAAAACTCAAGAAAAGATGAAGAAGCGAAAAACCCTAAGAACATGCGAAAATCGTAGAGAGAATTTGCATAAAATCGTGAAACCCTAATGTCAAAATCGTGAATTCGTGAATGCCTCCTTTTTTGGCGGCTGCCTTACTTAAAAATAACCTAAAACGAAAATGGGCCCTAATAGTTTTAGCCCAAAACAGAAATAAAATAAAACGGACTTAAATTTCAAAATTCGGGTCCAAATAATATCCAGAATTGTGCATCCGACTTCGGCTCCAAAATCGACCGCCCTCTTGACCGAATTGGCTCTTGATGTCTTCATAACAATTGTAGCTCTCTGAATCATCTGAAATATGAGACAAAAATGAGGCAAATCCGATGTCTGGTTCAAGAGTTATGGTAGAAATAGTGAAGTAATACAAAACTGGAATTTTATTATTAAAAATGGCTAAAATGCAATAAAAGGCCCAAGGCCCAAATAAACATAAAAGCCATTATTTATTAGATAAAGGGTCCTAAGTTATTACTCAAGAGACAAAAATAAGTGTATACAATATTCAATTATAAATCACCAGTGGTGAACAAAAAACTAGCAACGTTATGGAACATAAGTAGCAAGCGGATTGAGGCTCTGTTTAGGGTCACCGACTCGGATGGAGGCTCTGTCTAGGGTCACCGACTCGGATAGAGATTCTGTTAGGGTCACCGATTATACATAACGGATAGAGACATCGTTTAGGGTCACCGATTTTTACATGCTGCTCTACATCTAAGTTGCTCAACGGAATTGCCGGAGCAGAAATTTTCTAGACCAGGTATGATCAATCACATTTCTAAATAGTTTGTCCAAATCACAAAGGATCGTTAGAATCTTGTGGTGATTGTGATGATCATATATCCTTGAAGCAGTGTCAATAAAACACCTCAAGGGCGAATGTATAGTTTGCATTTCGTGAGATCATTTCGGGAGATCATTCAAGTATTCATTGAAGACAAACCAATCGCTATTAGATAGCCTTATTTCCAAACATGATTAGACTTCCATGACAATTTCCATATTTCTTAAGTTATATTCGACCGTGATCATGTCATTAAGTAGGAGATATCTTATGTTATCATGGTGTATGAGAACCATGGGGACATTTTTGTATCCATTTTGGTATCTGTAGTGTTAACCGCGGTGTGTGGGAACCACGGGGAAACATTGTATATCAAAGTATGAAATATCATAATTTGGTAAAGTTAAACCCATAGAAAGTAGGTGAATATGGGATATCAAATATTAAGTAATAATTAGCTTATTTTCTAAAGAAAATCTCTTGGAAATTAGAGAATCTAAGGGCCGAAGTGCCAAATGACGAAAATGCCCTAATGGACATAAATAACTTAGAAAAATTATGAAAAATCTTAAAAGGCAGTAAAATGATCAAGTAAATTATGAGAGTATATTATCTCTAATTTTGGTAATTTAATAAATTATGAACTTGGAGGAATTGTATATGAATGCTCAAAAAGTATTGAAATGACTAAATTACCCTTGTAAATTATAAAGTAAAGCAGAAGACATGAAAATGAAAGTGTCAGAGCTAGAATTGTGAGACAAGGGGGTATTCTAATTAAGGAAATTATCAACTTGTGATAATTAAGTAATTAAGTAATATTGGGCTAATTACTTAAGCATAAGCAAAGGAAATTCAGAGATAATTATGTAAAGCTCAAAAATTAGTAGAAAATGGTTGAAAATTAGTAAAATTATATTTACTAATTAATTGGAATTTTTTGAGAAAAATAGTTGAGTTTAGGTTTTTTTAAGCCTAAATGCAAGAATGGACCAATAGGAAAATTTTGAAAAAAAAAATTATGTAAAAAAAATTATTTAATTAATTAAATAATTAATCAAATAAAAAAAATAATAATAATAAAAAACGAAAAAAAGGGGCAGAGAAAAAAAAAAGAAAAGAAGAAAAAATGAAAAGAAAATGAAAAGAAAAATAAATATATGCAACTTGTAATTATTTTAATATTATAATTTATTAAAGTAAAAATGATGAATAGTAATTTAAAAATTAGGAAACGGATCCTATCTGGAGATCTAGGAGTGAGATTTCCAAAGTCAGGGTAGAATATTGATCAGTGGAATTTTATCTTCCATTAGACTGTTGCGGAAGTAAATTCTGAAGCCGTTTGTGCATTTTCCTAATAAAACAAAATAGGGAAAAATGCTTATAGGCATATTTTTGGATTTGAAGAAAATAAATTCTAACTCAACATCTAGGAATGAGTTTGAATTTATATGGACATATTTGGAATCAGTGAATTTTGCTGAGGAAGTTGGTGATTCCAGAAATGCGTTCTGAAACCGGACGCGTTCGGACACGTTTTTCGAGAAAACTTCAACTGGACTGTGGAACCCTATATGGAATCAAAATTTAGGTTAACTTGGACATTTCTAGTAAGTGAGAACATGTATTCAAAGTTGTAAATCCAGAATTTTGAGATTTCTCCGAAATCACGCGAATCGAACCGATCGGGAAGCAGTTAGGCAGGGCATAAAGCAAGCTCATTAATCATTTTTGGACCACTCCAAGGCTGCCACCTCAGCCCATGCATGTCGACCAAATGCTTCCCTGGACATGGAATAAACACCATTTCATGTTTGATTTTCCATGGTTGAAACAACTTTGAAAATGCCCAAAATACCCTTTCAAATCTCTATAAATAAGAGGCCTTGCCTCTTGAAATCTTCACACCAATTTCCACTCCTCCTTTGGCCGAAATCTTAGAGGGAGAAAGAAGAGAGAGAAGCTCTGGAAATATTTTGAAGAAGTCTTCAACGGGTAAGTCTTTTAGGCTTTAGCTTTCAAGTTCGAGTTTTTAGTTCGGTAGTTAGTAGAATTGTTAGTTAGTTCTAGGAAGTAGGGGATGAAATTCCTATACTTGTTTTTAGGCCTCATTGCATTGAAAATTATGCCTGAAGAGGTAAAAACATAGTAGGGATCGAGTCTCAGAAAAGTTGAAGCTTTTATAGCTCTTTCAAAAGTAGGGGTTGTAATGCTAGAATAGCCTTTAATTTTTAAGTATGATTGGATATCATATGGGAGGGCTATTTTAGTCTTTATTTTCAAAAATCAAAATGGTGTCGAAGTTCTGGCGAAATTTTGGGAAGAAAAGTAGTCAGAGTAACGAAGTGCTGGCGAAATTCCGCCAATTAGGGGTAGAAGGGCAAAATGGTAATTTTTTACCTAAAATGCCAGTTATTGTGTCCAATCACTAATGAAAGTGATATTACTCTTATAGGACGTCAGAAATCCTAGTTTGCTGCCGTTCTGCTGCCGGCGTGCCGTTGTTTCACGTTTTCCCGTAAAAGTACGTTTTTCCGCCAGAAGTACCTACGTCGTCAACGAAGGTACGTTCGCGTATTGTAACACTAATCTAGTGCTGCTCATATACATATATGTGATAGGTACATTCACGGATAGAGATTCTGTTTTATTTGAGCATAAGGTTAACCGTTACCTGAGATTCAATGCGGTGAATTGAATCTCAGCTATAGCTTCAGGGTCAGGAGGACCATGGATCGGAGATCGAAGCAAGCTGCACGAGTAGGCTCAAGGTTGGAGGGCATGTAGCACGAGTGAGCTCTTAGACGAAGAAGTCACTTTATCATTTTTCGTAATTACCTATGAGAACAATAGGATGCTGTATCAACACTGTATTACACTCTGGTTATCGTTTTAATGGGAATCAGTTATTCTTACGCTCCAAGGCTCGACTCTGATTTTAAAAAAAAAAAAATTGGCTCTGGAATTGGGATGTTACAGAAACCAGGGCAATATGGCAATAAATTTAAAAAGTAGTCGGAAGTACATCAGATAGAAATATACTCCTACTGGTCCACAACATAAGTCACCTCAACTAATTCTTCTAGTTAAAACATTATGCAAATTGAGTATTGTTTGACCCAATTAAAGAAAGCTATCATTAATTGATCCGGAAGTCGTCATAGCTCCGGCCATCTCGTACATCTCTTGGAAAGGATGTTTTATGCTTTGGAAAGGATCGTCTATTCCTTCGAAAGGATCCAAGAAGCCTCCATGGTTGGGAAAAATATCACGAGCACCGGATGATTGTTGAACATCAACCTCAAAGTGTTGATTAAAAGGATCAGCACACTCATCTACACGTGTTGCTTCTGGCGTGATCATTCCATCATGACCACTTCTTATAGGAGCACAAACAGCAGAAGAACTGTGATCTAGTTGCTGCGTACTAGAAGTCAAATTCTGAGTCATCATTTGTTGCTCCATATTACTGTTTTCAAAGGAGGTAACCGAGCATGGTTTTGATGTGGTTGTTGCATGTTACTTCTTCCAAAGGAAGTACCATTAGCAAAGTGTTGTCATTGCAGCATATCACTTTCCATACCTTCGAGGAAGGACCTTGTGGTTGCCGTTGTTGCAGCATATTAATTTTAGAGGAAGTAATTCGATCAGGCTGATGCATGGCAGGAGGCGATCTTGAGGAATCAAGTTGTTGCTTCCATTTTCAATAAGAGATGTGACCGCTGAAATTATAAAGAATTAATTAGAATTGTGAAATAATTGAGTTATAAATAAGAGAAGGTTTAGACATTCACCAAAGTTGTTGAAGCTGCTTTGGCGGGCAAGCAAGGTGTTGTTCATGATATTCGAGGTTGTATTTGCGGCGCGCGAAAATGCGTTGTTGATTGTAATGAGGGTTTTGCATTTGGGACAGAGGAGGATGAGGAAGAGAATTAATCGTGGAATTTTCTGGAAGGTGAAAATCAAATATAGGAGGGATTTGATTAACTGTCATCACATTCCATCCATTTGCAATATTCATACGTGGTTGGGGCAGCTGTTTTTTCTTCTCCTTTTCCCAGTGTTTCTGAAAGTATAGGGAAGAAACCATAATTAGATTGGTAAGTACCTAAGACATATATAAATAACAATAATAATAATAATAATAATGAGGAGAACCATGTCTCTCAACCTGTAGGTGACTCCCAACTTGTCCTCTAGTCAGAGAAAGCTCAGGCCTATGCTTTTTCATCTCTTCAAGAATTCGTTTAGGCACCGCATCTGACGTACAAGGAAACAGAAAACTATAATATTAATAGAAAGATCAAACACACCAATACAAAATACACAAATTAATCTGCCTGAAACATTATATTCATAATTATAAAAGAAAGCTCGAAAATAAAAAGGACATGTATCTGAGATACAAGGAAATATATTCATAATTATAACAGAAGCTCGAAAATAAAAAACTCAAATTCACCAAAGATACCCGAAAATGAAAAACGATTAGATTCATTAGTGTTGGAGGGAGTTGAGGAAATTATAATTTACTTCCGAAATTTATTAATTTTTTCTCAAAAAAATGCATATATTAATTAAAGAGAAATAAGAATAAAGAGGTTACTCATTCTTAGGACTTAAATACTTCTTTATAAGGATATTATAATAGTGAAGATTTTTGCTACAAGAAATTATAATGAGACGAAAATCACCTACGTTTTTTGCCAAGGTAATTCACAACTTCAACAAAAAGGGAATCGAGTTCCTCGGTCCAAACCAGCCGTTGTTTTCTCAAAGGAGGTTCTTCACCATGATTCATAAACTCGTATCCTCTTTTTAGATTTTCTTGTTGGGAAGAAACAAGAGAAGAAGAACCATCATTATGGGCCCTCCACCTAATAACATGTTGCCAAAAATCCTCATTCCGAGCCCTCCACCTAAAAATATGTTGCCATAAATTTCCAATCTCATCAGACCCCTCACTTATTGGCTTCTTCAAAAAATGACATGCACCCAATTTATACGCCCTGGTGACGTCATGATGAACTAATCTCTCAGCTCCAAATATTACTGCAAAATATAAATATAATGAATTAACTCTCACATTGACATAATAGTATCGAGATAAGTATATATAGAGAGAGAACTTACCGAGGTGGGGAATATTTTTTCTCAAGAGCTGGATTTGTTCGATGAAGTCGTAGCCATCCTCGAAAGAGTTGGAGCCTTCCTCGACTTTCAAAGAGACATCACTGAGCACCAAGTCAACGCCAAATTTTTCTTTTTCAAAGAATTCTAAGGCTGAATTAAAAGTGCGATGTGGAGTGATTTGGTAATAAGAATGTATAAGCTGAATCCTAATAAGTCTTTCGGTTTCTTGATCAGTGCCAACTAAGAGGACATGGAACCTCCGAGGAGAAGGAGGTTCGGCTCGCTGCATCTTAGCCGAATGAATCAAAATCTAACAACTATACTGAGGACTGATTGTGATTATTATTATCAATCCTATCAGGAGAGAAACTAAGGTAATGTACTTATAAGCACGTGTGATAAGCCGTCGTGCTTATTATCAATCCTATGTTTGTTTTTTGATGGTAATTTTAATATTTGAATTCGAAAAGGTTGTTGGATGTTTTGTAAAAGGATATTTTTTTAGTTGTAAAAATATATAAAACGGTTTAAAGGATAAAGATCTTATCAGTTGAAAATATCACAAACTTTCACTGGATAGCAATGTTTGTTAACAAGATAAACTATCAGCATAGTATCTTATGTATCGCCTTTTTTTCCGGAGGAATAGTAATAACGGGGGGAAATATTTACAGTAATAAATATAAAAATTAAAATAAGTCACGGTATTTACAATTTAAATCTCTTAATTTTTTTTTTTTTGTCAAGAATATCTTGTTAAATTTTTATGGCCTAATATCCTAAGTATATCTCTTACTTAACTCTAAGATTTTCGATTCTGGTTTAAAACAAAAATCTAAGATTTTGGATAGGGAGAATATCCTTAATTAGTATATCTCTTATTTATTTATTTATTTATTTTTAATTATCATCTCATCACCGGTTAGGGTTTTTTTATTATTTATTTTTAATTAACCAGTCTTATAATATTTAGAAAAATTTAAACTTCCTCCCCATAACATTAATCATTAATCAAATGATCTATAACATATTCTTTCTTTATTATTTGAGGATATTTCAATCAAATGATAGTAAATTATGAAGTGGACAAGTTGTCTCCCCAGATCAGTCCAAGTGTCATGTGCCCTCTCTCAATTTTGACCGGCAACCCTGCTTGGGCAAGCCATACCAAATGTTGAAAACATAAAGAAATCTTCAACTAAAGAAAATTTGCAGTTATTTATTTTATTTACTCCACAGCCATTTTGAATATCATTTCAATACACAAAAGATCAAAAATGTTTCAATTTGACTATTAATTGATCATGGGATAGTATATATGTGAGCGCACGAACGATATGTATGTCTAGGAAAGATTCAGCTTATCAAATATCGCACATGGCTTGAAGCTTACTATACACAGGCGTCCTTAATAAATTCAGAGCAAGGTTATTAAATAAAGATAGTATTATACATATATAGTACTACCTTCATCCTTAAGGCAAGATTCAATTGACTAATTTCGAGAAATTAAGAAAGTTATTAAATAAATTACTTTAAAGTATTTTTATTTATCATTATTCTCTAAATTAATTTGTCTGACTTATAACTTATGCTTCGGTAACTTGCATATTTTATGATTGGTTGTGGTTTCTACTCTCAAGAATCTCACAAGTAGCTTGAAAGGCAAAGACGTGGTCATCACCGTTAGCTAAGATTTTATTTTTGACCTTTTGTATAATCTTTTCCCTTATACTCAAACTTTTGGATAGCCTAATGTGGCTAATATTTTGTGTGTGTCGTCTATATATATATATATATATATATATATATATATATATATATATATATATATATATATATATATATAGAAACGCTTAGTAGTGATTCAATTATTTTGTTAGTTATACATGCAATGATGGGCATAGGTATGAACTTGAGCCCATAACGAGATTAATGATTAAGCACTAGATTAAATTTAATATTAGTGGAGCACTATTAAACTGGGTTTAAGGAATGATGAGATTTTTAATGAAGAGTTTGAACCACTGCTGAATGGTTTTAAAATTTTCAAAGAAACTAATTCATTTCACAGGATCAGATCTTGTGTTTGGATTAAGTTTTTAACTATTTTTCAAAAGTTTTTACTCACCAGAGTAAACTTGGCTTAGTGATTCAAAATCATCATTAAATAACACATTTGACTTATGTAAAGGAACGACCTTACATATATTCAGTATTAGAGTTTAAGATAAAGCTTCACACCTATTTGATATCAGAGCTTGAGGCTTTATTTGATTTGGAGGGATGTGCCACTCTGTTATGTGATTAGAGCAAGGTGGGGCATAGGTACAAGTTAAGGTGTACCTTATCCACACCCTTTCAAATCAATGTTCAAAAAAAAAAAATTGTTCAATGTGGGGTTAGAAAGGTATGCCAACTTCTAAAATATTAGTATATAACCAGTTATAATTTTTTTTTTATAAAAAATTATTACATTTGAAGTAATTATTGGATCTATAAATACTAAAATAAGTGACCTATATTAATACTAAATTGTTGAGGACAAACAATATTAAACTAAGAATTGTGCAAATTGTATTATACTTTTGTAAAATACTAAGTTTTCTTCGCCATGGGGAGCATTTAACCTAATAGCAATCAAGTCTTGCAAGAACATTTAGTTTTGAAATTCAAATAAATTCATGAGTTTTAATGATTCTCATCAAGTTGAAGTCCAAATGAAAGATTCGATTCAGAAACAATTATTCAATTGAAGAAATTAAAACAAATACATGTCATAAATTATAAGTGTTTTGCTCCTCGGATTCTATCCAAACCGTCTAAGCTTAAATGAAAAAACAAAACGCTATTGAACAAAATCAAAAGTTACTCACTACAAATTAAAAGTGTTTCACCATATTAATGAAGGGCATTGTTGAAACCAACGGGGTTGACACAAATGGTAAGCGGCTTTTGTTGCTTAATCAAGATCTTGAATTTGAGCCTTGTGAATGCATAAAAGCCCTGTTGAGAGACACTACGCGAGTCGAATTCATATTAGTTAGGCGAAGCTCTGGATACCGGATGGGGAACAAAAAAAAAAGTGCATTCTTGAATTTTTTTTTTCTTATCCATAGATAGATAATAATTATGGCTCCTGTCTGGAAACTATTTCCCAATGTGCTCGCTTAGTCGACTAACCCATGGTTTAGTCGACTAAAACGCTGGGAATTTTTTTTTAATTTCGAGATTTAGTCGACTAAACCATAAGTTTTAGTCGACTAAACTAGTCCGCAGGACTTTTTAAAAGCCAAACCCGCAATTTAGTCGACTAAGATACAAGTCTTAGTCGACTAAATCATGACTGCAGGGTTTTTTAAAACCCCAATCGCGACTGTTCGAACCTCCACAAACCCTAATCGACTAAGCACCCCTTTCCCCTTCCAATACTCTCTTTCTCGCTTTAGTGCGGCCCATCAAGGCTTAATACCATCCCACCTTGTTGAAGGTATAATTGTTGTTTAAGCTTTGTAGTTTCACTTTGTTAAGCTTTTGTTTTTGTTTGTAACCTGAAACCCTTCCTTTTGCAGCTCCCAAATTCTAGTGTTAAGGATGAGTTCAAGTCCAAACACGCACGTTACTATCCCGATGTGTGGGCGCAGTGTTTTTGGAAGATAGTGGCTCAGCAACGCCAAACTTGGGGCAATAGTTGAGGGACGTCGTCGAAGAAAAGTAACTACAGATGAACTTCTTGAGAAAATGCCACTCAAAGAGACTCAGAAAGACGCAAGATTCGGTAGAATTATTTGCAATAGAATTAGATTATGATATTCTTTTATTGTTCTTTAATTTATTAATTATTATTAGATATAGTAGTTGAGGTTTATTATATTATTAAATTAATTTGTCAAATAGTAAAAAATTTGTTGAATGAAAAAGTCCCACATCATTGGCTTCTTTATATGAGGGGCTCTTACAATGTAGAAGGATGCCCCTTTACCTTTGTTTTCTCATCTCATTCCAACAAGTGTCTTTCTTTATACCTTTCATCTCATCTCATCCCAGCAAGTGTCTTTCTTTATGTCTTTCCTTCATCCCATCCGAACCAGTGTCTTTCTTTAGGGTGATGGGCTCTTACAATATAAAAGATGCCCCTTTACCTTTTCTCTCATCCCATCCTAACAAGTGTCTTCTTATTCTATAAGATATTTTGTATTTCTTCCTGTTTTATAGTATTTTACTTGTATATTATTTAGAGTAAAATTAGATTATGGTATTTCTCTTGTTATTGTCTTATTTATTATTTATCAATTGTTATTAGATATAGTAGTTATAATTTATTATATTAATAAATTACATCTGGAAACTTTGTGCCGCTTCGGCAACATGCACAGCTTCCCTACAAAAGAAGAGGAAGAAGTTGTACAAACAGAACATGGCAATTCCAATAATGACGAAATGGGAGGCTTGTACTGGGATTTGAAACTCTGATGAGATTCTCCTCCAAAATTCAACAAAGTGTTAGACCTCTGCATTGTTTGTTGGTGAAGAGCATGACAAATTTTTCCTATTTTTCAAAACTTGAGGGCAAAAAATTAAAGATATTTACCGCACAATTATACGAGCGGCCTAGAAACTGAGAAGCAAACCAATTTTACTCTTGTTAGTGTGGGTTTGTTTTAACTTTTTATAAGTGCTTTTAAGTCATTCAAGGTATATAAAAGGAATTTTGTCTTAGCTAACGGAAAAGTACTTAAAAATGCAAGGATGGCCATAAATCAAGATAAAGTTTTAATAACTACGGTTTTGGTATAGTCTATGTCCGACATGCATTATATCATAATCAACACTTGGATACTTAACTTGAGTTTTTGCGTTTTGTGCTTTCATAAATTAATAATTAATTTAATAATCATTATTAAATTAAAGAACAATAAAAGAATATCAGAATCTATTTCTATTGCAAATAATTGTACGGGATCTTGCATCTTTCTGAGTCTTTTTGAGTTGTATTTTCTCAAGAAGTTCATCGGTAGTTAATTTTCTTGGAAGGCGTCCCTTAACTATTGCTCCAATTTTGGCCTTACTGAGCCATTGTCTTCCAAAAAAACTGCGCCCACACATCGGGACAGTAACGTGCGTGTTTGGACTTGAACTCATCCTTCACAGAATTTGGGAGCTGCAAAATGAAGGGTTTCAGGTTACAAATGTAATACCCGGATAAATAAAATGGCTATTCTTGATAAGTGAATATGTGGTCTCAATTTTTGTGATATATTTATCTTATATCCTAAAGGAAAATCTCTTGCAAATTAGGAAAATAATAATAAGGAGCCAAAATGACTAAAATGCCCTTGTGGAGCATTAAATGGCCTAAGAAAATTATGATAAATCTTAAAAGAAAGTAAAATAATTATTAAAATTTAGAGAGTAAATTGTCTCTAATTTTGGTAATTTAATAAAATAAAACCTTGGAAAAATCAAAGGGGAAAAATAAAAAAGTATTGTGAGGGCCATAATTGACCCCATGATTTTTAATATTTTATCTAAAGAAAAAATACCAATGTAAGTCCAATAGTTGTGAGATAATGATTAAGTCTAAATAAGAAAATTATCAACAATTAGTGAGGGGTTAGTTAAATAATTATTGGCTAATTATTCAAGCTCAAACCAGGGAATATTCAAGGTAAATTATGAGAAACCCTTTAATTAAATATTAATTGATAAAATTAGCATAAAATATATTTGCTAATTATTGGGAAAAGATTAAGAAAAAAAATGAGATTAAGGGTATGAAAATCACAAATCCTAAAAGATTACTAATGTTATGATTAAGAGCACTAATTAAATTTGTTAATTCAATGAGATAAATTAAATAATTACTAAGGGTTAAGATGTAATCTTGAAAAGTAAAATCAAAGGTTTAGAATTATTCTAGTAATTTTTAAAGTCTAAATCCTTGTAATTAAGTATGGACCAATAAGGGAATTTTTGTGAAAAATAAATATAAGATAATTAGAATAATATATATTAATTAAAATAGAAAAAAAAAAGAGAGGAGCAGCCGAAATTTTTGGATCAAAAATAGGATAAGAATGAAGTAAATAATATCAAGATATTATGTTGCAAGTTGTAATAAAATAAAATAAAAAATGTGAAAAAGAAAATAGCATAATTGACCACCGATAGAAATTAAATCCTAACTAGAAAACCATGAACAAGGTTTCTAAAGTCAGAGCATATTATATACAAGTGAATTTTTAGCTCGGAGTAGGTTACCTCCGAAGTTATTTCCGTAACCGAAAAGGGTTATGTTAGACTGGCTAAGAAACTATCTGATATTCAAAAGCAAATCGATAAATGAAAATCTATAGAAACTAAATCATATCTTGAGAACATGACCTGGGGTGGTAAACAACTGGACATATTATGAATCAGTGAATTTTTGTCCAGAAGTTGGTGTTTTCGGAATTTATTTCCGTAACCGAAGACGTTTATCCGAAAATGTTCGGCAGGCAACAGAATGCCCTGAATGAGATCAAAAATTTAGTTAACCCAAATATTTTTAAAGAGGAAGAATAGACCTTCAAGACTTAGTTGCCGGATTTTAGAGATTTTCTGAGATTACGCGATTAGAACACCGACATTGGACTTTATCGGTATAAAACTTCTTGAAGAAGTAAATGACATGGGCATGACATCATCATTAATGATGAAAATTCTGCCACCTAAGGGGGGGGGGGAGGTCGGCAAGGTGTGTTGGATGGCCAAGATGTTGCCATTTCAATGAAGTGCGATCCTACGGTCCAGAATCCGTCTGGTAAAGCATGAATAGTGCACCGAAAACCTCTATAAATAGCCTTCCACCTTCTTCAAAAATTTCACACCAAGAGCTCTTGCTCATTTCGAAAATCTTGGATCAGCAAGGAGGAGGAGGAGTCCGGAGAAGTTTGCAGCGAAGCTCTCGGTAATTTTTTCGGTCCTTACTCTTAAGTTCTTTCAGTAGTTAAAGTAGGAATGTTAGGTAGATCTTTAGTTTTTCAAGTATGATTTAGATATCATGGTTAAGGGGTAGATATGATATTTGTTTCAAAAATATGTTGGAGAAAGAGATATGTTAAAATTTTGGAGAAATAGAGTTAAAGTAGCGAAGCTCTGGCGAAATTCCGCCGATTAGTAAAGATAGGGGCAAAATGGTAATTTGTACCTAAAATGCCTATTATGATCTTTAACATTGATAAATGTGATATTATTCCTATAGGACATCTGTGATCAATACTGCTGTTGTACCGCCGTCGTTCCGCTGTCATACCGTTGTTTTCCGTCAAAAGTACAGTTTTCCGTCAAATGTACAGAATACCGTCAACGAAGGTACAGACGCGTACTGTAACACTAACTCTGTGCTACTCATATATATATATGTGATAGATACGTTCATAGGTTGGGGCTCTGTTTAGGGTCGTCATTTATACATACAGCTCTTATAAGATTTATAGTCATAATAATGCCGTTGTTTTCCTAGCGCTGAGGACACGTGTTGTGATCGTGGCACTGGTCATGTGCAAACTGTTGTTATTAGGCTTTACATATGGCTCTGTGCTTATGTTCTGTCGTTGTTATAATCATGCATCTTCTCTGTGCTTATGTTGTGATATACTGCTATCATGTTATGAATATCGGTTGTCCATATACTGTTTTATTTGAGCATAAGGTTAATTGATTACCCGAGATCCAACGGGTAAATTGGATCTCACCAGAGCTTCAGTGGTCCTGGAGGACCAAGGATTGGAGAGCAGGGCCAGCACCACGACTAGACCGTTGGCTGGAGATGTTTCTTTTGTTTATATAGTAATTACTTTTTGAGAACAGTAGGATGACTGTATCAATACTATGTTATACTATGGTTAATGTTTTAATGTGATTCAGTTACTCACTTGCTCCAATGCTCTTCTCTGATTGAAAAAAAAAAAATCGCTTTTAAATTGGGATGTTACATTTTTTGTATGAGAGCATTCATTCTGGCATGAATTTAACTATGTTACCATAAACAGTTTGGTGCCGATTGCAAGGCTAGTCTACGTGGGTGTGCCAATCAGTCGCCGTGAACTCGGTGAGGCCCCCATGGTAGACACTCACCTGGCCATTCTGATCGGTTAACGGAGTTAGGTTCTCAAGCCTTTTAACATTGAGCACATTTTGAAAATGAGTACTGATATGACCTTGGTGTAATGTGTAGAGATGAACAGAGACGATAACCCATACGTCCTTTATCACGGCTTGAGGAGACGTACAACTAGAAGATCTGTTGTACCTGGATTAGTAGGAAGAAGACTGAACCCTGATCCTATATAACCTCCGCCCGCACCTGAACCCCCGATTGTTTTAGCACACCCTATCCATGTGTACGACAATGATTTCCCCTATAACCCCGAATTCACCATAGAACATTGGAATAACCCAGAACAAGAGTACCATCCAGAACCAGAATACACTGACCCCGAGTACCCTAATGATGACATGGACGAACTAGAATTTGAAAACCAACCTGAACCAGGAAGCCCTGCCGGGTCAACCCATTCATCGGTAGGAGATAACTTTGATTATCCCGAAATCCAAAACAAAGACAATGAGGAAGCTTACCCCGATGATTACCATTATGTCCTAAATGATAATGCGACACTAACACGGTTGTTAGAGTCGTATTACATGAGTGCTGAGGACCACAATGAAACTCTTAGGGAGAAATATCTGATGTTTCTGAGCCTAGTTAAAAACTACCAAGCCGTTTATGGCCGTCATTCAGCTGGGGACTGGATCAGATCCACCCTGTACTATTTCCCTTGAACCCGACGCTGGGCTAGAATCATAAATGAGCTGCTAGATGAAGGGCCTATCCAGGGTGTCCATATCTATTTCTGTTATCTGAAGTGTTTAGTACGTCAACACATGTAGATGAGGAAAAACGGTTGAAGAAAGCTGTGGAAGATTAATAGAAGCTAGATAGTATAGTTATGTGTAAAACCTCTTTAAAACCCTGAGGGGATGTAGAATACTTTTGAATAAAAGGGGTTGTAATATATTATATTACGATGTAACAAACTACTAGGTTGAATACATATTGTACAAATTTGATGCAATGTATATATGTGTGTTTTTGGTACCAATTGTTGTGCTATTTCTAATATTTATATCTGTTATGATTAAATAAAGGATAAGTTAAAATATGGCCAACATAAGAGGTGCCGGTGCACCTAGAGGTAGAGGCCGTGGTAGAAGAGGAGGCAGAAAGCCTCAGATGACAGCAATACCTGAAATTGGACGAGACCAAGAGAACCAACCCAATCAATTACTGAATCAACAGAACGAGATACAGGAGATGCGACAAACTCTTCAAGAACAAAGAGCTCTGATCGATGCACTTATGGCAGAAAGACAAGAAAGACAAGATGAGAGAGAACAAGAGGATCGAGAAGCTAAAGAAGAACCAGACACCGAGGAAGAAGAAGATGATGAGCAAAGAGATGAGCACGAGGAGTCTGATAGATCTCGGTCACCTCCTCGACATGAGAGAATTGAGCAGACCACACAATACTGGGTCAGTCAATTATGCAAGCTCAAGCCATCCGCATTTCCGTGGGAAGAATGATTTAGCTGAAGATTGGCTTTTGAGCATGGACAAAACTTTTGACGTCATGGAGTGCCCAGAAAACCGTAAAGCCCAACTTGAAATTTACAAGCTAGAAGGTGATGCACATCGTTGGTGGAAGAGCATTGCTACAACCCTGCAAACCCGATATTGCCCTGTAACTTGGGAAAAGTTCCTAGAGAAATTCAACAAACAATATTTCCCTCCCTTGATACAGGTGATAAAAGAGGAGGAGTTTCTGCACATCCAGCAAGGTCTCGAGGAATCTTTTGACAACTACTTTGCTCGGTTTACCAACCTATCGCAGTATTCATCCTATCTGAGGAGCAATACTAATAAGAGCTGGAAGGCGAACATGTTGATTTACGGGCTGAAGTACGACATAAGGGCCAGACTGGTGTCTCAGCAGTTTCCTGACATGGCTCAAGCTGTGGAGTCTTGTCGATTGACTGAGTGCAACTTGAGAGAGCTGCGTAGATTTCGAAACTCCGAAGGTGGCGGTGTAGGTCGAGGCGGGTCTAACCGCGGGAATTCCTCACAGAAGAGGAAGGTACCATGGAACAACTCCCAAGGTGCGAACAAGAAGCCATACCAGGCCGGGCAACAGCACCATCCCAAGCAGGCGGGATCCCAATCATGTCCAAAGTGAAAAAAGTACCATCCGGGAACCAACTACGATGGGAAACAAATTTGCTACAGATGTCAGAAGCCTAGACACTTCAGCCGGGATTGTCCTGAGAAGGTTGCAGAGGCAAGACCTCAGAGCGCAAGCCGGATCTTTGTGCTGACAAATACAGAGGCCAGCAAGTCTCCGAAGATGGTCCAAGGTACTATTTACCTTAATGGGAATCTAGTACAGGCATTGTATGATTCAGGTGCCAGTCATTTCTTTATTTCCTATGATTGGGCAAATCGTTTAGGAATGCATGCCTATAGGTTACCATATGATTTGGTAGTATCTACACCGCTTGGCCTAAAGTCTTTAGCTTCTGATGCATGTTTTAATTGTACGGAAAACGTGGACGGACGAGTTTCTAAGGTGGACCTTATCCGATTACCACTTCATGGCATCGATGTTATACTCGGTCTTAATTGGCTAACGACAAATGGTGCAATTATTGACTGTGGTAAGAAGAGGCTATCATTTCCCGATTCACCTAGCTGAGACAAGGTTGATGTGAGCCTGAAATTTCTCTCCGCTACGGAGGCTGATAGATGTATGAAGCAAGGATGTCAGGCATACATGGTACCTTTCACTCGAGGATATCCCTGTTGTGAAAGAGTTTCCTGACGTACTTCCGGAGGATCTCATTGAGCTACCGCCTCCTAGGGAAGTGGAATTCACTATCGAATTGATGCCTGGTACAGGGTCAATATCAAAGGCACCATATCGTATGGCTCCGAATGACATGCAGGAGTTGAAGAAGCAGCTGGAAGAACTTCTGGAGAAGGGGTTCGTTCGACCGAGTGTATCGCCATGGGGAGCCCCAGTTCTGTTCGTGAAAAAGAAAGACGGAAGCTTTCGACTCTGTATCATTATCATGAGCTCAACAAAGTAACCGTCAAGAACAAGTATCCACTTCCCCGGATTGATGATCTTTTGGATCAGCTATCTGGTTCTATTGTCTTTTCAAAGATTGATCTACGTTCGGGATATCATCAGCTGCGAGTTAGGGCTAGTGATGTTCCCAAGACGGCTTTCAGAACCAGGTATGGGCATTATCAATTCCTTGTGATGCCTTTCGGTTTGACCAATGCACCTGCTGTGTTCATGGACTATATGAACAGAATCTTTCGCCAACACCTAGATAAATTTGTAGTGGTGTTCATTGACGACATTCTCATCTATTCTAAGAGCAGAGAAGAGCATGAAGAACATCTACAACTTGTGTTAAGTATACTCAGGGAGGAGCGACTCTATTCTAAGTTTAGCAAATGCGAATTTTGGCTGCCGGAAGTTAAATTTCTGGTCCATGTTATATCCTGCGGTGGAGTTGCTGTTGATCCAGGCAAGGTGGAAGCAGTTCTAGACTGGAAGAGACCAGAGACAGTGACAGAAATACGTAGTTTTCTGGGTCTGGCGGGATACTACCGTAGATTCATACGGGATTTCTCACGTCTCGCCTTACCGTTGACAAAGCTTACAAGGAAGAACCAACCCTTTGTATGGGATGAAGACTGTGAGAGTAGCTTTCAGAATCTGAGGGAGAGGTTGACTACAGCACCGGTATTGATTATCCCAGATCCGGATGAGACTTATGTTGTCTATAGTGATGCTAGTGGGAACGGATTGGGGTGTGTCCTAATGCAACAATGCAGAGTGGTGGCTTATGCCTCTTGTCAGCTGAAGACTCACGAGTCAAATTATCCTACACACGATCTAGAGCTTGCGGCTATCGTGTTTGCTTTGAAGATATTGAGGCATTACCTGTACGGTGCGACCGTGGAACTATACTGCGACCACAAGAGCCTGAAAAACCTGTTTGACCAAAGGGAACTCAACATGAGATAGCGTCGATGGATGGAGTTGCTCAAATACTACAACCTGGAGATCAAGTATCATCTGGGTAAAGCAAACGTCGTTGCAGATGCTCTCAGTAGAAAGACGGTTCAGGTGGCATACATGATGATTCAGGAGCAGAAATTACTTGAAGATTTCAGAGATCTGAATCTATCAAATCAGATTTGCGTGGGTCTCAACACACCAAATGATGCCTATCTTGCAACTTTCCTTGTGAGTCAAGGGGAATACGATCTGGGAGATACAGTTGAGGAAGCACAAAATCAAGATGATTGGGCTGTTTTAATGCGGGAGAAGATCTCTCGGGGTGAGACCCAAGACCATGACCTATCATCTAGTGGTTTGGTCAGATACAAGAAGTGAATCTACATATCGCTGATCTAACCATATTTTTATATGGTTTTTCATAATTAAATTGGGATTTTTAATAAATTTTCTGGGACATTATTGCATGATTAGGCACTAATTTGAGTTAGGGATATTTGTATTGAATTAAGTGTAATTAAGGGCAAAATGGTCATAATTTATTAATTATTCATGCAAATGATTTCTTGGACTTTTGATGCTACATTGTGTTTAATCTTGCATTGTAGGTATTTTGGAAGAAAATTGAAGAATTTGGAAAATGTCAATTGGGTCAAAATCAACGTTTTGAGGATTGGGGAAAATTACAAGAAACGGCCCAAAAATTTCTGAAAATTGGAAATGAGTGAAGAAAAGGTCCAAAGAAAAATTACAGAAAAGGACCAAGATGTTTCAGAAATTTCATTTATGCCCCACCAAGATTTTGAAAATTCTTACTTTAGTCCCTCCACAAAACATTTCGGACTTTGCACTTAGGTCCCTGGTCAAAACTCTGCGTTTTGACCAGGGGCTCCTATCAGACCTAGCAAGACGCGAGAATGAAGGGAAGGAATGAATAATTAAAAAGGAACAGGGGCGCCGCACGAAGGAGGAGAGGGGAGAACGAACCAGAGACCTGGGAGCCAGAGACCTTTGAGCCAGAGACCTTCGACCTCTTCTCTTCTTCCCCTCGTCGCCGGCGACCATCGATGTCATCTCCATCGTCGTCACCGACCACTGTTTCCCATCACCGGCGAGCTTTCCACCAGCAACCAGGAACAGGCCGCGAGCTGAGACGCAGACTCTAGGAGCTTCACCGACCTGGACCATCGTCGACCTTCTTCTTCCTCTAAGTCACCGGCACCTTCACCCTCAGAACCATCACCTCCGTCTTCCCTCTTCATCGTCAGCCTCACCATACAGAACCAGAGATTAATGTTTATTGTCTTTTTTAGTTTGACAATTGTTGATTGAGTTGAATTTTGTGGCTTGTTGGATTTATATATATGTATTTCCTTATTGATTCAATGATATTGTGTTGTCTACGTGGTATTGTTAGATAATATGATTGAATTGAATTAATTGAGTGGCGTGGTATCGCATTCATATGAAGAGGAACCAAGTTGCATTAATATAATCCTAATCACACACTAAGTGGTTTTAAACAATATCTCAAGAGATAGTAGTTAGCTACGGTAGTAGGAGCTACTATTAATTAGGAATATTGGACTCAAGTGTTATCTTGGGGTTTTACATCTAGACTTAGTGCAAATTTACTCCTATATTTAATTGAACTATGATAGTCACTATTCCATTTCCAAGAGAACATTCATACTCATTTTCATACCCCATTCCATTTTATAAAGAAAATACCAAAAATAATAGCTTAGCATTTAATTAAATTGAATTTTTATTTTAGTTTGTTAATTGAAAAAGCGAAAACCTATTTTTTCCCTTGTTTTATTGCATTTGCATGACATTTAGATTATCTAGGGTTCAATAAAAGGCTCCTCGAAAAGAGAGAACGATCCTAGGTTTGCCTATACGCAATCCTTGGTTATTTTTGATTGTGGACCCCAAGGCTAAAGATAAAAAGGGTCTCATCAAATGGCGCCGTTCTTGAGGAGCTAAGTAATTGGCTCCTAGGTAATCTAATTGTTAAATTCACTTTTGACAAGGGGTTTCTCGTGTGAAGCTTGTTAGTTTTGCATTTTTGATTTTTCATTGCATATAGTTTAGGATTTTTGCATTTAGGTAGTTTACATAGCATTCATTGCATTCTGGTATTGTCTTGACTTGGTAAGCTACGTGTGGTGTGTTTGCATTAAATTTGATATGATGTTGAGCTTAATTGTTTGAATTCACCATGTCTCCAAGTTAATTCATAGATACTTGCATCTTTTCATTTTGATTTTTAATTTTTTTTCTTAGGTAGATAGATATTTGTAATTCATTTGGGAATTAATTGTATTGAACTTTTATGGCTTGGTTTAATGGTAATCAAGATTCACCCATTCAATCCCACTCTTTTGTAGGAAATTCAACCAGAAGGGAAGAGTCTATCTCTCAAAGCATCGAATCCCTTCAACAAACAATACGAGCTCTTCAAGCTAACTTCGGAATTCAAGATAAGAGTCCAATTGGTCAAGAATGTCATGGTCCATTCCACCACCCATATCATGAACCTTACCACCAACCTCCATTTCAACCAAATCACTCACCACACCTACCCTTTAGATCATACCATGAGCCTTCTCCACCACCATACAAGCTGATCTAACCATATTTTTATATGATTTTTCTTGGTTAAATTGGGATTTTTAATGCATTTTCTTGGACATTGTTGTATGATTAAGCACTAATTTGAGTTAGGTACATTTGTATTGAATTAAGTGAAATTAGGGACAAAATGATTATAATTTATTAATTATTCATGCAAATGATTTCTAAGGCTTTTTGATGCTACATTGTGTTTAATCTTACATTGTAGGTATTTAAGAAGAAAATGGAGACTTTGAAGGTCAAAATTAATATTTTGAATATTTAAGAAAATTACTAAAGGTGCCTTATAATTGCTGGAAATTGCAAATCAAGGGAGAAAAACAGCCAGAAAACAATTACAGAAAAGGACCCAGATATTTTGGACATTTCTGTTCTGACCCAAAAATAGTTTTCACATTCTCAATCTAGTCCCTCTCCAGAACTTTTAAAAGTTCACACTTTAGTCCCTGATCAAAACTTGCGTTTTGACCAGGGCTAGGTTAGAATCAGAAATTGACCCGAGAATGAGCTGGGGAAGGAATCAATATTCAGAACAGAGGGAGAGCGCCGCGAGGAAGGGGGAGAACGAACAGAACGAAAAAAGAGAGAACGGAGAGCATCGAACTTCTTCTTCTTCTTCCTCCACTCTTCCCTCGTCGCCGGCGACCATCGCTGTCATCTCCATCGTCGCCGGCGACCACTGTTCAACCACCACCGTCGACCACCTTCACCTTGAGTTGGGGAACGAACCATTTTTGGAGACCAGGAGATTCAGAAGGAGGCCGCGAATAGGGGTCTTCTTCGATTCTTTTTCGGGATTCTGCCAGAACGCCCTCGGACCGAAAAAAACCTTCGACCATCCACCGATCTTCTTCCCCAACAGATTTTTGGAGGATCGGAGATTCAGAGGTGAAAACGAACAGGAACGGAGGAGGAGAGATTCAGAACCAGCGACGAGAGCTTCGACCTCCTGTCCTTCACCTTCGTTAACTCCCTCTGATTTCTGTTTCTCACCAGCAGCCACCACCATTCTCCATACCTCCATCACGTGACCACCGTTTCCTCCCTCAATCACCGTCAGATTTGCAGCACGTTTTGCAGCTCATGTGAGGTTCTTTAGTGGCTATGCTTGGCTGAATCCTTTGCTTCTTGGTGGTAGATATTGACTGGAGTTTCAGAGCTAATTTAGGGGAATATTTTGTTCATTCTATTAGTCTAGATTTATACATTTAGATTGCCTGGTTTTAGGGATTATTGTGTATAAATTCTGGAACTGAGATTAATGTTTATTGTCTTTGTTAGTTTGACAATTGTGATTGGATTGAATTTTGTGGCTTGTTGGATATATATATATATATATATATATATATATATGTATGTATGTATTTCCTTATTGATTCAATGATATTGTGTTCTCTACGTGGTATTATTAGATAATATGATTGAATTGAATTAATTGAGTGGCGTGGTATCGCATTCATATGAAGAGGAACCAAGTTGCATTAATATAATCCTAATCACACACTAAGTGGTTTTAAACAATATCTCAAGAGATAGTAGTTAGCTACGGTAGTAGGAGCTACTATTAATTGGGAATATTGGACTCAAGTGGTATCTTGGGGTTTTACATCTAGACTTAGTGCAAATTTACTCCTATATTTAATTGAACTATGATAGTCACTATTCCATTTCCAAGAGAACATTCATACTCATTTTCATACCCCATTCCATTTTATAAAGAAAATACCAAAAATAATAGTTTAGCATTTAATTAAATTACATTTTTTTTTCTAGTTTGTTAATTGAAAAAGCCAAAACCTATTTTTTCCCTTGTTTTATTGCATTTGCATGACATTTAGATTATCTAGGATTCAATAAAAGGCTCCTCGAAAAGAGAGAACGATCCTAGGTTTGCCTATACGCAATCCTTGGTTATTTTTATTGTGGACCCCAAGGCTAAAGATAAAAAGGGTCTCATCAAATGCCCAGTCGATGAATTAAGGCGGAAGATACTGGATGAGGCTCATAAGAGTAAATATACTCTGCATCCAGGCATGGTCAAGATGTACTTGAACATGAAATCCGAACTCTGGTGGCCCGGGTTGAAGAAAGATGTAGCCCAGTACGTGGCCAGATGCTTGACCTGTCAAAAAGTAAAGATTGAACACCGTCGACCCCCTCGTCTTTTGCAAGGACTGGAAATGCCTGAATGGAAATGGGAGAATATAACCATGGATTTTATGGTGGGTTTGCCCAAGATCAGGAATCATGATACGATCTGGGTAGTTGTTGACCGATTAACCAAGTCAGCACACTTCGTTCCCATCAGTATCCACTACTCTCCGGAACGATTGGCGGAGATTTATATCAAAGAGATTGTGAGACTACACGGTGTCCCTAAGAGTATCATCTCTGACCGGGATATACGATTCCAATCTCGTTTTTGGCAAGCATTACATGAAGGTATGGGTACAAAGCTGAGGTTCAGTTCGGCTTATCACCCTCAGACCGACGGTCAATCTGAAAGAACAATACAGACATTGGAGGATATGTTGCGAGCATGTGCTCTAGATTTCAAAGGAAATTGGGATCGACATCTTTCGCTAGCAGAATTTGCATATAACAACAGTTACCATGCAAGTATACACATCGCCCCGTTTGAGGCATTGTATGGACGGAAGTGTCAATCACCTTTATGCTGGACAAAATCGTCTGAAAGGAAAATGCTTGGACCGGATATGCTTGAACAGACCTCTGAGCAGATCGCGTTAATCAAGAAAGGACTCCTTGCAACACAAAGCAGACAGAAGAGCTATGCTGACAAAAGGAGGAGACCCCTGAAGTTCTATGTCGGCAGCCATGTATTTCTAAAATTATCTCCAGTAACTGGTGTCGGTAGAACACTTAAAAGGAAGAAACTCAGTCCATGATATGTTGGACCATTCGAAATTTTGGCAGAGTGAGGACCAGTAGCGTATCAGATAGCCTTACCCCCGAACCTGAGTAATCTCCACGACGTTTTCCACGTGTCACAATTGAAAAAATACCAAACAGACCGTGATCATGTCCTTGAGTACTAAGATGTTGAAGTACGACATGAAAATACCTTCATAGTCGAACCGAAGCGAATTCTCGAACACCAGGAGAAACGGCTTAGAAACAAGACCATTCCGATAATGAAGGTAGTCTGGAAGGGTTTGTCACCTGATGAGGCGACTTGGGAAACAGATAGAGACATGAAGGAGAAATACCCGGAGTTCATGGCCAGGAGTTTAGTTACGATAGATTAAGTTTCGAGGGCGAAATTTTGTTTAACGGGGGGAGAAATGTAATACCCGGATAAATAAAATGGCTATTTTTGATAAGAGAATATGTGGTCTCAATTTTTGTGATATATTTATCTTATATCCTAAAGGAAAATCTCTTGGAAATTAGGAAAAAAATAATAAGGAGCCAAAATGACTAAAATGCCCTTGTGGAGCATAAAATGGACTAAGAAAATTATGATAAATCTTAAAAGGCAGTAAAATAATTATTAAAATTTAGAGAGTAAATTGTCTCTAATTTTGGTAATTTAATAAAATAAAACCTTGGAAAAATCAAAGGGGAAAATTAAAAAGTATTGTGAGGGCCATAATTGACCCCATGATTTTTAATATTTTATGTAAAGAAAAAAATACCAATGTAAGTCCAATAGTTGTGAGATAATGATTAATTCTAAATAAGAAAATTATCAACAATTAGTGAGGGGTTAGTTAAATAATTATTGGCTAATTATTTAAGCTCAAACCAGGGAATATTCAAGGTAAATTATGAGAAACCCTTTAATTAAATATTAATTGATAAAATTAGCATAAAATATATTTTCTAATTATTGGGAAAAGATTAAGAAAAAAAAAAGAGATTAAGGGTATGAAAATCACTAATCCTAAAAGATTACTAATGTTATGATTAAGAGCACTAATTAAATTTGTTAATTCAATGAGATAAATTAAATAATTACTAAGGGTTAAGATGCAATCTTGAAAAGTAAAATCAAAGGTTTAGAATTATTCTAGTAATTTTTAAAGTCTAAATCCTTGTAATTAAGTATGGACCAATAAGGGAATTTTTGTGAAAAATAAATATAAGATAATTAGAATAATATATATTAATTAAAATAGAAAAATAAAATAAAAAAAATATAGAGAGGAGCAGCCGAAATTTTTGGATCAAAAGTAGGATAAGAATGAAGCAAATAATATCAAGACATTATGTTGCAAGTTGTAATAAAATAATAATAAAAACTGTGAAAAAGAAAATAGGATAAATGACCACTGATAGAAACTAAATCCTAACTAGAAAACCATCAATAAGGTTTCTAAAGTCAGAGCACATTACAAGTGAATTTTTAGCTCGAAGTAGGTTACCTCCGAAGTTATTTCCGTAACCGAAAAGGGTTATGCTAGACTGGCTAAGAAACTATCTGATATTCAAAATGCAAATCAGATAAATGAAAATCTATAGAAACTAAATCATATCTTGAGAACATGACCTGGGGTGGTAAACAACTGGACATATTATGAATCAGTGAATTTTTGTCCAGAAGTTGGTGTTTTCAGAATTTATTTCCGTAACCGAAGACGTTTATCCGAAAATGTTTGGCAGGCAACAGAATGCCCTGAATGGGATCAAAAATTTAGTTAACCCAAATATTTTGAAACAGGTAGAATAGACCTTCAAGACTTAGTTGCCGGATTTTAGAGATTTTCCGAGATTACGCGATTAGAACACGGAACATGGACTTTATCGGTATAAAACTTCTTGAAGAAGTAAATGACATGGGCATGACATCATCATTAATGATGAAAATTCTGCCACCTAAGGGGGGGGGGAGGTCGGCAAGGTGTGTTAGATGGCCAAGATGTTGCCATTTCAATGAAGTGCAATCCTACGGTCCAGAATCCGTTAGGTACAGCATGAATAGTGCACCAAAAACCTCTATAAATAGCCTTCCCCCTTCTTCACAAATTTCACACCAAGAGCTCTTGCTCATTTCGAAAATCTTGGAGCAGCAAGGAGGAGGAGGAGTCCGGAGAAGTTTGCAGCGAAGCTCTCGGTAATTTCTTCGGTCCTTAGTCTTAAGTTCTTTCGGTAGTTATAGTAGGAATGTTAGGTAGATCTTTAGTTTTCAAGTATGATTTAGATATCATTTTTTAGGGGTAGATATGATATTTATTTCAAAAATATGTTGGAGAAAGTGATATGTTAAAATTTTGGAGAAATAGAGTTAAAGTAGCGAAGCTCTGGCGAAATTCCACCGATTAGTAAAGATAGGGGCAAAATGGTAATTTGTACCTAAAATGCCTATTATGATGTTTATCACTGATAAATGTGATATTATCCCTATAGGACATCTGTGATCAGTACTGCTGTTGTACCGCCGTCGTTCCGCTGTCATACTGTTGTTTTTCGTCAAAAGTACAGTTTTCCGTCAAATGTACCAGAATACCGTCAACGAAGGTACGGACGTGTACTGTAACACTAACTCTGTGCTGCTCATATACATATATGTGATAGATACGTTCATAGGTTGGGGCTCTGTTTAGGGTCGTCATTTATACATACAGCTCTTATACAGGTTATAGTCATAATAATGCCGTTGTTTTCCTAGCGCTGAGGACACGTGTTGTGATCGTGGCACTGGTTATGTGCAAACTGTTGTTGTTAGGCTTTACATATGGCTCTGTGCTTATGTCTGTCGTTGTTATAATCTTGCATCTGCTCTATGTTTATGTAGTGATATACTGCTGTCAAGTTATGAATATCTGTTGTCCATATACTGTTTTATTTGAGCATAAGGTTAACCGTTACCTGAGATCCAATGGGGTAAATTGGATCTCAGCTGTAGCTTCAGGGCCCGGAGGACCAAGGATTGGAGAGCGGGGCAAGCACCACGACTAGACCGTTGGCTGGAGATGTTTATTTTGTTCATTTAGTACTTACTTTTTGAGAACAGTAGGATGACTGTATCAATACTATGTTACACTATGGCTAATGTTTTAATGTGATTCAGTTATTCACTCGCTCTAATGCTCTACTCTGATTGAAAAAAAAAAATTCGCTTTTAAATTGGGATGTTACAACAAACAAAAACAAAGCTTAACAAAGTGAAACTACAAATATTACACAACAATTATACCTTCAACAAGGTGGGATGGTATTAAACCTTGATGAGACGCACTAAAACTGAGAAAAGAGAGAGTATTGGAAGGGGAAAGGGGTGCTTAGTCAATTAGGGTTTGTGGAAGTTCGAACAGTCGCGATTGGGGTTTTTAAAAAACCCCTCTGTCGCAATTTAGTCGACTAAGACTTGTATCTTAGTCGACCAAATCGCGGGTTTGGCTTTTTTAAAAAAGCCCTCTGGACTGGTTTAGTCGACTAAAACTTATGGTTTAGTCAAATAAATCTCGGGGGTCATCGCTCAAAAAAAAAATTCCCCGCGTTTTAGTCGACTAAACCATGGGTTAGTCGACTAAACAGGGGCACATTGGGAAATAGTTTCCAGACAGGGGCATTTTGGTAAATAGTTATTTAATAAGGGGCAAATTAGGAAAATAGCCTAAGAATTATTCGTATATGATTTTTTATATTTACATAGGAGAAAGAGCATTATCCATATATGATAAGGGTTAACCTTCTATCAATAACAATAATAAAGTATGAAACCAAGGTTTTATATTGAAAATATGCGACTAAAGAGAACCACCTTTTAAAGGAACATTAACACGAACTTTGAGCAGATAATAAGATTTACAAGATTAATTAAAGAACTGGTACCTTCTTAATCAATTGTATAATCCCAAATTTTGGGATTTGGAATTTGAAATAATATATGGAAATAAATTAAGAAATTTTAGCTTAAAATAATTATGAGAATAATTATTGGAAATTAAGATTTAGTTTTCCCTTAATTAATTTATTTTGGGAAAAAGAATAAATTCAAGAAAAGAATAATTATGGCCTAAAAATTATAGAAATTATATTTTATGTTATAGAGGAATTAATTGGGAAAGGAAAATCCTTATATAGAATTAAGGATTAATATATTTTCTAATAATTGCAATTATTTAATTAATGAGCCTATGTAAAGTGCATATGTTATAGCATGATAATATATGATATGCACATCCTCATGTTTATAGTCATAATGGTCCAACGTACAACACTCTCCAATTACTATATTTTAATGGGAAACTTAGATTAGGAATTATGGCCAATAATATAAACACATACACTCCCTCATCCAAGCCCAAACAAAGTCTCACTCAAACCCATACTCCAACAATATATCAATATCATACCCCAATAATAGGTAAGAACGTTATGTTTTTGGAAATGAATTCTCTTCAAAGTAGTGAGGTATTTGTAACTTGACAATGAGATCAAACATATCAAATGGTCATGATCCACAAAAAAGAAGCTAATATCATATGCCTGCTGCAATATTCAATTTATGCGGCACAATAAATATTTCAAGGAGGATAAAACTTGGGTTAGGTTGTTTATATATGGTCAAGTTTTTTTTTTCTTCTTTTAAAGTTTATGGTCAAGTTCCCCAATCACATTTAATATTTTGCTATTGTTAGTTTTTGAAATTTGTGTACACTTGTAAAATTCATTTATGAACATTTGTAAATTTTTGCTTTTTCTTTGTAATAATTGTTAAATTCTTATATGGAATAATATTGTTTGTTGTTAAAATTAAGCTTTGTAAATTTTTATATAGACACTTGTTATTTTATTATTGTTAGTTATTAAAATGTGTGTATGTACACTTGTAAACACCAATGAACTTAATAAATATAAGCAACTCTAGTTAAGTTTTATATTAACCTTACATTTTGATAGCTATCTCAATTACCAGTAACAATGTTGTTCTGTATGAGAATAGGTGATGTCTAGTCCGGTGGACTAGTACGTTACTATAGGATCATTCAACTATCTCTCCTAGGTATCTAGGGTATAGATACCAATGAGGAAGCTTGATCACTGTACACGATTTGGCTTTCGCCAAAGGGAGTGATGTGTATGCACAGTGACGGCAGTAATGTAAATAGTCGATATATTAGAATGTGTGTACCTTCTTGGCGTAACTCCTTTTAATAGAGTGTACCTTAGGGTTAGGGCTTCTGGGCCCTGCGTGATTTGGATCCGAGAATCTAGTCTATCAGGTAGGGGATAGATCCCCTGGTTCAGATCCTCCCTAGTTTTAGCCTTAATTGTAGATTGGTTGGGATCCTAGTGCAGATTGCCCCTTGCTGGGCCAATTCATTAGTGGGCCTAATTATAGGTCTGTAACAAATATCATAGCAGTGTTTTTTAAATTAAAATAAAACATAAACTTATTGAAAATTCTTCTAAGTCCAACTGAAAATGTATCTAAGAATTAATACTTTCTAATAATTTTTTGTTATCTTTCCTCCCCTAGTTGCAGGGGAAGTTCTTAAGAAATGCATTAGGGTTTATATCTATAACTGACAAGTTCAATTACGGCGGATTACATGACAACTAATTAAGTTGAATTTAGTACTTTTTTTCTATCTGGCTTTTCAAAGACCATATAAAAAGGACGTTGGTTTTCTTCCTTCCTTTAATACGAGGCAAGTTAAACAACACACACTTAACAAAGTCACTCAAACCCATACTCCAACAATAACAATATCATACCCCATACGTTTCCTTACCCAAGATAAACAACACACACTTAACACCTACACTCATTCCTTTACTTCCCATTCCATCTAGACACCACAACACCTACACTTCATCCCTCCATAATAGGCCATGCCGTTGTGCATCCATTATCAAATCATTCTCTATTTTTTATGTATGCTATATATGTATTGCCATTTTTTTACGGTAGGTAATTCTTATTGCCCTTTTCACTTAGCCTAATTTACCATCATAAAGTCCACATAAATACATCCAGATTAATGCACATAATCAGGATTTAATTAATTTACACAACAACAATGAAATATTCGAACCAACACTTTCCCTAACAATGAAAAATTGCATAAAAAACTAGAAAATATAATACAAACCTGGGCAATACGATAATAAATTTAAAAAAGTTGTCGGAAATACATCAGATAAAAATATACTCCTTCTGATCCACAACATAAGTCACCTCAACTAATTCTTCTAGTTATACATTATGCAGATTGAGTATTGTTTGACCCAATTAAAGAAAGCTATCATTTATTGATTTGGAAGCTGAGATAGCTCCGGCCATCTCGATTATCTCTTGGAAAGGATGTTCTATGCTTTGGAAAGGATGTTCTAAGCCTTGGAAAGGATCCAAGTTGGGAAAAATATCACGAGCACCAGATGTTTGTTGAACATCAACCTCAAGCTGTTGATTAAAAAGATCAACAAACTCATTTACACGTGTTGCTTCTGGCGTGATCATTCCATCATGACCACTTCTTATAGGAGCACAAACAGCAGAAGAAGTGTGATCTAGTTGCTGCGTACTAGAAGTCAAATTCTGAGTCATCAGTTGTTGCTCCCTAGTACTGTTTTCAAAGGAGGTACCCAGCGCATGGTTTTGATGTGGTTGCTGCATATTACTTCTTCCAAAGGAAGTACCATTAGCAAAGTGTTGCTGTTGCAGCATATCACTTTCCATACCTTCAGAGGAAGGACCTTGTGGTTGCCGTTGTTGCAGCATATTACTTTTAGAGGAAGTAATTCGATCAGGCTGATGCATGGCAGGTCTAGTTGTATTAACCTGAAAATCAGGCTGATGCTGAGGAATCAAGTTGCTGCTTCCATTTTCAATAAGAGATTTGACTAATTATAAAGAATTAATTAGAATTGTGAAATAATTGAGTTATAAATAAGAGAAGGTTTAGACATTCACCCAAGTTGTTGAACTGCATTAGCGGGCAAGCAAGGTGTTGTTCATGATGTTCAGGTTGTATTTGCGGCGGGCAGGAAATGCGTTGTTGATTGTAATGAGTGCGTTGCATTTGGGGCAGAGGAGGACGAGGAAAAGAATTAATCGTGGAAGTTTCTGGAAGGTGAAAATCAAATCTAGGAGGGATTTGATTAACTATCATCTCATTCCTTCCATTTGCATTATTCATACGTCGTTGGGGCAGCTGTTTTTTCTTCTCTTTTTCCCGGTGTTTCTGAAAGTATATGAAGAAACCATAATTAGATTGGTATGTACATAAGACATATATAAATAATGATAATGATAATGAGGAGAACCATGTCTCTCAACCTGAAGGTGACTCCCAACTTGTTCTTTAGTCAGAGAAAGCTCAGACCTATGCATTTTCATCTTTTCAAGAATTTTTTTAGGCACCGCATCTGACGTACAAGGAAACATAAAACTATAATATTCAATAGAAAGGTCAAACACACCCATACCAAACACACGAATTAATCTGCCTAAAACAATATTCATAATTATAAAAGAAAGCTCGAAAATAAAAAGGACAAATACACAAATTAATGTATCTAAGATAAAAAATACTCAAATTCATTAAAAAATACCAGGAAACAAAAGACAATTATATTCACAAGTGTAGTAGGGAGTTCAGGAAATTATAATATGCTTCCGAAATTTATTAATTTTTTTCTCAAAAAGTTGTATATAAATAAGAATAAAGAGGTTACTCCTTCTTAGTTATTAAATACTTCTTTATAAGGATATTATAATAGTGAAGATTTTTGCTACAAGAAATTATAATGAGACGAAAGATCGATCACTTACCTTTTTTGCCAAGGTAATTCACAACTTCAACAAAAAGGGAATCGAGTTCCTCGGTCCAAACCAGCCGTTGTTTTCTTAAAGGAGGTTCTTCGCCATGATTCATAAACTCGTATTCTCTTTTAGACTTTCTTGTTGGGAAGAAACAAGAGAAGAATAACCATCATTCGGGCCCTCCACCTAATAACATGTTGCCATAAATCCTCATTCTGAGCCCTCCACCTAAATATATGTTGCCATAAATTTCCAATCTCATCAGACCCCTCACTTATTGGCTTCTTCAAAAAATGACATGCACCCAATTTATACGCCCTGCTGACGTCATGAGGAACTAATCTCTCAGCTCCAAATATTACTGCAAAATATAAATATAATGAATTAACTCTCACATTAACATAATAGTATCGAGATAAGTATATATAGAGAGAGAACTTACCGACGTGGGGAATATTTTTCTCAAGAGCTGGATTTGTTCGATGAAGTCATAGCCATCCTCGAAAGAGTTGGAGCCTTCCTCGACTTTCAAAGAGACATCACTGAGCACCAAGTCAACGTCAAATTTTTCTTTTTCAAAGAATTCTAAGGCTGAATTAAAAGTGCGATGTGGAGTGATTTGATAATAAGAATGTATAAGCTGAATCCTAATAAGTCTTTCGGTTTCTTGATCAGTGCCAACTAAGAGGACATGGAACCTCCGAGGAGAAGGAGGTTCGGCTCGCTGCATCTTAGCCGAATGAATCAAAATCTAACAACTATACTGAGGACTGATTGTGATTATTATTATCAATCCTATCAGGAGAGAAACTAAGGTAATGTACTTATAAGCACGTGTGATAAGCCTTCGTGCTTATTATCAATCCTATGTTTGTTTTTATGGTAATTTTAATATTGGAATTCGAAAAGGTTGTTGGATGTTTTGTAAAAGGATATTTTTTAGTTGTAAAAATATATAAAACGGTTTAAAGGATAAAGATCTTATCAGTTGAAAATATCACAAACTTTCACTGGGATAGCAATGTTTGTTAACAAGATAAACTATCAGCATAGTATCTTATGTATCGCCTTTTTTTCCGGAGGAATAGTAATAACGGGGGGAAATATTTACAGTAATAAATATACAAATTAAAATAAGTCACGGTATTTACAATTTAAATCTCTTAACTTTTTTTTGTTAAGAATATTGTAACATCCCGACTTTTCACAAGCAGTATAAATTTTTTTTAAAAAACATCATTTCAAAATGATCAGAGTAGTGCACCGGAGCGATTGAGTAATCTCTATATATATATTAAAATACCCATGGTTAGCATGTCTTTATTATTTAAACATTATTTACAAGAGTGTTTCAAAAGTATAACGAAAAGAGGTCCTCATAACGCTAATCATTAATCGTGCCGCTTGTCCTTCTCTTCGATTATTTGGGTCCTCCCGAACCCGATGCTATAAGTTAAGAGCCGAGATCCGCACCAGATCTCAAGTGTCATGTAACCTCATATTTACAGACACAACATATGGACCACAGACAATCATATCAACAACAGTATATGTGCACTCATCGCCCAAAAGCATGCATACATATATCGCCCAATAGCATGTATACATATATCGCCCAAAAGCATGCAGATATATCGCCCATAGCAAACATGAACATATAAACAGCACTGACGTCCTATAGGAGTAATATCACTTTCATTAGTGATTTGGCATTATAACTGGCATTTTAGGTAAAAATTACCATTTTGCCCCTATACCCCTAATCGACGGAATTTCGCCAGCACTTCCGCTACATAGGCTATTTTCTTCCCAAAATTTTGCCAGAACTTCGACGCCATCATGATTTTCGAAAATATTGACTAAAATAGCCCTATCATATGCTATCTAATCATAAAAATAAAGACTACTCTAGCTTTACTAACTACCCGATCGGTACCCGATTCGCGTAATTTCGGAGAAATCTCAAAAATCTGGAACCATAGCTTTGAAAACCTTCTTTTCCATACCAGAAATGTCTATTCCAACTATTTTTCTGACTCTGCCTAGGCCATTTCCGGATTGACGGAAGTTTTCTCGAAAAACGTGTCCGAGCGTGTCCTAAGCCAAACGAAAATCCTGAAGTTCCAGCTTATAGACATAGATGCACTGATTTCAAATATGTCCATAAAAATTCCCAATTCTTTCTCAGTTGTCACAACTCTAATTTTGAAGTCTTTACTTCCAACCTGACTATCTGCCATTTTCTCAGAATTTTCCTATTTTGTCTTATTAGGAAAAAGCCCTATCGGCTTCAGAATTAACTTCCGTGAGAGTTTAATGGAAGATAATAACTCACTGATCCATATTTTGTCTTGACTTTGGAAATCCTATTCCTAGATCTCTAGATAGGATCCGTTTCCTAATTCCCATTTTACTATTCACCCTTTTTCACTTTAATTAATTATATTATATTTTAATTGCAAGTTGCAAACTTATATACATATATATATATTTTGTTTTTATATTTTTTTTCCTCTGCCCTTGATTTTCGTTTTTTTTTATTAATTAATTATTTAATTAATTAAATAATTATTTTCACATAATTTTTACAAAATTTTCCTATTGGTCCATTCTTGCATTTAGGCTTAAAAATACCTAAACTCATCTATTTTTCTTCAAAATTTCCAATTAATTAGTAAATATACTTTTACTAATTTTCAACCACTTTCCACTAATTTTTGAGCTTCCCATAATTATTACTGAATTTTCCTTCGTTTATGCTTAAGTAATTAGCCAATAATTACCTAATTACTTTCTTATCAATAGTTGATAATTTTCTTAATTAGCATGCCTCATTACCTCATAACTTTTGTATTGACATCTTTGTTTTCATATCTCCTGCATTATCTTAGCATTTACGGGGTATTACGGTCATTTCAATACTTTTTGGGTATTCTTATACAATTTCTCCAAGTTTACAATTTAAATTACCTCAATTAGAGATAATCTACTCTCTCAATGTAAATAATTATTTCTCTGCCTTTTAAGATTTTTCACCATTTTCCTAAGTCATTTACCCTTCCCAGGGGTATTTTGGTCATTTTGGCACTTTGGCCCTTAAATTCCCTAATTCAAATTTCGGGGTATTACAAATATCTTATTAAATTTTTTTGGCCTAATATCCTAAGTATATCTCTTACTTAACTCTAAGATTTTCGATTCTGGTTTAAAACAAAAATCTAAGATTTTGGATAAGGAGAATCTAGGAAGAATATCCTTAATTAGTATATCTCTTACTTATTTATTTATTTCAATTATCATCTCATCACCGGTTAGGGTTTTTTTATTATTTATTTTTAATTAACAAGTCTTATAATATTTAGAAAAATTTAAACTTCCTCCCCATAACATTAATCATTAATCAAATGATCTATAACATATTATTTCTTTATTATTTGAG
Source organism: Acacia pycnantha (assembly GCA_025563575.1). Lineage (NCBI taxonomy): Eukaryota > Viridiplantae > Streptophyta > Magnoliopsida > Fabales > Fabaceae > Acacia > Acacia pycnantha. The sequence continues at coordinate 1,977,184 of JAMWYP010000046.1, forward strand.
GATATTTCAATGAAATGATAGTAAATTACGAAGTGGACAGGTTGTCTCCCCAGATCAGTCCAAGTGTCATGTGTCCTCTCTCAGTTTTGACCGGCAACCCTGCTTGGGAAAACATAAAGAAATCTTCAACTAAAGAAAATTTGCAGTTATTTATTTTATTTACTCCACAGCCATTTTGAATATCAATTCAATACACAAAAGATAAAAAAAAATGTTTCAATTTGAATATTAATTGATCATGGGATATATATGTGAGCGCAAGAACGATATGTATGTCTAGGAAAGATTCAGCTTATCAAATATCCCACATGGCTTGAAGCTTACTATACACAGGCGTCCTTAATAAATTCAGAGCAAGATTATTAAATAAAGTTAGTATTATACATATATAGTACTACCTGGCCTTCATCCTTAAGGCAAGATTCAATTGACTAATTTTGAGAAATTAAGAAAGTTATTAAATAAATTACTTTAAAGTATTTATATTTATCATTATTCTCTAAACTAATTTGTCTGACTTATAACTTATGCTTCGGTAACTTGCATATTTTATGATTGGTTGTGGTTTCTACTCTCAAGAATCTCCCAAGTAGCTTGAAAGGCAAAGACGTGGTCATCACCGTTAGCTAAGATTTTATTTTTGACCTTTTGTATAATATTTTCCCTTATACTCAAACTTTTGGATAGCCTAATGTGGCTAATATTTTGTGTGTGTCTATATATATATATATATATATAGAAACGCTTAGTAGTGATTCAATTATTTTGTTAGTTATACATGCAATGATGGGCATAGGTATGAACTTGAGCCCATAACGAGATTAATGATTAAGCACAAGATTAAATTTAATATTATTGGAGCACTATTAAACTGGGTTTAAGGAATGATGAGATTTTTAATAAAGAGTTTGAACCACTGCTGAATGGTTTTTAAATTTTCAAAGAAACTAATTCATTTCACAGGATCAGATCTTGTGTTTGGATTAAGTTTTTAACTCTTTTTCAAAAATTTTTACTCACCAGGAGTAAACTTGGCTTAGTCATTCAAAATCATCATTAAATAACACATTTGACTTATGTAAAGGAACGACCTTACATATATTCAGTATTAGAGTTTAAGATAAAGCTTCACACCTATTTGATATCAGAGCTTGAGGCTTTATTTGATTTGGAGGGATGTGCCACTCTGTTATGTGATTAGAGCAAGGTGGGGCATAGGTACAAGTTAAGGTGTACCTTATCCACACCCTTTCAAATCAATGTTCAATGTGGGGTTAGAAAGGTATGTCAACTTCTAAAATATTAGTATATAACCAGTTATAATTTTTTTTTTTTTTAAATTATTACATTTGAAGTAATTATTGGATCTATAAATACTAAAATAAGTGACCTATATTAATACTAAATTGTTGAGGACAAACAATATTAAACTAAGAATTGTCCAAATTGTATTATACTTTTGTAAAATACTAAGTTCTCTTCGCCATGTGGGGCATTTAACCTAATAGCAATCAAGTCTTGCAATAACATTTAGTTTTGAAATTCAAATAAATTCATGAGTTTTAATGATTCTCATCAAGTTGAAGTCGAAATGAAAGATTCGATTCAGAAACAATTATTCAATTGAAGAAATTAAAACAAATACATGTCATAAATTATAAGTGTTTTGCTCCTCGGATTCTATCCAAACCTGCTAAGCTTAAATGAAAAAACAAAACGCTATTGAACAAAATCAAAAGTTACTCACTACAAATTAAAAATGTTTCACCATATTAATGAAGGGCATTGTTGAAACCAACGGGGTTGACACAAATGGTAAGCGGCTTTTGTTGCTTAAGCAAGATCTTGTACTTGAGCCTTGTGAATGCATAAAAGCCCCGTTGAGAGACACGACGCGGGTCGAATTCAGATTAGTTAGGCGAAGCTCTGGATGCATAAAAGCCCTGTTGAGAGACACGACACGACGCAGTTTTTTTGGAAGACAGTGGCTCAGCAATGCCAAACTTGGAGCAATAGTTGAGGGACGTCGTCCAAGAAAAGTAACTACTGATGAACTTCTTGAGAAAATGCCACTCAAAGAGACTCAGAAAGACGCAAGATTCGGTAGAATTATTTGCAATAGAATTAGATTATGATATTCATTTATTGTTCTTTAATTTATTAATTATTATTATATATAGTAGTTGAGGTTTATTATATTATTAAATTATGTAAAAAATTTGTTGAATGAAAAAGTCCCACATCATTGGCTTTTTTATATGAGGGCTCTTACAATGTAGAAGGATTCCCCTTTACCTTTGTTTTCTCATCTTATTCCAACAAGTGTCTTTCTTTATACCTTTCCTCTCGTCTCATCCCAGCAAGTGTCTTTCTTTATGTCTTTCCTTCATCCCATCCGAACGAGTGTCTTTCTTTAGGGTGAGGGGCTCTTACAATATAAAAGATGCCCCTTTACCTTTTCTCTCATCCCATCCTAACAAGTGTCTTCTTATTCTATAAGATATTTTGTATTTCTTCAGTATTTTACTTGTATATTATTTAGAGTAAAATTAGATTATGATATTTCTCTTGTTATTGTCTTATTTATTATTTATCAATTGTTATTAGATATATTAGTTATAATTTATTATATTAATAAATTACATCTGGAAACTTTGTGCCACTTCGGCAACATGCACAGCTTCCCTACAAAAGAAGAGGAAGAAGTTGTACAAACAGAAAATGGCAATTCCAATAATGACGGAATGTGAGGCTTGTACTTGGATTTGAAACTCTGATGAGCTTCTCCTCCAAAATTCAACAGTGTTAGACCTCTGCATTGTTTGTTGGTTTGTTTTCATCAATGTTGGATCTCTGTGTTCACCTCTGTGCCACTTTGAATTCACTGTCGAGATGTTATTGCAAGCATCATAAAGGTAGCACCAAAAGCAATATAAGCTGAAGAGCATGACAAATTTTTCCTATTTTTCAAAACTTGAGGGCAAAAAATTAAAGATATTTACCGCACAATTATACGAGCTGCCTAGAAACTGAGAAGCAAACCAATTTTACTCTTGTTAGTGTGGGTTTGTTTTAACTTTTTATAAGTGCTTTTAAGTCATTCAAGGTATATAAAAGGAATTTTGTCTTAGCTAACGGAAAAGTACTTAAAAATGCAAGGATGGCCATAAATCAAGATAAAGTTTTAATAACTACGGTTTTGGTATAGTCTATGTCCGACATGCATTATATCATAATCAACACTTGGATACTTAACTTGAGTTTTTGCGTTTTATAAATTAATAATAATTAATAAATTAAAGAACAATAAAAGAATATCATAATCTAATTCTATTGCAAATAATTGTACCGGATCTTGCGTCTTTCTGAGTCTTTTTGAGTTGTATTTTCTCAAGAAGTTCATCCATAGTAAATTTTCTTGGACGGCGTCCCTCAACTATTGCTCCAAGTTTGGCCTTACTGAGCCATTGTCTTCCAAAAAAACTGTGCCCACACATCGGGACAGTAACGTGTGTGTTTGGACTTGAACTCATCCTTCACAGCAGAATTTGGGAGCTGCAAAATGAAGGGTTTCAGGTTACAAATGTAATACCCAGATAAATAAAATTGCTATTCTTGATAAGTGAATATGTGATCTCAATTTCTTTGATATATTTATCTTATATCCTAAAGGAAAATCTCTTGGAAATTAGGAAAAAAATAATAAGGAGCCAAAATGACTAAAATGTCCTTGTGGAGCATTAAATGGCCTAAGAAAATTATGATAAATCTTAAAAGGAAGTAAAATAATTATTAAAATTTAGAGAGTAAATTGTCTCTAATTTTGGTAATTTAATAAAATAAAACCTTGGGAAAATCAAAGGGGAAAAATTAAAAAGTATTGTGAGGGCCATAATTGACCCCATGATTTTTAATATTTTATGTAAAGAAAAAACTACCAATGTAAGTCCAATAGTTGTGAGATAATGATTAATTCTAAATAAGAAAATTATCAACAATTAGTGAGGGGTTAGTTAAATAATTATTGGCTAATTATTTAAGCTCAAACTAGGGAATATTCAAGGTAAATTATGAGAAACCCTTTAATTAAATATTAATTGATAAAATTAGCATAAAATATATTTGCTAATTATTGGGAAAATATTAAGAAAAATAAATGAGATTAAGGGTATGAAAATCACTAATCCTAAAAGATTACTAATCTTATGATTAAGAGCACTAATTAAATTTGTTAATTCAATGAGATAAATTAAATAATTATTAAGGGTTAAGATGTAATCTTGAAAAGTAAAATCAAAGGTTTAGAATTATTCTAGTAATTTTTGGAGTCTAAATCCTTGTAATTAAGTATGGACCAATAAGGGAATTTTTGTGAAAAATAAATATAAGATAATTATAAAAATATATGTTAATTAAAATAGAAAAGAGAGAGAGAGGAGCAGCCGAAATTTTTGGATAAAAAATAGGATAATAATGAAGCAAATAATATCAAGACATTATGTTGTAAGTTGTAATAAAATAATAATAAAAAATGTGAAAAAGCAAATAGGATAAATGACCACCGATAGAAATTAAATCCTAACTAGAAAACCATGAATAAGGTTTCTAAAGTCAGAGCATATTATAGACAAGTGAATTTTTAGCTCGGAGTAGGTTACCTCCGAAGTTATTTCCGTAACCGAAAAGGGTTATGCCACTAGTGCAAAAAAGGCTTTTAAGACCGGACGAAACAGGTACATTAGGATCGGACCCGCGACCAGTCTTGTTCCAGGCGGTATTAAAAGTCGACCTTTAAGACCGGACTTTTACACGGTCTTAAAGAGTTTCTTTAAGACCGGACATTTTAAACATCCGGTCTTAAAAGTGTTTCAAAATAATTAAAAAAAAAAACAAAAAACTCAAATGAAACAATCGGTCCCAAATCACCGATTGCAACATTTTGAATGTCCCTCCGTCATCAACGACGGAGAACCAAGAGAAGATTGGAAGCAACAACAACAAGAAGAAAAACAAAAAGATGATTACAAAGTCCAGGAAATAAACAAAAATAACAAGAAACAGAAATCATTCACCATGAAAATCGAATTTGAAGTCCAGATCTACAAAAAAAATCACAAGCTTAAAGCAACCACTGAGGATTAGAGTCGACGCCATCGCAAAACCCTCGAAGCATCTCACTGCCAACGTTGCCAATGATTTGATTGTGCGACTCTTATGATGACTTACGAAGATTGCGAGTAGGTTAGAGGAAGAGGATGACATTCTTGCTGAGGATTTGCCCGTGAGGCTCTTGGGATACTCGTTGAATCTATAACTAAGAAAATGTTATATCACCAAGAAGACAAAGCAAACTCACGGACTTAACAGGTTTAGCGAATGTAGTTTTTTAAACACTTTTAAGACCGGTTTTTTGAAACAATCGGTCTTAAAAGTATATTTTTAGGGACCAGGTTGTTTTAAACAATCGGTCTTAAAAGTGTAAAAAAAAATAAAATTTATAGGTGGCAATTTCGTAAATATAGAACACTTTTAAAGACCATTTTTGAAACAACCTAGGTCTTAAAAGTGTTCTATATAATTTTTTTTTACACTTTTAATTTTTAGATACATTTCCAAGCAAGGACGGTCTTAAAAGTAACTTTAAGACCGTCTGTTTGAAAGCAATTTAGGTCTTAAAAGTGTTCTATATAATTTTTTTACACTTTTAAAAATGAAGTCTGTTTCAAACAGACGGTCTTAAAAGTACTCTATATAATTTTTTTTTTTACACTTTTAAGACCGTCTATTTGAAATAAAGTAGGTCTTAAAAGTGTTCTATTTATTTAATTAGTTAGCGTATACGATTATATTGTGCAATTATCTTAATTAAGTTGTTAGAGATTTTAGGAATTAAGTTAGCGAGATCAAGGTTTTTGAATTTCGTAATTAAATTCCTGATTGTAATCATCTTAATTAAGTTGTTAGAAAGATTTTAGGAATAAAGTTAGCAGATCATGATTTTTTGAATTTCGTAATTAAATTCTTGATTGTAATCATCTTAATTAAGATGTTAGAGAGATTTTAGGAATTAAGTTAGCGAGATCATGGTTTTATGAATTTCGTAATATATTTCGATTGTAATCCTAAATTATAGGAGCGCCTAGGTTTATTTACTTATTAGCATCGTATATAATTTCAATTAAGCGAAGGAATAAATCATCGCATTCTCGGACTTGATCGAGCGTCTTCTCACAATATTTACGAAATTGCCACCCGGTCATACTTTTAAGATAGGATATTTTTAGAATTGATCTTAAAAGTGTTCTATATATTTACAAAATTGCCAAAGGTCATACTTTTAAAATAGGATCTTTTATAGTCCAGGTCTTAAAAGTGTTCTATATATTTAACGAAAATGCCACCAAGTCATATTTTTAAAAATGGATCTTTTATAATCCGGTCCCAAAAGTTCTTTATATTACTGAGCGCCACCGGTCATACTTTTAAGACCTGATTCTCTATAATCCGGTCTAAATGAGACGGTCTTAAAGCCCTTTTTTGCACTAGTGTGCTAGACTGGCTAAGAAACTATCTGATATTCAAAAAGCAAATTAGATAAATGAAAATCTATAGAAACTAAATCATATATTGAGAACATGACCTGGGGTGGTAAACAACTGGACATATTATGAATCAGTGAATTTTTGTCCAGAAGTTGGTGTTTTCGGAATTTATTTTCGTAACCGAAGACGTTTATCCGAAAATGTTCGGCAGGCAACATAATGCCCTGAATGGGATCAAAAATTTAGTTAACCCAAATATTTTGAAAGAGGAAGAATGGACCTTCAAGACTTAGTTGCCGAATTTTAGAGATTTTCTGAGATTACGCGATTAGATTACCGAACATGGACTTTATCGGTATAAAACTTCTTGAAGAAGTAAATGACATGGGCATGACATCATCATTAATGATGAAAATTCTGCCACCTAATGGGGGGGGGGAGGTCGGCAAGGTGTGTTGGATGGCCAAGATGTTGCCATTTCAATGAAGTGCGATCCTACGGTCCAGAATCCGTCTGGTAAAGCATGAATATTGCACCGTAAACCTCTATAAATAGCCTTCCACCTTCTTCACAAATTTCACACCAAGAGCTCTTGCTCATTTCGAAAATCTTGGAGCAGCAAGGAGGAGGAGGAGGAGGAGAAGTTTGCAGGGAAGCTCTGGGTAATTTCTTCGATCCTTAGTCTTAAGTTCTTTCGGTAGTTATAGTAGGAATGTTAGGTAGATCTTTAGTTTTTCAAGTATGATTTAGATATCATGTTTTAGGGGTAGATATGATATTTATTTCAAAAATATGTTGGAGAAAGAGATATGTTAAAATTTTGAAGAAATAGAGTTAAAGTAGCGAAGCTCGCGAAATTCGCCGATTAGTAAAGATAGGGGCAAAATGGTAATTTTTACCTAAAATGCCTATTATGATGTTTATCAACGATAAATGTGATATTATCCCTATAGGACATCGTGCTCGATGCTATTTGTTGTACGTCGTCGTTCATTGTCATCTATTTGTTTTAAAGTCAAAAGTACAGATTTTCGAGTCAAACGTACCAGAATACCGTCAACGAAGGTACGGACGTGTAATGTAACACTAACTCTGTGCTGCTCATATACATATATGTGATAGATACGTTCATAGGTTGGGGCTCTGTTTAGGGTTGTCATTTATACATACAGCTCTTATACGGGTTATAGTCATAATAATGCCGTTGTTTTCCTAGCGCTGAGGACACGTGTTGTGATCGTGGCACTGGTTATGTGCAAAATGTTGTTGTTAGGCTTTACATATGGCTCTGTGCTTATGTTCAGTCGTTGTTATATTCTTGCATCTGCTCTGTGCTTATGTAGTGATATACTGCTGTCATGTTATGAATATCTGTTGTCCATATACTGTTTTATTTGAGCATAAGGTTAACCGTTACCTGAGATCCAATGGGGTAAATTGGATCTCAGCTGTAGCTTCAGGGTCCGGAGGACCAAGGATTGGAGAGCGGGGCAAGCACCACGACTAGACCGTTGGCTGGAGATGTTTCTTTTGTTTATTTAGTAATTACTTTTTGAGAACAGTAGGATGACTGTATCAATACTATGTTACACTATGGTTAATATTTTAATGTGATTCAGTTACTCACTCGCTCCAATACTCTACTCTGATTGAAAAAAAAGAATCTCGCTTTTAAATTGGGATGTTACAACAAATAAAAACAAAGCATAACAAAGTGAAACTACAAAGATTACACAACAATTATACCTTCAATAAGGTGGGATGGTATTAAACCTTGATGAGATGCACTAAAACTGAGAAAAGAGAGAGTATTGGAAGGGGAAAAGGGTGCTTAGTCGATTAGGGTTTGTGGAGGTTCGAACAGTCGCGATTGGGGTTTTTAGAAAACCCTCTGTCGCAATTTAGTCGACTAAGACTTGTATCTTAGTCGACCAAATCGCGGGTTTGGCTTTTTAAAAAAGCCCTCTGGACTGGTTTAGTCGACTAAAACTTACGGTTTAGTCAAATAAATCTCGGGTGTCATCGCTCAAAGAAAAAAAATTCCCCGCGTTTTAGTCGACTAAACCATGGGTTAGTGGACTAAACAGGGGCACATTGAGAAATAGTTTCCAGACAGGGGCATTTTGGTAAATAGTTATTTAATAAGTGGAAAATTGGGAAAAAAGCCTAAGAATGATTCGTATATGATTTTTTATATTTACATAGGAGAAAGAGCATTATCCATATATGATAAGGGTTAACCTTCTATCAATAACAATAATAAAGTATGAAACCAAGGTTTTATATTGAAAATATGCGACTAAAGAGAACCACCTTTTAAAGGAACATTAACACGAACTTTGAGCAGATAATAAGATTTACAAGATTAATTAAAGAACTGGTACCTTCTTAATCAATTGTATAATCCCAAATTTTGGGATTTGGAATTTGAAATAATATATGGAAAAAAATTAAGAAATTTTAGCTTAAAATAATTATGAGAATAATTATTGGAAATTAAGATTTAGTTTTCCTTAATTAATTTATTTTGGGAAAAAGAATAAATTCAAGAAAAGAATAATTATGGCCTAATAATTATAGAAATTATATTTTATGTTATAGAGGAATTAATTGGGAAAGGAAAATCCTTATATAGAATTAAGGATTAATATATTTTCTAATAATTGCAATTATTTAATTAATGAGCCTATGTAAAGTGCATATGTTATAGCATGATAATATATGATATGCACATCCTCATGTTTATAGTCATAATGGTCCAACGTACAACACTCTCCAATTACTATATTTTAATGGGAAACTTAGATTAGGAATTATGGCCAATAATATAAACACATACACTCCTCATCCAAGCCCAAACAAAGTCTCACTCAAACCCATACTCCAACAATAACAATATCATACCCCAATAATAGGTTAGAACGTTATGTTTTTGGAAATGAATTCTCTTCAAAGTAGTGAGGTATTTGTAACTTGACAATGAGATCAAACATATCAAATGGTCATGATCCACAAAAAAGAAGCTAATATCATATGCTGCTGCAATATTCAATTTATGCGGCACAATAAATATTTCAAGGAGGATAAAACTTGGGTTAGGTTGTTTATATATGGTCAAGTTTTTTTTTCTTCTTTTAAAGTTTATGGTCAAGTTCCCCAATCACATTTAATATTTTGCTATTGTTAGTTTTTGAAATTTGTGTACACTTGTAAAATTCATTTATAAACATTTGTAAATTTTTGCATTTTCTTTGTAATAATTGTTAAATTCTTATATGGAATAATATTGTTTGTTGTTAAAATTAAGCTTTGTAAATTTTTATATAGAAACTTGTTATTTTATTATTGTTAGTTATTAAAATGTGTGTATGTACACTTGTAAACACCAATGAACTTAATCAATATAAGCAACTCTAAAAAAATGTTCAGCTAATTTACCAACACAACATTACATTTTGATAGCTATCTCAATTACCAGTAACAATCTTGTTCTGTATGAGAATAGGTGATGTCTAGTCCAGTGGACTAGTACGTTACTATAGGATCATTCAACTATCTCTCCTAGGGTATAGATACCAATGAGGAAGCTTGATCACTGTACACGATTAGGCTTTCGCCAAAGGGGTGATGTGCCGTAACAAATATCATAGCAGTGTTTTTTAAATTAAAATAAAACATAAACTTATTAAAATTATTCTAAATCCAATTGAAAATGTATCTAAGAATTAATACTTTCTAATAATTTTTTGTTATCTTTCCTCCCCTAGTTGAAGGGGAAGTTCTTAAAAAATGCATTAGGGTTTATATCTATAACTGACATGTTCAATTACGGCGGATTACGGATGATTCTAATTGTTACTAGTGACAACTAATTAAGTTGAATTGAGTACTTTTTTTCTATCTGGCTTTTCAACAACCATATAAAAAAGAACTTGGTTTTCTTCCTTCCTTTAATATGAGGTAAGTTTAAGATCGATAAACAACACACACATAAGGCCTACACACACTTAACACCTACACTCATTACTTTACTTCCCATTCCATCTGGACACCACAGCACCTACACTTCATCCCTCTTTATTCAGCCCACACACTTATACAACACGCACACTCAATTTCCTTACACATACACCCCACAGCACCTACACTTCATCCCTCCATAATAGGCTATGCCGTTGTGCATCCATTATCAAATCATTATCTATTTTTTTTATGTATGCTATATATGTATTGCCATTTTTTTACGGTAGGTAATTCCTGTCGCCCTTCTCACTTAGCCTTATTTACCATCAGATAGTCCACATAAATACATCCTGATTAATGCAAGCTTTAATTAATTTACATAATAACGATGAAATATTCGAACCAACACTCTCCCTAGCAATGAGAATGCCCATAAAAACTAGAAAATATAATAGAAACCAGGGCAATATGGCAATAAATTTAAAAAGTAGTCGGAAGTACATCAGATAGAAATATACTCCTACTGGTCCACAACATAAGTCACCTCAACTAATTCTTCTAGTTAAAACATTATGCAAATTGAGTATTGTTTGACCCAATTAAAGAAAGCTATCATTAATTGATCTGGAAGCTTGTCATAGCTCCGGCCATCTCGTACATCTCTTGGAAAGGATGTTTTATGCTTTGGAAAGGATCGTCTATGCCTTCGAAAGGATCCAAGAAGCCTCCATGGTTGGGAAAAATATCACGAGCACCAGATGATTGTTGAACATCAACCTCAAGCTGTTGATTAAAAGGATCAGCACACTCATCTACATGTGTTGCTTCTGGCGTGATCATTCCATCATGACCACTTCTTATAGGAGCACAAACAGCAGAAGAAGTGTGATCTAGTTGCTGCGTACTAGAAGTCAAATTCTGAGTCGTCCGTTGTTGCTCCATATTACTGTTTTCAAAGGAGGTACCTAGAGCATGGTTTTGATGTGGTTGCTGAATATTACTTCTTCCAAAGGAAGTACCATTAGCAAAGTGTTGCTGTTGCAGCATATCACTTTCCATACCTTCAGAGGAAGGACCTTGTGGTTGCCGTTGTTGCGGCATATTACTTTTAGAGGAAGTAATTCGATCAGGTGATGCATGGCGGGTCTAGTTGTATTAACACGAAAATCGGCGTCTTTGAGGAATCAAGTTGCTGCTTCCATTTTCAATAAGAGATGTGACCGCTGAAATTATAAAGAATTAATTAGAATTGTGAAATAATTGTTATAAATAAGAGAAGGTTTAAACATTCACCAAAGTTGTAATGAGGGTTTTGCATTTGGGACAGAGGAGGATGAGGAAGAGAATTAATCGTGGAATTTTCTGAAAGGTGAAAGTCAAATGTAGGAGGGATTTGATTAACTGTCATCATATTCCATCCATTTGCAATATTCATACGTGGTTGGGCAGCTGTTTTTTCTTCTCTTTTTTCCAGTGTTTCTGAAAGTATAGAGAAGAAACCATAATTAGATTAGTAAGTACCTAAGACATATATAAATAACAATAATAATAATAATAATAATGAGGAGAACCATGTCTCTCAACCTGTAGGTGACTCCCAACTTGTCCTCTAGTCAGAGAAAGCTCAGGCCTATGCTTTTTCATCTCTTCAAGAATTCGTTTAGGCACCGCATCTGACGTACAAGGAAACAGAAAACTATAATATTCAATAGAAAGATCACACACACCAATACAAAATACACAAATTAATCACTGAAACATTTTATTCATAATTATAAAAGAAAGCTCCAAAATAAAAAGGACATGTATCTGAGATACAAAGAAATATATTCATAATTATAACAGAAGCTCGAAAATAAAAAACTCAAATTCACCAAAGATACCAGGAAACGAAAAACGATTATATTCATCAGTGTAGGAGGGAGTTGAGGAAATTATAATTTACTTCCGAAATTTATTAAATTTTTCTCAAAAAAATGCATATATTAATTAAAGAGAAATAAGAATAAAGAGGTTTCTCCTTCTTAGGAATTAAATAATTCTTTATAAGGATATTATAATAGTGAAGTTTTTTGCTACAAGAAATTATAATGAGACGAAAGATCACCTACGTTTTCTGCCAAGGTAATTCACAACTTCAACAAAAAGGGAATCGAGTTCCTCGGTCCAAACCAGCCGTTGTTTTCTCAAAGGAGGTTCTTCGCCATGATTCATAAACTCGTATCCTCTTTTTAGACTTTCTTGTTGGGAAGAAATAAGAGAAGAAGAACCATCATTCTGGGCCCTCCACCTAATAACATGTTGCCATAAATCCTCATTCCAAGCCCTCCACCTAGAAATATGTTGCCATAAATTTCCAATCTCATCAGACCCCTCACTTATTGGCTTCTTCAAAAAATAACATGCACCCAATTTATACGCCCTGGTGACGTCATGATGAACTAATCTCTCAGCTCCAAATATTACTGCAAAATATAAATATAATGAATTAACTCTCACATTGACATAATAGTATCGAGATAAGTATATATAGAGAGAGAACTTACCGACGTGGGGAATATTTTTTCTCAAGAGCTGGATTTGTTCGACGAAGTCGTAGCCATCCTCGAAAGAGTTGGAGCCTTCCTCGACTTTCAAAGAGACATCACTGAGCACCAAGTCAACGTCAAATTTTTCTTTTTCAAAGAATTCTAAGGCTGAATTAAAAGTGCGATGTGGAGTGATTTGATAATAAGAATGTATAAGCTGAATCCTAATAAGTCTTTCGGTTTCTTGATCAGTGCCAACTAAGAGGACATGGAACCTCCGAGGAGAAGGAGGTTCGGCTCGCTGCATCTTAGCCGAGGACTGATTGTGATTATTATTATCAATCCTATCAGGAGAGAAACTAAGGTAACATACTTATAAGCACGTGTGATAAGCCTTCGTGCTTATTATCAATCCTATGTTTGTTTTTTATGGTAATTTTAATATTGGAATTCGAAAAGGTTGTTGGATGTTTTGTAAAAGGATATTTTTTTAGTTGTAAAAATATATAAAACGGTTTAAAGGATAAAGATCTTATCAGTTAAAAATATCACAAACTTTCACTGGGATAGCAATGTTTGTTAACAAGATAAACTATCAGCATAGTATCTTATGTATCGCCTTTTTTTCCGGAGGAATAGTAATAACGGGGGGAAATATTTACAGTAATAAATATACAAATTAAAATAGGTCACGGTATTTACAATTTAAATCTCTTTATATATTTTTTTTGTTAAGAATATCTTGTTAAATTTTTATGGCCTAATATCCTAAGTATATCTCTTACTTAACTCTAAGATTTTCGATTATGGTTTAAAACAAAAATCTAAGATTTTGGATAGGGAGAATATCCTTATGTTCTGGTGTAGAACACAGATTGTCTAGCCCTGAGGGGCTAGGATGTTGATGTTGATTGGGACTTGACCTAGGAGCGATTCCTAGGGCCTACGTACCCTGAAGAGGGATCAAAGTCCACGTAGTTCGATGATACTTTGAGGCGTTTAGCCTAAGGGCGTGGGGTGTGTGCTCTGTGTGCAGTATATGCAAATAAGAGAGCGTAGAAGATAGAAGATGTGTACCTTTAGGGTTTAACTCGTATGTATAGAGTGTACACAGTGGTCTTGGGCTCATGGGCCCTCTATTTGTGATAGAGATTTCCCTTGATTCTCTCCTTGATTGTAGGTTGGTTATGATCTTATCTGATCTGTTGACGATCATGATAGATCCCCTTATTATTGGGCCGCATCGCTAATGGGCCTTATATAAATCCGTAACAGTTGCCCCCCAGCCCGGTAGTTCAAAGTTTTGGACTTCCGGTGTGTATGATGTCCTGGATAAGTCATCCGAGGTGTTAACCATCTCCTGATGTCTGCGTCGGGCTAGAATTTGCTGAGCCCATTTCCCTGTGTACGTGGTAACGTTGCAAGGTCCGATGAGCCGGGGTGGCATCCTGCGTCTCGTGAAGTACCATGTTGGCGTCCTATGGCTTGAGGACTGGTGGTGAATATCGATGTCCAAAAAGGGCGACCTAGGTAATAACCTCCGGTCCTAAGAGTGTTGCGGTAAGAACCGACGACCTAAGGGTCCGAGGTGGTAACCTCCGGCCTTAGGAATGCCGTGGTGAAGACCAACGTCCTAAAGGTCCGAGGTGGTAGACATGGGGCCAAGAGTGATCTCGGATGAATCACGGTGCCGGGTTAGTGTCCCGCCCTTCGAGGATCCGGGGTAGCGGTAGCCGCCGCCGCGAGACTCTTGGGGAACACCCCTCTAGTTCTGCCATGATTGTCTGTGACACCTGGCTCCCACGAGCGAGGATGGATTTCGTCCATCCATCTTAATTTGCTTTTGTAGCAATTTTCCGGGCTAATTGTCTGGTTTATATTCCTGCATTTAATAACATGTAAGCAAATCATAATAAATGGAAAATACTTAATGTTTGTGCAAATTCTTCAACGTGTTCATTTCGGATATTTGTCCGAGCTTGCATTAAACTTTCTAGTAACACGCCTTTCCGCTTAACAAATCGTTGTCCACTCGTTGCCCCCCAGCCTGGTAGTTCATGTTTCTGAGCTGACAGGATGTGTTACTTTCCAAATTCGGACGAGGTGCTCGCGACTTGTTGGGATTCCGTGGCACTGCTTAGGGGTTGGCTCAGGGTGGCGGGCGCCCGTGGATGAGGCAACCCCTTCAAGCTAGAAGTTCTTTTCTTTTATTCTTCCTTTTCCTTTTGTTTCGGCGTAGGATGCCGGTTTTGTGTGTACTTTTGAACAATTAACCTTATGAATGAAAATTCAAGTAATTGGTCCATTGTGTACTTTTAACTTTATGCATAAGCTGCACATAGTCAAGTTCTAGACCGGGCCAGGGTCTTTAATTAATTATGCTTATTCAGCGAATCATTTAAGCACTCTTAGAATTGAACATTCGGTTAATAAACCCTTTATTAATTCTAGAGAAGATTAACTTTACAAAGCTGACAATTCGGACATGAGGTGTCCGTTGCGGCATTTCGGCTACGACTAGGCCTAGCTATAATAGATCCTTAGCCTGTCGCTGTTCCTTGTCCTCTTGATTTGTTTCCTAGCCAGGTTTTCTGGAACGTAGGCTCCTCTGTTGAGTTTTCCTTAATCCGGTAGGGGCCGTCCCAATTTGCGGCCAATTTGCCATCTCTGGCTTTTTTGTTACTGACGTCGGCCCTTCGTAGGACTAGGTCTCCCCAGTCGAATGCCCTGGGCCTGACCTTTCTGTTGTACTTGGCCACAATGAGTTGTTTGGCTGCCATGTCTCGACAGCGGCCTCACGTAGTTTAAGGACCCGGACTCGTCGGCCCCGGTGTTAATACAAGGACTGATGACAGTGGCCTCGTGTAGTTTGAAAACTTGGGCTCATTGGCCCCGGTGTTAGCTTTGTGCCCCAGGGTTGAAGTGTGACTTGGGTTGAGTAACCTGAGTCTTTATCCATTCCCTTGTCGGTACGTAGCATGTCGTTAAGCTGTCCAAAATATTTGCAAGGGCTGATAACAGCAGCCTTGCGTAATTTGGAAGCGACCGAGTTGCGAAAGCTTACAGTGACGGCTTCGCTTGACTGAAAAGCCGGGTTCGATGGCCGCGGCGTGCTCTTTCCATGTATCCGGGTTCCAACTAGGGAACATGGCCGGTTTATCCGAGTTCGAATCGACCATGGAAAGGCGGATTTAAGCTGTTCTTTCGGTGTTACCGAGTTCCGCATTGGTTATGGAAGCGTGGATTTAACCGTATAACTTTATCTCGGAAAAACTCTACGCGAGTCCGGATTTTAACAGATTTGGTGTAATCGGGGTCCGCCTTCAAAATTTTTCACGGAGCGGGATGTTAACCAGGTTTGGTGTAACCGTGGTCCGTTTCTGGGTGTTGTAACCGAATTCGTTTCTACAGTTGTGGGTGTCGTAACCCTTAACCCGTTCTGGGTGTCGTGACCCAGACTTCGTTTCTCCCGTTGTGGGTGTTGTAACCCTGGATTTGTTTATCCATTATGGGTGTCGTAACCCTTGATTCCTTTTACGATCCGAGGTCCACTTAAGGAGCGCGGATTTAACTGCATGAAATAGATTTGGCGGCATTGCCGTCTCAACACGGAGCCCGAGTACCGGGGTGCGTCTTCATCCCTTTCGTAGGGACAAAACTCCACAATTTATCCGGGGTCCAAATGGAAACAAATTTAATTGTGGTTCAACACCATGGGAGAGAAGAATATTTAAAGGTTTGACGTTTCTGACTTCAAGCTTAATGGCATCATTTTTTTCTTCTTGTCGTGAAAGAAAAACCTGCCTCAGCTTCTTTTGGCACTTCTTTTAAATGCTTTTGAAGACATCTTTCTTGGTTTGCTTGCCCCCACAATAGAGTCGAGAATCCTATTTGGAAGTTTAATATCTGCCGAGATTTTTCGACAAGACCGCGCCTTGACATGGCGGATAAACAATACTCCATGCTTTCATCAATGTCCTTCGATTGAGCATCAAAGACTCCACCCTTTCAACCGAGATAAAAACTAGCAAGCCCGGCCACGGTCTTTGATTCAAAACGCACTTCTCATTGTGTGCTTGATCTCGGCTTCTTCATTTTTGATAGGTAAGAGATCCTTGTGAGTCACCTCGGTCGCGCAAGTCAATCCTTCCAACCCAATCTTGGGTGTTTTCTCATAAGCACTTGGAGGTGGTTAGATGTGATAAACACTGTGCAAGCTCAAAAGAGAGAAACTTGATAGCCTTAAGATCTTCCCGGATAATCATCATCCCCTGAAGTGAGACTTCATTTTATGGCCTAAATGAAAACGAGAAAGACCTCGGAGGTCCATCTTGACTGCCAAAACTTTCTTGGATCACCCACTAGCTATTCAGGCTCCTTATCTGAGAGCAGGAAAGTAGTGGTTCCTTGATAATTGATCTGCCACGCTCCCAGTATGATTCGCCATACTGGTTGTGGAAGGATGAGATCAATGATGCTCCTCAGCATCTTTTTGCCGACTTCAACGTCGGCTAACACGTTGGTGTTTATCATCTCGGCATATAACCCGGAATAACCCTGTGCTTCTGGAATTTTTGAGAATAGAGACTCTTGGAGGTCTCTCTTTTTCTCTTCCAGAGGTTTTCTAACAGCATCGCACTGGCTCAAACTTCAACAAGGAAGTCTGTTTAGATTTGAGTCATTCCTTAAGCTGGTCAAGGTAGAAGTCAACAGAATGTTGGTCATTCAATACCATTTCAACTGCTACAGTTGTCAGATCCAATTCTTGTTCAAGATGCTCTAGCTCTGACGTTATTGCAATAAGATCATCTATCACTGCTTTGTCTTGATTTTCCACTTTCTCGGATTCAATTCTTGTTTCTGGATTTATAAGCGGCCTACTATGGCCGATATGAGTATCCGTTTCGTAGATGCATTGATTTCTTCTGAGTCGTGAGAAGTTTCACTATCCAGGTGGATATAGAAGTTAGCCTCAGTGCTCTGAGTTTCAAGTGGATGTGTCTCCAATCTAAAATCATTTAATTTGGTTACAGTATTAGAAGGACGGCAAGCTGCCTCTTTGTCATCTGGCCTTTTAGTTGAGCCTTCCGAAGAGCTTCCTAAGTTATATTCTCCTTGTTTGCTGATATTTTTAGTGTCAACCATTCTTCCTGTGTCAGAAGACTCAGAAATCCTCTTTGCCAGGAATTTTATCAAATTATATAGGTCCTCTTCAAAGTGCAGAGGCGCCGCAAGCAACATATACTCTTGCGGAATCTAATACCTCCTTCATAACCCTGATTCCTAACCGCCGATGATATATACGTACATATTCGACGCGCTTTGATTACGGCTCCAAAAGCGAACGTGAAATGAAGTCAAATCATCAGCGAGTTCACTACTAGGGGCGAGTTCTCCAACGGACGATGCATTCGATGAGATCACAATCCCATTTTCTTCATCGATATCAATAGGATCTCGTGCGACTCGTCTCCCATGTCGTCTCTTGGCTGCAGGATGGCTTCACTATCTTCACAAGTCTGCTCCGAGTGCAGCGAGATCGCCAAACCACTCGGAGGCGCGCATAAAGTAACAGGTAGTAAAACAATCCCCGCCTTCAAATGATCCCACCGGTCTTCGAGTTGTAACCTCGGTTTTCAACCAGCGGACGTCGGCTCACGAGAAAGGTATTATATATTCGGCTTTCCGATTGCTTTGAAAATCGACCTCAGGTCTGCATGCCGTCTTCCAGTATCTCGGCTCCCAAGAGGATTTCTGCGCCCATTTGACCGAGCAATTTCCGCAGTAGCCAATTTTTTCTAACTTTGAATGTCAAAGCATTGCAGGGTCAATTCAAGAGAGCAAACCAAAATCCCTTCAGTAGCAAAGAGGAAAACCCAGACTATGAAGATTTCCATCTACCACCATCAGGAGACGCTGAACTGTTGCAATCAAAATCGATTTAACTGCCATTGAATTGATATAGCTTCTAAAACACTTTAAATTGTCACGGGTTTGCTCTGAATCGGGAAGAAATACTATGCAATTGACTTGCTCCGTGCGACCCCATGATTTGCAGAAGTTTCATTTTAGTCCCTCATTGTAAAAACCTTTTAGGAGTTCCACTTAGGTCCCTGTGAGAAACCTTTTGAGATTTTCACTTAGGTCCCTTTATGAAACCTTTTGAGGCTTTCACTTAGGTCCTTTTATGAAATTTTCACTTAGGTCCCTTTATGAAACCTTTTGAGGCTTTCACTTAGGTCCTTTTATGAAACCTTTTGAGATTTTCACTTAGGTCCCTGTGAGAAACCTTTTTTAGATTTTCACTTAGGTCGCTCTATTGCCCCCCATACCGGTAGTTCAGGTCTTTGAGCTGCCGGGATGTATCGATTTACCAACCCGAATCAGACTGTTTGTGATTGTCGGGATTGCTCACGTGCTGACCGAGATTTCGGGTTTATGATTACTGAAAACGAGTTTGTTTACCCCGAATTCACACATGTAAATAGAATTGGCTGGATTGTCGCTGCAATACGGTGCCGGGATTTTAACCAGATTCGGTGTAACTCCACTTGTTGAATAAAAAACCCCCATGCAATGGTTATCGAACGGCAACTCCACTTGCTTCCCAAGGGTAATTACGACACAAGCATCGGCCAGTCATTTAGGTCCCTTTATGAAACCTTTTGGAGATTTCATTTAGGTCCCTTTATGAAACCTTTTTGAGATTTCGTTTAGGTCCCTTTATGAAACCTTTTTGAGATTTTCGTTTAGGTCCCTGTACAAAACCTTTTAAGAGTTTTCATTTAGGTCCCTTTATGAAACCTTTTGGAGATTTCATTTAGGTCCCTTTATGAAACCTTTTAAGAGTTTTCATTTAGCTCCTTGTGTGTAAAGCTTGCATTTTTAGGTCTGTCTTTTTAGGAGGAAAAACCAAAGTCAAATCATCCTTAGCATCTATATGCTTCCATTTCTTGGTTGTGTGGCTTCTTAGAAATTCCACCATCGACCTCCTTTGAGTAGGACAAACTTCTTAGAAGAATGGTCTAAAGAAGCTATCAATAATTTCACAGTTTGTGGAACTTTTGATTTCCTCCTTTATGAGAGTTATCGGCTTGGCCAGGATTATTGCAGTTTTCGTGGCACACCAAACAATATATATATATTGATCACCTTTCTTGCGAGACTTTTAATGCATAAAAGCTGAGATAGATTTTAACACCCCAACTTCTAGTGTAACTTCTCAACCATCGATTCGCGTGGTCTCCAATTAAGCACGGAGCTTTGCAGCCCTATCAAAATCAAGCAACTGTAGAGTGAATTTATTGATATACTCTTCAGGTGGTCACCATCTTTATTGCTTCCATACAAGTAACACTAAATTCTTTAAGGATATTGGCATGGCTGTTTAATCTTATCCTCCTAGCTTGTTGGGGTGGGGCAGCACTATATTCAAGAGTCTACCAGAGAATTGATAAGGCAGAAACTTTCATATGAAATTCTTACTGTCCTCAGGTAATTTTCGCCTCAATATTTGGTGGTCATTGTACAGGGGCTCCAAATATCAATACACATCAATATCAGATCCGATAAGATGCAGGTGAAAAGCACGAAGTACTCCCAGATATTTCTTCAACAAGTATTTAGGGAGAAATGAAGAAGGCAAGGTCATGCACGGAAAAATGAAAAGGTGGAAGTACTTGTAATCCTTATTCTTGATAAACTCAATGACAATTTCCTTCTCAGGTTGAACCTGCAACATCTTCATGACAAGGCACATGAAGGGTGTGGGTTTGTGATTACTACCATAAATCCCACAAATATATTCGAGTTCCATGGCTTTATCCACTCTAAAGATCAAGTTGTTCTTTTGAGGATAATACACAAGCGACGTGGCATCATCATAATAGTAATCATTCTCTTCCCTTGTTTCTCTCCACCAAGCATTTCAGCAATAAATTGCACGACAATACATTAGCTTCAGACCCCATGCACTTAATTCTCATGAACACGTCAAATGCGTCATCAAGCATATTATACGATGCAGGTACTTTAATTAATATGTTATAGACAACAATGGATCGTTCCACATGCTGAGGTGAATCTAACAAAGTTGAACTTGAAAACAATTTGAATGTATCAAACTTGTCCTTCTTATAGAATCCAACAATATCTTTGAGCAAAGTAAATACTTCTATATGCATTCCTTCAGACTCATATAATTGGATAATAATTTTAAAGCAAGTGATTGAATAATAAAATCCATACCGCCTTACAGCTTTCCAGATGAATAAATGTGCTCACGTCTTGCATCAAGGATAAAATATGAACCCGGTCCACAAATCCACCTTGCTTAACCTTGATACACAATCCGCAGACAAAGGCATTACACATGTCTTCATTTGGGACGTGGTCTTTAAGACACATGTTATCAGCAAGCTTGGCGGCATGTACTAAGTCACCCTTCTTGCACAATGCATTAATTAATTAACACATTAAATGGGATGGACTTAGCGAAATAACCTTCAATTTGCGCCTCATTCAGCAGGGAAATATTATATATTAGCTAATTATATATTAGCTAATTTTTCTTGCTTTAAAAGGAAGTTGATGAAGATTTCCCCTTTTCCATTGAATGATAGGCCCATGATGAGTGATCCTCACCAAGCCGAAAATCCAGGAACATTAAACAATTGAGCATGACAAAGCTTTACTCTTTCCATGCTGGGAATAATAGAAATCTATTATAATATTTCATCCTTGCCTACACTGAATAACTCTAGCAACCATATGAATTAGAAATCAAGCACATAATACTCGATTGAATATGCATTTTCCTCTGGATTCTCCATCACATCATCTATTGCCCATATAACTTCCACTGAATACATGTAGGCAATGCTCCATTAATAAAACAAAGTGAACTTGAGCTTTGTAACTCAAAAATAGGAGCCCACCGGGAGGCACACTCAAGTATAATATTCTTGTCACCGTACCCATGGAGCCCATTAAGAATGCCCAGAATTAATTTCCAAATTTTTGCAAATAATCCAAGATATTTCATCTTGAGACTTAATCATACCAAAAGGCGTGATGTATATCAGTACAAGCAACAAGACAAATTCAAGCAATGGTTTATAATCCATAATTTTATGATCCGAGACAAATTCAAGAATCATTTAATTCAATCTCTCTACCAAAACGACTTCACCCAAGATGACTTCCTCTCATTTGGAGTAAGGAGAGGTACATCTTGGAAGAAAAAGGGAGAAAATATCGGATGTGTACCCGGCATTCACCCTGTTTTGACGTGTGCATCTCAGCTCTACCATCTCGGCGCAATTCAGATCACAATACCGGGCTTCAACTGTTAATCCCGTATTTCACCTAAGTCGGCTCCAAAATAGAATCCTGGATTTCAAACCAGAACCTCGGCCTTCAAAGTACAATCCCGGATTTCACCCAAGTCGGTACCATTCCAAAATGGAATTTTGAAGCATCTCGGCCCGATCACTTCTGCACTCCGGCATGACTAGCATCTCGGCATCTCAGGATTCAGAGGATCTCGGCCTCGGCTGCTGGGTTTTGGTAACCAGGAATTTTGATTTACGACGCCCTTCAAGCTTTAATCGCCAAACGCATCTGACCTGATCTCGACGTCCAGGACTCATGACGGCAGAGGATTTGGGGGATGCGAGTTTGACGGCGAATTGGAGCATGGCGAGGAGATGACTCTCTTGCGTGGTGAACTCTGCGCGATCAGGTCTCCAGGATTTTGCCTGAAGTTACTCGTGATTTTGCCTCCCAATCGAATTAAAAAAAAAGGAGTTCTCCTTGGGTCGAGAAACTCGAATCCGATCAAAGCCCTGAGCCATGCGATTTGACGAGTTCTTATGTTCAAAATTTCATCTTCACTGTCGTTTGTGGATGTTCGGCTGAAGTGGTTTAAATCCAAACAACTACGAGAGGATGATGTCGAAATAAACTGCTTCTTGTGTTTTTCATCATTGGTCACGGGAATCGAAATTTATCGGTCCCCACGGTCGGCGGCACTGTTCTGGTGTAGAACACAGATTGTCTAGCCCTGAGGGGCTAGGATGTTGATGTTGATTGGGACTTGACCTAGGAGCGATTCCTAGGGCCTACGTACCACGAAGAGGGATCAAAGTCCACGTAGTTCGATGATACTTTGAGGCGTTTAGCCTAAGGGCGTGGGGTGTGTGCTCGTGTGCGTATATGCAAATAAGAGAGAGTGTAGAAGATAGAAGATGTGTACCTTTAGGGTTTAACTCGTATGTATAGAGTGTACACAGTGGTCTTGGGCTCATGGGCCCTCTATTTGTGATAGAGATTTCCCTTGATTCTCTCCTTGATTGTAGGTTGGTTATGATCTTATCTGATCTGTTGGCGATCATGATAGATCCCCTTATTATTGGGCCGCATCGCTAATGGGCCTTATATAAATCCGTAACACCTTAATTAGTATATCTTTTATTTATTTATTTATTTTTAATTATCATCTCATCACCGGTTAGGGTTTTATTATTATTTATTTTTAATTAACCAGTCTTATAATATTTAGAAAAATTTAAACTTCCTCCCCATAACATTAATCATTAATCAAATGATCTATAACATATTCTTTCTTTATTATTTGAGGATATTTCAATCAAATGATAGTAAATTATGAAGTGACAAGTTGTCTCCCCGCATCGCCCAAGTGTCATGTGCCCTCTCTCAATTTTGACCTAAGAACTCGCTGGGCAAGCCATACCAAATGTTGAAAACATAAAGAAATCTTCAACTAAAGAAAATTTGCAGTTATTTATTTTATAGTAAATACCCTTTTTGGTCCCTGGAAAAAACACGGATGCCCTTTTTGGTCCCTGAAAAAAAATAAGTCACTTTTAGTCCCTAAAATGGAAAAATAAGGTACCTTTTAGTCATTTTGATCATTTTTTGCACATTTTAATCCCTCGAAATTCCTATAAAAGGTCCTTTTTAGTCCCTAAAAAGGACCAAAATGACATTTTTTTTACTCAGGGACCAAAAAGGGTCAAATGTGTTTTTCCAGGGACCAAAAAGGGTATTTACTCTTTATTTTATTTACTCCACAGCCATTTTGAATATCATTTCAATACACAAAAGATCAAAAATGTTTCAATATCACTATTAATTGATCATGGGATAGTACATATGTGAGCGCACGAACGATATGTATGTCTAGGAAAGATTCAGCTTATCAAATATCGCACATGGCTTGAAGCTTACTATACACAGGCGTCCTTTGTAACATCCCATTTTTAAAGCGGGATAATTTTTTTTTTTTTTAAATCAGAGTAGAGCATTGGAGCGAAAGAGTAACTGATCCATAACAAAACATTAACCATAGTGTAACATAGTATTGATACAGTCATCCTATTGTTCTCGAAAGTAAATACGGAAAACGATAAAGAGAAATCTCCGTCCGAGAGCCTACTCGTGCAGCTTGCCCCGATCTCCAATCCTTGGTCCTTCCGGCCCTGAAGCTACATCTGAGATCCAATTTACCCCATTGGACTCAGTAACGGTTAACCTTATACTCAAATAAAACAGTATACAGATGACAGATATTCATGACATACCAGCAACATATTAGTACAAAAGCATAAAGCAGATGCATGATCAATATAATGACAGTACATAAGCAAAGAGCAATATGTAAAGTCCCATAAAGTGTCTGCACATAAAACCAGTGCCACGATGTACGGTCGTGTCCTCAGCGCTAGAAAAAGTCAAACGGTATTACTATGTCTATAACCCGTGTGAAACTGTATGTAATACCCTAAAATCTGACTTAGGGAAAATATCATAAATTGGTAAAATTAAACCTATAGAAAGTAGGTGAATATGGGATATCAAATATTAAGTAATAATTAGCTTATTTTCTAAAGAAAATATCTTGGAAATTAGAGAGTTTAAGGGCCAAAGTTCCAAAATGACGGAAATGCCCCTAAGGGACATAAATGACTTAGGAAAATTATGAAAAATCCTAAAGGGCAGTAAAATGACCAAGTGAATTAGGAGAGTACATCATCTCTAATTAACGTAATTTAATAAATTATGAACTTGGAGAAATTGTATAAGAATGTCCAAAAGGTAACAAAAGACCAAAATACCCTTACAAATTATAGAATAATGTAAGAGGCATAGAAATACTAATGTTAATACAACAATATGAAGGTAATGAGGTGTTCTAATTAAGAAAATTATCAACTTGTGATAATTAAGTAATTAAGTAATAGTGGGCTAATTACTTAAGTATAAGCAAAGGAAATTCAGATATAATTATGTAAAGCTCAAAAATTAGTAGAAAATGGTTGAAAATTAGTAAAAGTATATTTACTAATTAATTGGAAATTTTTGAGAAAAATAGTTGAGGTTAGGTATTTTTAAGCCTAAATGCAAGAATGGACCAATAGGAAAATTTTGTAAAAAAATTATTATATAATTATTTAATTAATTAAATAATTAAATAAAAATAAATAAATAAAAAAAACGAAAAAAAAGGGGCATAAAAAAGGAAAAGAAAAGAAAAAAAAATGAAAAATGAAATGGGAAATAAATTATGCAACTTGTTATTATTTTATTAATATAATTAATTAAAGCAAAAAATGTGAATAGTAATTTAGAAATTAGGAAACGGATCCTATGTAGAGATCTAGGAATGGGATTTCCAAAGTCAAGGAAAAATATTGATCAGTGAGATATTATCTTCCGTTAGACTCTTCCGGAAGAAAATTCTGAAGTCGTTTGTGCATTTCCTAATAAAACAAAATAGGGAAAAATGCATATAGGTATATTTTTGGATATAAGGAAAATAAATTCTAACTCAACATCTAGGAATGAGTTAGAATTTATATGAACATATTTGGAATCAGTGAATTTTTCTGAAGAAGTTGATGATTCCAGAAATACGTTTCGACACCGGACACGTTTCTCGAGAAAACTTCAACTGGACTATTGGAGCCCTATATGGAATCAAAATTTAGGTTAACTTGGACATTTCTAGTAAGTGAGAACATGTCTTCAAAGTTGTAAATCCAGAATTTTGAGATTTCTCCGAAATCACGCGAATCGGTACCGATCGGGAAATTCTATTAGACCGGCTATAAAGCAACATAAGTCATTATTTTGGACCACTCCAAGGCTGCCACATCAGCTCCCCAAGACGTCCAAGCATGCTTCCATGGACAAGAATTATACACCATTTTGCATTGGATTTTCCATGGTTGAAACAACTTACAAAATTCCAATTATATCCTTGGAAATTTCTATAAATAGACCCCATGAGCTCTTGAACTCTTCACACCATTTCACTCTTCCTTGGGCCGAAATCTTAGAGGGAAAAAGTAGAGAGAGAAGCTCTGGAGAAATTCTGCAGAAGTCTTCAACGGGTAAGTCTTTCGGTCTTTAGCTTTTTAGTTCGAAAGATAGTAGAATTGTTGGTTAGATTTAGGAAGTAGGGGATGAAATTCCTATGCTTGTTTCAGGCCTCATTGCATTGAAAAATATGCTTGAAGAGGTAAAAACATAGTAGGGATCGAGTCTCCGAAAAGTTGAAGCTTTTGTAGTACTTTCAAAAGTAGGGGTTGTAATACTAGGATAGCCTTTAATTGTTCAAGTATGATTGGATATCATAAGGGAGGGCTATTTTAGTCTTTATTTTCGAAAATCAAAATGGCATCGAAGTTCTGGCGAAATTTTGGGAAGAAAATTAGTCAGAGTAACGAAGTGCTGGCGAAATTCCGCCAATTAGGGGTAGAAGGGCAAAATGGTAATTTTTACCTAAAATGCCGCTTATAATGTCAAATCACTAATGAAAGTGATATTACCCTTATAGGATATCGAAATCCTGATTTTCTCACATTACGCCCGACGAGCCATTGCTTGAGATTTCACGATTTTCCGTAAAAGTACGCTTTTCCGTAAACGTGCTAGAAATACCGTAATCATCAACGAAGGTACGTCGCGCACCGTAACATTAACTCTTATGTTTATGGTATGCATATATGTGCTATGTGTATTGTTATGGTATGTTTATTGAATGAAAACATGTTAGAACAGTTTGGTGCCGAAGGAAAGGCTAGTCTATGTGGGTAAGCCATTAAGTCGCCGTGAACTCGACGGCTGCTAGGTGTGACACGATAGCTAGGTGTGACACATTTGCCAAAGGGGTTATGTCTTTGTTGGGATATGCTTGTTTGCTGTATGATTATCTGTAATGCATATGTTGTATATATGAATATGAGGTTAACCGTTACCTGAGATCCGGTGCAGATCTCAGCTCTTAACATAGCGTCAGGGTCAGGAGGACCGAGGACCGAGGAGAGAGACAAGCAGCCTGCGTAGAAGCTCCGTTCGAAGACTTCCTTTCGATGAAACCCGGAAGCCTTCCTTTGTTGTACATTTCTTTTGAACCACACGGTCACTGTACCGCTGTTGTATCCAACCAGACTTACGGCACTTTATAAATATATATCAGTTACTTTTCCGCTCAAATGCTCTACTCTGATGTTTTCAAATGATGTTTGTTTGAAAAAAAAATTTATACTGCTTTTGAAAAGTCGGGTTGTTACACTGTATGTATAATCGGTGACCCTAAACAGAGCCTTTATCCGAATCGGTGACCCTAAACAAGGCCTCTATCCGTGAATGTATCTATCACATATATGTATATGAACAGCACAGAGTTAGTGTTACAGTACACGAGCGTACCTTCATTGATGATATTCTGGTACGTTTGACGGAAAACAGCGGAACGTCCGACAGCGGCACGACATACAGCGGAACCACAGCGGAATGACGGCGGAATAAGATTACTGATATCCTATAATGATAATATCACATTTATCAATATTTGACATCATAACAGGCATTTTAGGTACAAATTACCATTTTGCCCCTTAGTTGCCTAATTGGCGGAATTTCGCCAGAGCTTCGCTACTTTAACTCTAATCTTCCAAAATTTTGCCATATCTCCGACTCCAACATGATTTTCGAAATTAGTGCCTTAATTACCCCTAAACATGATATCTAATCATACTTGGAAGATTAAAGACTAAACTAGCATTTCTACTCTAACTACCGAAAGAACTACGAAAGCTTAAGACTAAGGACCGAAGAACTTACTCAGAGCTTCACTGCGAATTTCCCCGGACTCCTTCTCCTCTCTTCTCTCTAGGAAATTTCGAACTAGAGCTCTTGAAATGGTGTGAAGATTTCAAATGAAGGCTTGGGATATTTATAGGAAAAATGGGTTACTATTCACACTTTGTCAAACGAATTCTGGACCGTACGATCGCACTTTTGCAAAATGGCACATCTTGGACCCTTGGATGCTCTTGGCCGACCTCCACCCCTTAGGTGGCACAAGATGACATCATCCTTGATGATGTCACAGAGTTGCTTTTTGCCTTCAACCCGATAAAATTCCCCGATCGGTGTTCGAATCGCGTAATCTTAGAATATCTCAAAATTCCGGGAATATAGCCCTGAAGATCTCTTCTTCCTCTTTCAAAATACTTGGGTCAACTAAATTTTTGATCCCATTCAGGGCCTCTCCTATTTCGCTGAAGATTTTCGGATATCCGCCTTCGGTTGCAGAAATCGCTTCGGGTAACATCTTTGGGACAAAAATCCACTGATTCATAATATGCCCAGATGTTTACCAACTCATCCCTGGATTACAAGTTATGTCTTGATTTCTATAGATTTTCATTTATCTAATTTGCTTTTTGAACATCAGATAGATTCTCTGTCACCCAAAGATAACCCTTTCTAAGTTACGGAAATAACTTGGAGACAAATTTACTCCGAGCTAAAAATTCACTTGTTTATAATATACTCTGACTTTAGAAACCTTGTTCATGGTTTTCTAGATAGAATTTAGTTTCTATCGGTGATCATTTATCCTATTAGCTTTTACAACTTAAGTATTTAACTAAAGTTGCATGATCTTTAACATGAAAATCCTATCCTCTTATCCATTCAAGATTTTCGGTCAAACCTGGTCTTTTTTTTTATATTTATTTTCGTTTTTTAATTAATTAATTAATTAATATTATATATTTTTTAATTATTTAATAATTTTTTTACATAAGTTTTTTACAAAATTTCCTATTGGTCCATAACTGGATTTAGGCTTAAAAGTACTTAATCTCATCAATTTTTCTTAATATTTTCCAATTAATTAGCAAATATATTTTATGCTAATTATAGCAATAAACCACTAATTATAGAGTTTTACATAATTTACCATGATTATTCCCTTGTTTATGCTTAAATAATTAGCCAATAATTATTTAATTAATCCCTTACTAATTTTTGATAATTTTCTTAACTAGGATTAATCATTATCCCACGCACTTTTTACTGACATTGGTATTTTATGTCTAATACATTATATTAAAAATCATGGGGCCGGGGCATTTTGGTCATTTCAATACTTTTTGATTATTGCCCCTTTAATTTTTTCCCAAGTTATAATTTAATAAATTACCAAAATTAGAGACAATATACTCTCTTAATTTTAATAATTATTTTACGGCCTTTTAGGATTTATAATAATATTTTTAGGCTATTTTATACCTCACAAGGGCATTTTAGTAATTTTGGCACTTTATTCCCTCTAATTTCATTAGAAATTTCCCTAGAAAATAGAATAAGTATTCTACAATGTTTTGACACCACATATTCACTTATTCCCAATAGGTATTATTTACTAAACTATGATGCTTATCATAGGTCAGATTTTAGGGTATTACATCCTTAATAAATTCAGAGCAAGGTTATTAAATAAAGTTAGTATTACACATATATAGTACTACCTTCATCCTTAAGGCAAGATTCAATTGACTAATTTTGAGAAATTAAGAAAGTTATTAAATAAATTACTTTAAAGTATTTATATTTATCATTATTCTCTAAACTAATTTGTCTGACTTATAACTTATGCTTCGGTAACTTGCATATTTTATGATTGGTTGTGGTTTCTACTCTCAAGAATCTCACAAGTAGCTTGAAAGGCAAAGACGTGGTCATCACCATTAGCTAAGATTTTATTTTTGACCTTTTGTATAATCTTTTACCTTATACTCAAACTTTTGGATAGCCTAATGTGGCTAATATTTTGTGTGTGTGTGTGTGTGTGTGTGTGTCTATATGTATAGAGAGAGAGTTTATCGTTTGTCATGTCACTTGACATAAGGTTATGTCAAGTCACCCCAAAACTACGTCGTTTTGGGAGTTCACTAATTCCCCTAATCCCAAAATGACGTCGTTTTGGGAGTTAGGGGAATTAATGAAGGGTATTTTTTTATTTTTTTATTTATTACATGAATTTTACCTAAACACCCTTCATTAATTCCCCTAACTCCCAAAACGACGTAGTTTTGGGGTGACTTGACATAACCTTATGTCAAGTGACATGACAAACGATAAACCCATATATATATATATATATAGAAATGCTTAGTAGTGATTCAATTATTTTGTTAGTTATACATGCAATGATGGGCATAGGTATGAACTTGAGCCCATAACGAGATTAATGATTAAGCACTAGATTAAATTTCTGAATGGTTTTAAAATTTTCAAAGAAACTAATTCATTTCACAGGATCAGATCTTGTGTTTGGATTAAGTTTTTAACTATTTTTCAAAAGTTTTTACTCACCAGGAGTAAACTTGGCTTAGTGATTCAAAATTATCATTAAATAACACATTTGACTTATGTAAAGGAACGACCTTACATATATTCAGTATTAGAGTTTAAGATAAAGCTTCACACCTATTTGATATCAGAGCTTGAGGTATTTGTAGCGGTTTTAACCGCTACAAGTGACTTGAACCGAAACAAAATATAATGTTGCAAGATGTTTTCTACTGGGTTTCTAAACCGCTACTCATGTAATAAAACCTCTACTGTATTGGTAGCGGTTTTGAGTTACCACTACATGATGCGATCAAGATGACGAATTTCAAAAAAAGTGGCGCTAAAATTTTGTAGCTGGTGTAAAATCGCTACAAATATTGGATAAAATTTATAAATTGTGCCAAATATTTAAGCCAAATTTGAATTAAAATTTGAAGCGGTTTTACAACCGTTACAAAATATTTCAAAATTGGAAAAAAAAAATTGAGTCTATTGTTACAATATTATGTTGAATATTTTTATTATTTAAGTGAAAAATTAAATAATAATAGTTAATATTCTTAAAAAATGATTAACTTAAGTTAGATAAGTATAAATATTATGTAGGTATAATACTAAGAATGTGTAGATAATAAGGACTTATTGTGTTGTCCACCTCTGAGCAAAAAAATTATGTTGTCCATTAGATGATATTTGATTATGGAAAGAATGTTGATAATTACAGAAGGAGTATTTAGGAAATATCCTTAAAATTCTAGATAAGAAAAAAATTAGTATCAATATTATAAGAAGGAAAAAAATAAAACATTGAAATCAAAGACTTTGTAAGGGGTGGGAAGAAATGAGAAAAAACGAGAGAGAAGGGGGTGAGAAGAAATGAATGAGTGTGTGAAATGAGGTGTGGTGGGGTATTTATAGGGATATTCGTAACTTTTGTAGCAGTTGATGTAACGGATTTTGTAGCAATTTAATGTTTGTAGCGGTTCTTGTTCATTTTGTAGCACTTACAAAACCGCTATAAAAATTCATAGTAATTTAAAAAAAAAATCAAAATTTCATATTTTGTAGTAGTTATCCTAAAAAACGCTACAAATTAATGAATATTGGCGGGATTCAAAACATCCAAATTTCAAAACTGCACACTTTGTAGCAGTTTAACGTTTGTAGTGGTTTTTGTTTGTTTTGTAGTGGTTACAAAGCCGCTACAAAAATTCATTAGTATTTTTTAAAAAATAAATAAATTTCAAAATATCAAATTTTTTAGCGGTTATACTAGAAACCACTACAAATTAATGAACATTAGCGGGATTCAAAATATTCAAATTTCAAAACTACACACTTTGTAGCGGTTTATCTACTAAAACCGCTACAAACATCATGGTCTTTGGCGGGATACAAAATATTCAAATTTCAATATTACACACTTTGTAGCGATTTAAGTTACAATTTTTGTAGCGGTTTCACGTTTGTAGCGGTTTTTGTTTGTTTTGTAGTGGTTCCAAAACCACTAAAAAAATTCATTGGTTTTTTTAAAAAGAAAAAATCACATTTTGTAGTGGTTAATTTAGCTAAATAACCGCTACAGATATGAACGTATTGTTTAAAAAAATAATTCTTTTGTTGTTTTTTGTATAACCTCTATTAGCAACGTCTTCAAGGACTTCACATTTTTTAGTGGTTTAACTTAAAAAACCGCTACAAACTATTCACTGCTACCCCAACTGTTACAAATGAAGAAACCCTACCTCATGCGTCGTGAAAATTTGTTGTTGTTTTCTATAACTGCAACAAAAGTTCAGACTCTTGGCATTTTGTAGTGGATTTTTTGGTATAAACCACTACAAATAAATTGCCACTAATGACACGCCGTAAGGCGCCAAATTGGCGCCATATTTGTGGCGGTTTGTATAAATAAACCGCTACAAAATAACTACCACAAATTTGGCACCAATTTGGCATCATATTTTGTAGCGATTAGTTTATGATAACCACTACAAATGTCGTTCACGAACTAATGTGCCACTTGGCATGAGTCATACCGCTATAAATTTGTAGCGGTTTTGGTATAAACCGCTACAAATTTGAATATTTGTAATGGTTTATTTTGATGGCTACAAATTAACCGCTACGAATTGACATTTTTTTAGTGGCATGCGTATATGCATATACATATATCTTGATATAATTGATTAAAGAAAAAGAATTTTAACTTAATTTGAAATATAACAGTAGGTTTCCTTTCAAGTAACAATCTGTTCTGGTGTAGAACACAGATTGTCTAGCCCTAAGGGGCTAGGATGTTGGTGTTGATTGGGACTTGACCTAGGAGCGATTCCTAGGGCCTACGTACCCTGAAGAGGGATCAAAGTCCACGTAGTTCGAGGATTAATGGAGGCGTTTAGCCTAAGGGGGTGGTCGTATGCTCTGTGACGGCTGTATGTGATTAGCCGGAGCGTAGACCGTGTGTAAGATATATCATGAACCTTAGGGTTAACTCCGCTATATATAGAGGCTACCTTAGGTTTAGGGTTTGAACTGTGGGCTTCTATGCCTCAAAGCCCAAGTGATGTGGCGTCATATTTGTACCATGTGGATTGCTCCTTGTTGGGCCATACAAATAAATATGGGCCTTATATAAATCTGAATAGCTTGCCCCCCAGCCTGGTAGTTCAAAGTTTTGGACTGCCGGGGTGTATGCTATCTTAGATCGGTCATCCGAGGTATTGCCTGTCCGCTGACGTCTGCGTCGGGCTAGAATTTGCTGAGCTCATTTCCCTGGGTACGTGGTAACGTCACAAGGTTCGATGAGCCGGGGCGGCGTCCTACGTCTCGTGAAGTGTCATGATGACGACCTATGGCTTGGGAACTGTCGTGGTGAGTACTGATGGCCAAAGGGAGACCGAGGTAATGAACTCCGGCCCTAGGAAGGCCATGGTGAGAACCAACGTCCTAAGGGTCCGAGGTGGTAGACAACTGTCGAGGTCGAATGATATTGCCGAGATTGTATTCCCACAGGCTGAGGATCCGGACATTAACCGCGGGCCTCAAGTTAATTGGTATGACTGAAAGTGCTGCAGGACCGTGGTTCATGGATCTCGCCGGGTGAAAACCGCGCTCATGGATCCGGGATGGTCCGCTGTGGCCCCTGCGTAATTTCGGGCGGACCAAGGTACCGGTCGTGAGTCTTGTCCGCCAATCCGGATGGTTGGTGTGAATACCGCGTGATCCATCCGGCTTGATTTGCTTTCGTAGCAATTTTCACGGGCTAATTGTGTTGGAAATTATGCCCTAGGGGCAAGTCATTGTACTTATCAACGATCCCCATATGAATTGGGTAGTCGCAATGTCTTGCTAGAGGCCGCTTGCGACTTGTAGGCTGATACACGCATTGCCCGCCGCCAATCTCATGTGGGCCTGCAGTGGTCGCACACAAGAATGGCCTAACACGAGCAAGAGTGTCAGATTCATTGAATCTTAAATGTGTTTAAGATTTAATGAATACATATTTAATCTAGGATGTGTGTGTATATATATATATGCATATATAAATATATTAAATTAAAATAATAATGATATTATTTATTGACAATAATATTATTATATATAGTATTTAATTTATTTGATAAATTAAATAACTATAATAAATTGAGATATTGTATCTCGATTTAATTTTCGAATAAAGATATTGATATCGATTTAATTTGAACTCGAGATATCGGATCTCATTTTAAATTAAATATAACGATATCATATCTTGATTTAATATATAATAAATTCGAAAATAATAATAATATTATTTATTGATAATAATATTATTATATATAGTATTTAATTTATTTGATAAATTAAATAACTATAATAAATTGAGATATTGTATCTCGATTAAATTTTCGAATAAAGATATTGCATATCAGATTTAATTTGAACTGAGATATTAGATCTCATTTTAAATTAAATATAACGATATCATATCTTGATTTAATTTATAAATATAAATTAAATCAGTGGTTTTTAATTCGGATTAAATAAATAAATTTGATTAGATCTATCGATAGATTTAATTAATATATTTTTTAATCCATATTCAAAATTGGTTTTGAATTTAATACGTCTACTAGGTTTAGAAAAACCTACGGACATTTTGTCGAGCGTATTAGAAAGCCGCGAGAAACCCTAGATAGAAAATAGAGAGACGCACAGTTCAGAGGCGCTAGCACGCTTCCGTTCGTGTTTCTGAAGGCTGTTCGTGTGGATACCGGTAGAGGAAGGCGATTCTAAAGAGTCGGCTTCTGCTGATCGAGAAGGTAGCCCACCAGTTCAAACAGTTCTGCAAAGGTACGATTTGGAAACCCTAAACCTTGATTTAAACGCCGTTGAGCGATCCGCATAAGGGATCCGTAAATTTTTTTTTGCTCCGCTGCGTGTACGGATCCCAACAGTGGCATCAGAGCCAACTCAACCGTGCGTTTAAATTAGGTTTTACGCGTGTTTATATATATATGATATATATGCTAAAACCGATCTTTGTATGCGTTTGAATTACAAAACTCGCGTTAGGGTTTCTACGGATAGCTAGTCGGATATTGCGCGGCCTCTCGAATTGTTCAGATCGGACCGTGTAGCCGATTCGCGTGGATCTCAAACGCTCAGATCCGATGTCGATCGATTCGTTAGGGTTTGAAATTTTCGGGAAAAAAATCACGTTTTTTTTGGAAATTATTTTCAAAAAATCACGTTTTTGGGGAATTATTTTGAAAATAATATTTTATTTTGAAATTTCTAACGAGACCGCCGTAGGATCCCTACGATTGTCGTAGCGAGAATTTAAATCATGATATTATATTATATATTGTATATAATATAATGTAAATTACATAATTTAAATCATGATATTATATTATATATAGTATATAATATAATATAAATTAGATAATGTAAATCATGATATTATATTGTATTTATAATATAATATAAATTAGAGAATTAAATCATGATATTATATTATATATAGTATATAATATAATTTAAATTAGAGAATTTAAATCATGATATTATATTATATTTATAATATAATATAAATTAGAAAATTTAAATCATGATAAGATTAATCATAATATTTTATTTCATAATTGTATGACTTAATATATGTTGTGATTTACCTTTCAAAAGTTGTTTGGGTATGGTGAACAACATGGCTCTAGAGTTTTACAATTGTTGTAAATTTTAAATATGGCTCATGAGCCATGCCTCTTTCTTAAAATACTCCCGATGTACTTCTTTTGTTTTAGAGAAGTCCTCTCATTGGCTTGAGAGGATTTTAGGTTAAGGTTGAGCCATGTTGTGTCACAATTTTAATTATGTCTTGATTTGATGATTGCATGATTAATTTAGAATTTTTAATTATGGTTTGATTAGATCACTCATAATTAATTTAGAATTTTAATTATGTTTTGATTAGATCACTCATAATTAATTTAGAATTTTAATTATGTTTTGATTAGATCACTCAAGTAATTAATTTAGAATTTTTAATTATGTTTTGACTAGATCACTCATAATTAATTTAGATATTATATGAGATACAATAGTGATTGCATTCATATAAGTATAATTAATAGGATTAATCTAATTATACCCTCTAAATAAAATCTTAAGTCATAATGCCACCAATAAATGAATACTTGTCAAAACCTAGATCGCCCATTTGTATGTTCCACCAAAGTGGATGCATCGAGTTATCTTGGTGAGACAAGAGTGAGTAATGGTGATACTCAATATTCATTATTGTCCTCGACTTAATTGAGATTATCAAAACGGTTTTGGATCTCAAGGCATTAGATGGGATTAAACATGCCACGTCATATGATGATTGAATCCCATAAAGATCTAAGAGTTACATATGATGTAATTGGCAAGGGGTTTGCCTACCTAAATAACTTAATTTAAGCGCCCCGCCAAAGCGGACTTAAATTTAAGCCAAATATGGATCTTAGCCCACTAATTATAATGAGGGTTGTTAATTCGGTGGGAGGTTACTACTTAAACTTTGCATACCTTTAGTTGTAGAATCATGTAGTCTAGTAACACTTCAACACCATCAATGCGATCAGTCCTTGAGAAGGACGAACTCGATGAGACAAACTCTCTTGACATGTTTGGGAACTTAAGCGTTGATCCTAAACACGAAAGAAAAGAGCATCTCATCAATCAACCCATTCTTGACGAGCCTTCATTCTTCATTGATCCAAGAGCTCGGATCGATGCTTATACGAAGCATAAAGATGACTCTGTGGATGCGGAGATGCTCGATGCTTGCCACTATGCTTCTAGACCTCAATAGAGATCTAGAACATGTGGAGGCTTCGAGATGATTGTTCATCCTACGGAAATGTTCCAAAGAATAGGCAAGGCTTGAGAGGCTTGGATTCCCATGTCCTAGGAGTTAGCTACGAGATGTGATCTTGAACTCACTCCCGTGAAGTTATGATAACTTTGTCATGGATTACAACATGGAGGAATCAATTTACGAACTGCATGGGATGCTCAAAATTGCTAGCCGAGCCTTAGAGAGGCCTAGTTCTATTTTGTCCATTCGTAAAGGAAGGGGTATATGAAACGGAAAGCCAAGAAGGCAAAACCTCCGAAGGATAGAGTCAGCTTATTTTACAATGAACTTGGTCATTTGAAAAGAAATTGCAAACTCTACTTCGAAGATCTAGAGAAGAACAAGAAGGATAGCGGGGCTATCGCTTCAAGTATCTATGCCATAGATATTCGCTTTTCTACTTCCTCAACATGGGTATTGGATACTACATGTGGATCTCACATTTGAATAAATGTAGGATCTCAAGGGCATAGAAAATTGAATGGACATATCTATGACATAACTACTAAGAGGATCAAGTCAAATGATTTGAATCTGACCTATCTATGGCATTGTCGTCTAGGCCATATAAATGAGAAACACATTTCGAAACTCCATAAAGATGGATTTCTTAACTCATTTGATTTTGAATCAATTGATACATGCGAAGTCTTGTTTATTGGGAAAGATGACAAAGGCACCTTTTATCGGACACAAGAGAGAGCCACCAATTTATTGGGCCTCATACATACTGATGTGTGTGGACCAATGAGTACATCTTCCAGAGGAGGTCATTTGTACTTCATTACATTTATAGATGATTTTAGTAGATATGGATATATCTATTTAATGAAACATAAGTCGGAATCTTTTGAAATGTTCAAAATATTCCAAAATGAAGTGCAAAATCAACTTGGCAAAACAATTAAGACACTTTGATCCGATCGGGGTGGTGAATATTTGAGCCAAGAGTTCATTGACCATCTTAGGAGTTGTGGGATCGTCCTCGCAACTTACTCCTCCAGAACACCTCAATGGAATGGTGTTTCGAGCGGAGAGAATCGAACTCTATTAGATATGGTTCGATCTATGATGAGTCAAACAGATCTTCCACCTTCCTTTTGGGGCAATGCCCTAGAAAGCACTTCAAGCGTTCACACCGAATCGTGTTCCGTCAAAGGCAAATTGAAAAGACACCATATGAGATATGGACCGGAAGAAACCCGGTTTGTCATTTCTTAAAATTTGGGGATGTGAGGTTTATGTCAAACATCAAGCCTCGATAAATTATCATCCGGATCCTCAAAATGCCTTTTGTGGGGTATCCTAAGGAAACTAAAGGATACTATGTCTACAATCCCACCGATCACAAAGTGTTTGTTATTCGGAATGGTATCTTTTTGGAAAAAGAGTTAATCTCTAAAAGAACTAGTGGGAGTAAGGTGAACCTCGAAGAAGTTCGAGAGTCACAGGACAATGTAGAACCACAGATGGAAACCAGAGAAGACTCACAATAAGTTATTGAGCCTACTCATGTAACACAAGACCCACAAAGGTCCGATAGAACACGGCTACAGCCTCAGAGATATGGATTTTGACATCGGAAGCCGTGATGTTTTGCTCATTGAGCACAATGAGCCAACTACCTATCGCGAGGCCATGGTGGGACCTAACTCCGAAAGATGGCTTAGTGCCATGAAGTCTGAAATGCAATCCATGTACGACAATGAGGTATGGGCCTTAGTCGATCCACCTAAAGCTCCTTGAGGATGTGTACATGACACAACCGAGGGTTTTGTGCGCCCAGAGGACTCCGTAAAGTTTGCAAGCTTCAAAGATCCATTTATGGTTTGAAGCAAGCATCTCGGAGCTGGAATCATCATTTTGATGAAGTAGTCAAAGAGTTTGGATTCATTCAAAACATAGATGAACCTTGTGTTTACAAGAAGGTTAGTGGGAGCACAGCTTGTATTTCTAGTGCTTTATGTTGATGACATCCTACTCATTGGGAATGACATTCCTACCTTGCAGAGTGTCAAGTCTTGGTTAGGAAAGTCTTTCTCAATGAAAGATTTAGGCGAAGCCACTTACATCCTTGGGATTAGGATCTATAGAGATAGATCTAAGAGACTGATAAGCTTAAGTCAGAGCACATACATAGACAAGATACCGCATAGATTCAGCATGCAGATTCAAAAGGGGTTACATGCCCATGTCTCATGGCATCCATCTCAAGAAGAATCTAGGTCCTACTACACAAGATCAAAGAGACCGCATGAGTAAGATTCCATATGCCTCCGCCATTGATCTATCATGTATGCCATGTTATGTACTCGATCGAATGTCTCATATGCCTTGAGTATGACAAGCAGATATCAACAAGATCCCGATGAGGGTCACTGGATCTGTCCAAGAATATCCTTAAGTACTTAAGAAGGGCTAAGGACTTATTCTTGGTATATGGTGGCTTGGAGGATGAGCTTCTCGTGATCAAGTTACACGTATGCGAGTTTCAAACCGACTAAGATCATTCAAGATCGCAATCGGGATATGTATTCCCGTTGAATGGTGGTGTCAAGTCATTATACTTTAAACGTTAATGTTATTTAAAGTATTCTCCTTTAGTTATCATTTTATTTGCATGTTTATAATGATAATCGTATCCTCGGATATATCTAATAGATTATCCTAAATGTCTCGGCTTGGCCATTCTTCGCTGAGCAAAGATGAAAGACCACCAGTGGTGACTTTGATGAGTATATGGGATACGAGTCAAAGTCATAGGCACTTGTAAGAGTACAAGGTGCTGGACCGACCCACTATGAGAAAGCAGCATGGAATAAGTCATAAGCTTTTCTCATGTATAACCGCGCCACAACGCCCTTTGACTCGAGATCATCATGGATTCCTACATGACGAGTCGCCGGGTCTTTGACCTAGTCAAAAGTCACCTTTGACCTGGGTAATGATAAAGGCTGGGATCGGATCGCTGGTTCTTATGTGAGGAATGTGAGTGGTCAAGATGGGATTTGTCCTCACATTTGTAGAGAGATAATACTGGGCCCTCGATGAGCGAGTCCGAGAAATGTATGGTTATACTACGATGGAAAGGAGTTTCCATCTCAATTGTTAGACTACTCGAGAATCGAGAAAGTAATGGTCAAGAACAGAAGTTGACATTTTCCATGCCTCATCCTTGACCAAATTATCGCGTGACAAAAGGGACGTGATTTGGTTGTACGATAGGTTATATCGCATAAACAATGACGTTGATCCTCTTACTAAGCCGCTTGCACAAGTGGAACATGAGCGCCATGTTAGGGCAATGAGAATTAAGGTAATTAATGATTGCAACCTAGTGCAAGTGGGAGTCTGTTGGAAATTATGCCCTAGGGGCAAGTCATTGTACTTATCAACGATCCCCATATGAATTGGGTAGTCGCAATGTCTTGCTAGAGGCCGCTTGCGACTTGTAGGTCGACATAAGATCGCCCGTCGCCAATCTCATGTGGGCCCACAGGTCGCACACAAGAATGGCCTAACACGAGCAAAGAAGGTGTCGATTCATTGAATCTTAAATGTTTAAGATTTAATGAATACTTATTTAATCTAGGATGTGTGTGTATATATATATATATGCATATATAAATATATTAAATTCAAAATAATAATGATATTATTTATTGACAATAATATTATTATATATAGTATTTAATTTATTTGATAAATTAAATAACTATAATAAATTGAGATATTGTATCTCGATTTAATTTTCGAATAAAGATATTGATATCGATTTAATTTGAACCGAGATATCGGATCTCATTTTAAATTAAATATAACGATATCATATCTTGATTTAATATATAATAAATTCGAAAATAATAATAATATTATTTATTGATAATAATATTATTATATATAGTATTTAATTTATTTGATAAATTAAATAACTATAATAAATTGAGATATTGTATCTCATATTAAATTTTCGAATAAAGATATTGGATATCAGATTTAATTTGAACTGAGATATTAGATCCCATTTTAAATTAAATATAACGATATCATATCTTGATTTAATTTATAAATATAAATTAAATCAGTGGGCTTTTAATTCGGATTAAATAAATAAATTTGATTAGATCTATCAGATAGATTTAATTAATATATTTTTATCCATATTCAAAATTGGTTTTGAATTTAATACGTCTACTAGGTTTAGAAAAACCTACGGACATTTTGTCGAGCGTATTAGAAAGCCGCGAGAAACCCTAGATAGAAAATGAGAGACGCACGTTCGAGGCGCTAGCACGCTCCGATTCGTGTTTCGAAGGTCAGTTCGTGTGGATACCGTAGAGGAAGGCGATTCTAAAGAGCTCAGCCTGGCCGATCGAGAAGGTAGCCCACCAGTTCAAACAGTTCTGCAAAGGTACGATTTGGAAACCCTAAACCTTGATTTAAACGCCGTTGAGCGATCCGCATAAGGGATCCGTAAATTTTTTTTTGCTCCGCTGCGTGTACGGATCCCAACAAATTGTCTGGTTTATATTCCTGCATTTAATAACATGTAAGCAAATCACAGTCAATGGAAAATACTTACTGTTGTCTTCGGGTTTGCCTTAATTTCGGCTATTTTTTATCATGCTTTTCCATTCCTAGCCCGTTGCCCCCCAGTTCGGTAGTTTGAGCTCTCGAGCTGCCGGGATGTTACCCAGGTTTGGTGTAACCGAGGTCCGCATTCTGCTTCCAAACTTTTTGACGTTGCATAGATAAAATTCGCATTTCAGTCCCTCTGCAAAACCTTTTAGGAGTTCCACTTAGGTCCCCGTATGAAACCTTTTAAGATTTTCACTTAGGTCCCTGTATGAAACCTTTTGAGATTTTCACTTAGGTCCCTGTACGAAACCTTTTGAGAGTTTTCACTTAGGTCCCTGTGCGAAACCTTTTGAGATTTTCACTTAGGTCCCTGTACGAAACCTTTTGAGATTTTCACTTAGGTCCCCTTTTACGAAACCTTTTTAGATTTTCGTTTAGGTCCTTTTATGAAACCTTTTGAGATTTCGTTTAGGTCCCTTTATGATACCTTTTGAGATTTCGGTTAGGTCCCTTTATGAAACCTTTTTAGATTTTCGTTTAGGTCCTTTTATGAAACCTTTTAAGATTTCGTTTAGGTCCTTTTATGAAACCTTTTGAGATTTTCACTTAGGTCCTTTTACGAAACCTTTTGAGATTTTCGTTTAGCTCCCTGTATGAAACCTTTTGAGAATTTTACTTAGGTCCCTGTGCGAAACCTTTTGAGAGGATGAGAATCCTGCTCAAATCTGGGTTCCCACGGAGAGAGGATGAGGATCCTGTGGGTTCCCAAGGAGAAAAGATGGCTCAAATCTGGTTCCCAAGAAGAGAGGATGAGAATCCTGCTCAAATATGTATAAACATACCTACGTTGAAAAAGCAAGTGATATTGTTCACAGTTATTGAATATATAGTTCAACTTGCAATGTGCTGCTCCCTAGGCTCTTTATGAACATATCTAATAATTAACGACAAACTTCGTGCAAAACGGTCAAAATGTTATACAACTCATTTCCAATTTTCCATTACCCAAGTAAAGGAGACTTCCCATTTTGAGGAATCATCAATTACTTGGAAACATATACATCTGTCTCTATCCTCTTCTTCAAATTCCTTAATTTCCTGAATACCAAACATGACATTGAATTTATATTAAAAAAACCAGCTCTAGATCAATCGGAACCATTAAAAATTATACCGATCAAAGGCCACATTGTACAAGAAAAAGAAGAAATAATAGCCTTGTACTAGCGAGGAAAGAATTCACTCATAGAAGATTCATTAACAGAGCATGACTCTCCACTTCCATTTTTTGAGATAATAGGCTGTGGTTTATGACCATGCAAAAAGAAAGCAGATTCCTGGGGTATAAAGGCAACTGAATCGAATCATTGCTAAGATATGAAACAACAGTAGCCATGGAAGGCCTTACATTTGCATTTTCTTGAACACAGAACAAACCAATTTGGATGCACTTGATCACTGATAATTGAATATTTTATACACTTATTTTTGTCTCTTGAATAATAATTTAGGACCCTTTAGCTAATAAATAATGGCTCTTATGTTTATTTGGGCCTTGGGCCTTTTATTGCATTTTAGCCATTTTTAATAATAAAATTCCAGTTTTGTGTTGCTTCACTATTTCTACCATAACTCTTGAACAAGACATCGGATTTGCCTCATTTTTGTCTCATATTTCAGATGCTTCAGTGAGCTACAATTGTTATGAAGACATCAAGAGCAAATTCGGTCAAGAAGGTGGTCAATTTTGGAGCCAAAGTCGGATGTACAATTCTGGATTTATTTTGGACCCGAATTTTTTAATTTAAGTCCAGTTTTATTTTATTTCTGGTTTGGGCTAAAACTATGAGAGCCCATTTCGTTTTAGGTTATTTTTAAGTATGGCAGCTTCCAAAAACATATTCATTCACGTTTTTAACATTAGAGTGGATCAAAATACAAGTTTTCATTTTCTCTCATCTGTTCTTCATGTTCTTCGCGCGTTCTTCGTTCGTTCTTCGTTTTTCCCAGCCATGATCGGCTAAACTCTTGTGATTAACCCAACGATGAGGATTCCATGATTCATCCAGAGAACTCGTGCCTAATCGGTAACTACTCGATTCTGTTTTCATCTTATCGGATTCGATTTCTGGAAATAGTTCGAATATTAGATTTAATATTCGGTTTGGTTCATCCCAAGGACTTAGTTCGGACTAGGTTATAGTGTTGCTGTGCGATTGCACAGTGAGACGCCACTGTCCGGACATATTCTAGGTGATCATCTAGGCGTGGGAATCTCCGGATGAATGCAGAGATTTCGATTCATCCGGAACCAAACGTGGGTTAGTTGTATTTTCGTTCAATGATGGAGGTTTCTGGAAT
Source organism: Acacia pycnantha (assembly GCA_025563575.1). Lineage (NCBI taxonomy): Eukaryota > Viridiplantae > Streptophyta > Magnoliopsida > Fabales > Fabaceae > Acacia > Acacia pycnantha. The sequence continues at coordinate 2,021,214 of JAMWYP010000046.1, forward strand.
CAATTCGTTGGGTTGATAATCTTTAATCTGTCTCTGTTTATTTGATTCTGTTTGACTCTGTTTATTGCATTTTGGTTATGTTATTTCGTTTTGTTCTATTCTGTTAAACCAAACCCCATTTTATCATTCTGTTTCACTATTGTTATTAAACAAGCCCGCTGCAAATTCGTTGGGAAACGACCCAGGTTCCCTAATTCTGCAAATTAATTACGAACTTGGTTGTTTTGGGAGATACGGCAATTAATCTTTCCAATCACTTCATTGTATGATCCCAATTCATTTATATTTGAATCCAACATCTCTACCAACTTGTCATCCCTCCATTTCTTCCATGTCTGCAACAATTAAGATAAACTTATTTTTTCAATTATTACTCTTTTATGAGCTCATCATACAATATTGAAAAATTAATCTTTCTCCAATTAAATTAATATTATCATAACTTACAAAGCTTAAGAGGCCATCAGCATATTGGGAATCATGACATCCTGTATTCTTCTTTCTACTGATAATTTCTAAAACTATAACTCCAAAACTGAGAACATCTGATTTTTCAGAATATTGTCCAAACATTGCATATTCTGGAGACATATAACCACTGAACCAAAAAAAAATGTCAATGAAATTTAGTTCACAAGTTGATAAGATCTGAAAATTTAAAATGATTATTACTTGAAAGGAAAACTACTGTTATATTTCAAATTAAGTCAAAAAATATTTTTCTTTATTCAATTATATCAAGATATATGTAGATGCATATACGCATGCATGTATGCCAAGGTTAGAAGAAAGAACTTACTATGTTCCAACAATTCGTTTCGTACTTCCCTCACTTTCACTGACAGAAACCAACTTAACTAGGCCAAAATCTGAAATTTTTGGATTCATTTTATCATCTAGCAAAATATTGCTAGATTTGAGATCTCGATGTATGATTGTTAGGCGAGAATATTCATGAAAATAAAGAATTCCTCAAGCAACTCCTCCTATGATTTTACTACGCTCCATCCAATCTAATACTCTGCTATTTTGAGAACCTGCGTGTATAAATTTGTTATAAGTGATCACTAAAGTGACAAAATTAATAAAAATTATCTAAAACATAACAAAAGGCTCCAAATAAATAATAAAATGTATGACATAAATGAACCATTAATTTTAATTAAATGTTAAAATGAGTTTGTAAGAGTCAAACCAAATAAAAAGTAATCAAGGCTTCTATTAGGAACATATTCATAAACAAGTAGTTTCTCTTGCTCTTCAATGCAGAATCCTAATAACACCACCAAATTTCGTGTGCTGGAGTCTAGCTATCAATAAAACCTCATTCTTAAACTCCTCTGCACCTTGGCTAGAACTTTTTGAAAGCTTCTTCACAGCTATTTCTTGGCCATTTGAAAGAATACCCTAAAATAATACTTGGTTGGATTAAGAAAAAACAAATATATGCACACACACATTTTAAAAAAAAAAAGTAATGAGATTTCTTACCTTGAATACTTGTCCAAATCCACCTGATAATTGAATATTTTATACACTTATTTTTGCCTATTGAGTAATAACTTAGGACCCTTTATCTAATAAATAATGGCTTTTATGTTTATTTGGGCCTTGGGCCTTTTATTGCATTTTAGCCATTTTTAATAATAAAATTCCAGTTTTGTATTACTTCACTATTTCTACCATAACTCTTGAACCAGACATCGGATTTGCCTCATTTTTGTCTCATATTTCAGATGATTCAGAGAGCTACAATTGTTATGAAGACATCAAGAGCCAATTCGGTCAAGAGGGCGGTCGATGTTGGAGCCAAAGTCGGATGCACAATTCTGGATATTATTTGGACCCGAATTTTGTAATTTAAGTCCAGTTTTATTTTATTTCTATTTTGGGCTAAAACTATTAGGGCCCATTTTCTTTTTAGGTTATTTTTAAGTAAGGCAGCCGCCAAAAACATGAGGCATTCACGAATTCACGATTTTGACATTAGGGTTTCACAATTTTATGCAAATTCTCTCTCGATTTTCGCATTCGCATGTTCTTAGGGTTTTTCGCGTTCTTCATCTTTTCTTCAGTTTTTCCACCATGCTCGGCTAAACCCCCGTGATTGACCCAACGATGAGGATTCCATGATTCGTCCAGAGAACTTGTGCCTAATCGGTAACTTAATCAATTCTGTTTTCATCTTATCGGATTCGAATTCTGGAAATAGTTCGAATATTAGATTTAATATTCGGTTTGGTTCATCCCAAGGACTAAATTCGGACTAGGTTTTAGTGTTGCTGTGCGATTGCACAGTGAGACGCCACTATTCGGATAAATTCTAGGCGATCGTCTAGGTGAGGGATTCTCCGGATGAATACAGAGATTTCGATTCATCCGGAACCAAACGTGATTAGTTATATTTCGTTCAATGATGCATGATTCTGGAATCTGATCGTTGGGTTGGTCGTTTTTAATGTGTTTAAGTCTATCAACGTTTTTCTATCTGTTTCTACATAGTTCTGTTTATTTTGATTTATTTTGTTTTAATCTGCTGAATCATAAAACCCTAAAACCCCAATTTACCATTCTGTTTCACTATTGCTATTAATCGAGCCCGCTGCAAATTCGTTGGGAAACGACCCAGGTTCCCTAATTCTGCAAATCGTTTTCGAACTTGGTTTATTTTGGGAGACACGGCAAATCTCTTTCCAAATTTGGCGCCGTTGCCGGGGAATTTGCATCGGTTTGATTAGTAACAGTATTGTAAACAGCTAGGGTTTAGGTGGTTCGGGTGGTCGGATAGGAATTTTTCTGACTCTGATCACTCAAACCAGGTCTTATTCACAAGGAATTGGGCGTTCTAAGCAAGAGTCACTTCCAGAATGGAAGTGAGGTCTCACCTATTTTCCCCAAATTCCAACCTTTAGAGCACTTTTTTCGCAGTTTTAAGTTCTGTTTTTTTGATTTCCAATAGGGTGATTTTTTCGGGGTATCTCTGATTTGGCTGAAATTTGGTACAGTGATAGAAGATGGAAAATCATTAGACCCCCTTCGAAAATGTTTCATTTTCTAAGGGCTATCCTCCGTTTTGCCAAATTCCATCGTTTAGACCACTTTTTCAATTTTTGAAGTTTTTTTATTCCATTTTTGAGTTCCCCAATAGTCTAGGAGTCGCCCTGTCCAAGTCCCAAAAATTTTAAAAATCATTTGATACTGTTTCTGGACTTGTTTAGGTCAATTTCTAGCATAGGTTTTCGCTTTTGTGTGTTTTGTCTTTGTGTCTCTTAGTGTTTTTCCACTTTTTACCACCCCTTGTGGCATTTTCGTAATTCTGATTTTCTGGGTGGCATCTTTGTCATTCTGAGTATTTACCAATTCTGCTTTGTGTATATGTTGCATGAGTACAGGAATACTACTAATCCAGAAGATCTGTTGCCATTTGATCCTGAAATAGAGAGAACAATTCTTGCTGCTAGGAGAGTTGTAAGCTTAAGTCATAGGATTAATACTGAACTGGACACTCAACTGAACTCTGATAGTGGCCATTCGGATTGTGTCCATTCTATTGATCTTTCTGACTGTGATTCTGATAGTATTTCTGATAGTCTTGTGTCCACTAACTCAGACATTATGGCAGGAGAACAGGCAAATCATCATACTTTGAAGGAATTGGGTGCACCTGATGTTAATTATCAACCTTTGTGCATCCAATATCCTGATCTTGCTGCTAACTTTGAGCTTAAATCTGGTCTAATACACTTGTTGCCTAAGTTTCATGGTCTTGCAGGTGAGTGCCCCATTAAGCATTTGAAGGAATTCCATGTAGTGTGCAGCACAATGAAGCCACATGCCATTGATGAAAATCATATCAAGTTGAGAGCTTTTCCTTTCTCATTGGAAGGTGGAGCCAAGGATTGGTTGCTGTACCTTCAGCCCTCATCTATTGGGAGCTGGACTGATATTCAGAGGATATTCCTAGAGAAATATTTCCCTTCCTCAAGAGCAACTGCGATCAAGAAGGAGATTGGCAACATTAAACAGATCACTGGGGAGACTATGCATGAGTATTGGGAGAGGTTCAAAAGGTTATGTGCAAGCTGTCCACACCATCAGATATCTGAAAAAGACTTGATCAACTCTTTCTATGATGGTCTATCACCGGTAGACAAAGGGTTGGTTGATGCCTCTAGTGGTGGAGCTATGAGTAACAAGACACCTGAAGAAGCCCGAGAATTGATATCCATTATGGCGAGATAACTCTCAGCAGTTTGGCACTAGGGCCAATAGTACTCCTATTTACCATATTCAAGCCCCAGTCCAGTATGATTCTAAGAGATTAGAGACCAGACTTGATGATTTGACCTCCCTTGTGAGGCAATTGGCAGTGACACAGACAGTGCAGTCTGCCCCTTCTCAGCATGGGTACTCTTGTGGGTTTTGTTCTGACCCTTATCACTCTACTGACTCTTGCCCTACTTTGCATGATCCTGCCTATCAAGACCAATCAGTAGCTGCAGTGGGTGTTTTTCCAGGAAGGCCACAATACCAACAGAATAATGCTTTCTCTAATACATACAATCCTGGTTGGAGAAATCACCCCAACTTTCGCTGGAATCAAAATCAGAACCAGAGTAACCAGTATCAGCAGAATTCTGGGAATTACCAGCAGAGGCCGTACAGACCACAGACTTTCAAAGAAACAGCCTGCACCCCCTTTGCCTTTGCAAGCACCACCTCCTCGACTAGCCATATGTCCACCTCTACAGGCGGCACAACAAAGGAGCTAGTAGTAGTGGTGGTGGTTCCTCACTTGAAGATATGATGAAGCAATTTGTCACGGCCAATATGCGGTTCCAACAAAGAACCGACACTTCCATTCGAGTTTGCAAACACAGATTGGGCAATTGGCAACATCATTGAACCAGCTTCAACCTCATGGATCCAACTCCCTTCCTTCACAAACAATTCCCAATCCTAAGGGAAATGTGAGTGCTATATCACTACTGATCCGGCAAGCAATTGGAGGAACCTAAGCAAGCTGCAGATGTGACTTCCACATCGAAAACGAGTCAGAAATGTGAAGATTGACTCGAAAAGAAAAAAGGCAATGCAGCAAAGTGAAGAGGAAGACATTCCTATCCCTCTTCCTTTCCCTCAGAGAGCAGTTCAATCCAAGAAGTTGGCAGAAAAGGCACAAGAGAAGGATATACTTGAGACATTCAAACGAGTAGAGATCAACATTCCTCTCTTAGATGCAGTTAAACAAATTCCTAAATATGCCAAGTTCCTGAAGGAGTTGTGCACCAACAAGAGGCGATCAAGGGGAATGAACGAGTGAGTTTGAATCGGAATGTGTCAAGACTCATCCAAACTACCATGCCTCGTAAATGCAAAGATCCAGGGACATTTTCTATCCCTTGCCTTATTGGTAACTATAGATTTGATGATTGCATGCTAGATTTAGGTGCTTCTATTAATGTCATGCCCGCATCCGTTTATAGATCTCTTGGTCTTGGTCCCTTGCGTCCAAGCGGTGTCATTGTTCGGTTAGCTAATAGGAGTAATGCCCATCCTTCGGTTTAGTTGAAGATGTATTAGTCAAAGTTAATGAATTGATATTCCCTGCTGATTTTTACATCTTGGATATGGAGGGTGAGTCTCCTAGTAGTAGGTCACCAATCATTCTAGGGAGGCCTTTCATGAAAACAGCTAGGACTAAGATAGATGTGCATTCTGGTACTCTTTCCATGGAGTTTGGTGATATATCTGTGAATTTCAATATCTTTGATGCCATGAAATATCCTAGGGAAGAGCATTCTGTTTTCTGTATTGATGTGATTGATGATGCTGTGGATGATGTTCTTAATGGTTGGTGTGTTTGATTATCCCTATTTTTCATCCGAGAGTGATACCCCCATTTGTGCATGCGATGATAATGAATGGTGCCTGTTTGCACTAATTTGGTTAAGACTGCATTGTTTGGTGATTCCGATTTGCTTGATGATTCTACATTACTTGTAGACTCGATATTGATTCCGAGTTTGAGCTTCATCCCGATCCTAACGTGCATCCCGATTCCGATTTTGATGAGCTTAATTCGATTTTGATGAATTGAATTCGATGTTAACCTTGAGCTGTATAGACACAATCCTTCGCTTGTGCTTCTTTGAATATGGTTTCGTGTATTCCCAGGTGATGACATCGAGTTGTTGCAACAACCACCCAAGCTTCTCCCCTCCACCGAGCAACCGCCCAAACTAGAGTTGAAATCCCTTCCAGACCATTTAAAGTATGCATTTCTGGAGGTGAATGAGCAGTTGCCAGTCATTGTGGCAAATAATCTTATGCCAGATCAAGAAGAGAAGCTGCTAAGCTTATTGAGGGCGAACAAGAAAGCCATTGGGTGGACATTGGCTAACATAGTTGGCATTAGTCCTTCTATGTGCATGCATCGGATTCTATTGGAAGAGGACTCTAAGCCGCCGAGGCAACCCCGAGACGCCTTAATCCTCTTATCCTTGATGTGGTGAAGAAAGAAGTCACTAAGCTCCCGCAAGCCGGCATCATCTATCCCATTTCTGATAGCCAGTGGATTAGTCCAGTCCAGGTGGTTCCTAAGAAATCCGGAGTCACTGTGGTAGCCAATCAAAAGAATGAGCTCATTCCTACTCGAGTTCAGAATAGTTGGAGAGTTTGCATTGACTATAGAAGACTCAACCAAGCCACTCGCAAAGATCATTACCCTCTACCTTTCATTGATCAGATGTTAGAGCGATTGGCTGGTAAGTCTCATTACTGCTTCCTGGATGGCTACTCCGGATACTTCCAGATCCATATTGCTCCTGAGGATCAGGAGAAGACGACCTTCTGTTAACTCTTAGAAATTGACAACATTCCAGCACATTTTCTGTCTCTTTTACCTATTTTGGGCTTTAAGTATGCATAGAAAATGAAGTGTATAGAAGAAAATGTGCATATCAAAGTATCAAGGAAAATCAAAGAAATTCTTGTTATATCTTGTAGAGTTTGTAATTCAAGTGAGAATTGATAATTCCTTTCTTTTGTAGGAGGATGGAGTCAAGTTTTAAAGCTCTATAAGAACCAAGAAACAAGGGAAGAAATAAAGGAAGTGAAATAATACAAAGTTAGAAGGAACTCTGCATAACCGCCGCAGCAAGTGGACAAACCGGCGCAGCCAAGACTGCCGCGGAAGTGGGCCACGGCCGCCATGGCCATCGTGAAAAAGTGTATGAGTACTTGCTGCTTTTCACATTAGAAACATAAAAACCCTATTTAACCTAAAGGGAAGGGCCTGAAAAACACACTTTTTGCACAAGGGAACAAGTGGGAAACAAAGGAGAGAGCTTGGGAGATAGATCTTGGAGCTTTGGAGGCTTGGGTGCTCAACCTAGAAGAGATTTTTGGGGATTTCACCTTGGTTCTTCCTCTTTTCTCCTCTTCTCCTCTTACATTCTTCATGTATTCAAGATCTTTGCTTAGCCTCTCTTTGTATTTGAACATGAGTAGCTAAACCTTTCATTCTAGGGTTCTTTTGACCCTTTGTATGGATTAATACTTGAATATTCCTCTCTTTTAGTGGATTAATATATGTATGTGTTGATTTCAACCTTGGCTTAATGCTTCTAAGTGATTGGCCTCCATTTAGATGATTTATTCACATAGGTTTTGACTTGAGAGAGCTAATCTAGGTGTAGAACTTGATTGAAATCATGCTTGTCTTGAAGTTTACTTGATAAATGGATGGTTTCTTGGTAAAATAGAGATATATTTACTAACATTGCATTGTCACATTAGTTAAATTATGTGAGAAAGAATAAGGCAAAAAACAAAAAAATTAAATGAGAAGAAAAATTAACACATAAGTGAATAGCACACACTAGGTATACATTTAAAAGAAAAGTTTACAAGATAAAACATAAAAACGTAAGATACAATTATAAAAGCTAGCTACCCACATATGGCCAAGTGAAAGCGTCTAATTCTTCCCGAGCAAAAAAAAAAACGTCTAATTCTGAGGAAAAAAAAAGCGTCTAACCAACCGTGTCAAATACTCAAGTCTTCCATCCTCATCGAAGATAAGAGATTAATTAAAAGGAAGTGTCTTTCTTTTATTTAAGAATTATTTTTGTTTATAAACAAAAAAAAAAAAAATATTTTCGTTTTCAAAAAAAAAAAATTTATTTAAAAATATTACAAATTTTAAATTTTAAAAAAATAATTAAAAAAATCAAAAAAACATTCTTCCCATTTTACCCTTCATTGTGTAAATTAATTCTCATTTTACTCAATTGAATGTAGCCCCCATTAGGACCCCATTCACTCCCTTTAAAAAAAAAAAAAAAACCCTAATCCCCAAATGTAATTTCCCTCCATCTAAACCCTAACCTCATCCACTCCCTTCATTCTCATTCTATCTCCAGATCGTGTTCTCAACCCTTCTTTCTCATCCTTTGCGCGTCTGTCCTCTTCATCCAAGCACCAAATCGGCCTCCCCCTCTCGATCCTTCTTGTAATAGCCCAAATATTTGAGAATTAAAAAATAATAATAAAATAATAAATCAATTATATTATATTATTATAAGCTAATTATATATTTAATATTTGTTGTAGATGGGTGTCAAGATTAAACTTGTAGCTTGATGATATTGGGAATGGTCAAAGGTTCTTTGGGTTCTGGGTTCTTTAGGTTTGGATGAAAATTTACAGCGTATGTCTTTTAAATTTTTTGCTCTAAAATAATGTATTCTGAAATTTTTAACCAATCTTAGGTACTGGGCAGGTTGAAAATTATATGAATAATTGGGCTATTGGTAATTTAATAATTACTGTTGTAAAATAATTTGAATAGTACTTTTTAATAAAATTATTAGTTAAATTACAATCAAAATTGAAATATTTTTTTGCCAATGAAATTGAAATAATTTTAATAATATGGGAGGTTCTAAAACACTGTAACATGCAAATCTCTTATGAAGTAAAAAAAATTACATCCTTTTTCACAATTGTTTAAGTTTTATTTTGACCAAAAAAAATTGTTTAAGTTTTATTATTTCATGGATATTTGTTTCATTATTGATGTCATGTGGTTGGCCCAGCTCCAAGCCCTCGCCCATACTTATTTTGTTTTTTATAAACAATGATACCTCTTTAATCATTCCACACATAAAACGAAACCGTTTGAAGAAGAGGATAGCAGCGGATAATTGGAGGCAGCGGAGAGAAGCCAAACCCTTGAAACCCCAGCCCCTTCACTCTTCCTTATTCCTTCATCGTTCTTCATCATACTTGGGCCGTCCGTCCGCCGCCGTTCTCCGTCGCCGTTTGTCTGCCAGCGCCTCTGTTCTTCACCCCAAATCGTAAAACATTTCGTCCCTTCTTTGATTTTATCATGTGTTCGTTTGGTTTGATTCTGAAGTGGTTTGGGTGTAGTTCGTTTAAATTCTTCTCTTCTTGACCGTCGATTGAACAAATCAGAGAAGGGGGAGTTGTTTCCGGAGGCTTCTCCATTCATCCGATCTCCTTCCCTAGTTAGCGTTGTTGCCGTTCTCCCTTCTCGTTGCTGGGGCTTACTTACTCTGTTCAGTGCGTCTTGATGGCTTCGTGGAGAGTTGAGCTTCATCTCCTTCTTCCGATGCATCTTTGGGAGAGTTGGGTATGTCTGAAATTTCTTTTTGTTGCTGGTGTGTGTGTTGAATTGAAGCTGCTCCCTGAATTTATGTGGGTAAATTAAACATAATTCTCCCTCTTTGTTTCTATTGATACATGTGATTTCTTATTGGGTCTTCTTGATTGAATTGACATTCTGCAAATAATCATACACAAAGATGACTCTGGCATTCGTTTTACTTTTCCTGCTATGATGAAAAACTTAATTAAGCTAATGTCATATTTCTGATGCTTGGTTACTTGAATGTTACAGTGGGGAGAAGTTGATAGAAAATGAATCTGGAAGGGCTTCAAGTCCTAGGAAAAGGCTTCGTCTTGATGGTGAACTAGAGAGACAAATAAAGGATCTTTTTGAGGAGTAGGTTTAATTTTATTTTAAAAAATTTATAGTTATAGTTCTGAAGGGAGTCTGAGAGATTGATTCTTCATTTTATGTTTGTCACCATTGAAAGACTTTCATGTGGGAATCTTATTATAATCTGCCTATTTACTAACAGTTACATGATCAATTTGCTAGAGTTCAATTAATTGTTTATATTTATATAAGTATTGCATATGTTATCCATAATAGTCTAGAAATTTTATGGATTTATTTTTTTTTTTAAAAAAAAATCACTTTTGGCGGCGACAATTGTCGCCGCTGAAAAGACTATCAGTGGCGACAGTTGTGTCGCCACTGAAAAGAGTATTGGCGGCGACACAGTTTGTCGCCGCTGAAAAGAGTATCAGCAGCGACTCCTTGTCGCCGCTAAAACAAGCATTTGTGGCGACAATTGTCGCCGCCAAAACCATACTTTTGGCGGCGACATTTTAATGTCGCCGCCAAAAGTATCCGCGACGGAGGTTTCAGCAGCGACATTTTGTCGCCGCTGAAACACTTTCAGTGGCGACTTTTGTCGCCGTCGAAAGTCAATTTTTTTGTAGTGCTTGTACCTATGCCCCACCTTGCTCTAATCACATAACAGAGTGGCACATCCCTCCAAATCAAATAAACATAATTTGAACTGCTACAAAACGTCAGTCTTTTTGCAGTGTGCATGCATGTATATCAAGGTTAGAAGAAAAGAACTTACTATGTTCCAATAATTCGTTTCGTACTTCCCTCACTTTCACTGACAGCAACCAACTTAGCTAGGCCAAAATCTGAAATTTTTAGATTCATTTCATCATCAAGCAAAATATTGCTAGGTTTGAGATCTCGATGTATGATTTTTAGGCGAGAATATTCATGAAGATAAAGAATTCCTCGAGCAACACCTCGTATGATTTTAATACGCTCCATCCAATCTAATACTCTGCTATTTTGAGAACCTGCATAAATTTGTTGTAAGTGATCACTAAAGCAACAAAATTAATGAAAATAATCTAAAACATAACAAAAGACTCTGTTAGGAACATATTCATAAACAAGTAGTTTCTCTTGCTCTTCGATGCAGAAGAGCAAATTTCTTGGCCAGAACCCTTTGAAATTTCTGTGCTGAAGTCTAGCTATCAATAAAACCTCATTCTTAAACTCTTTTACACCTTGGCCAGAACCCTTTGAAAGCCTCTTCACAGCTATTTCTTGGCCATTTGAAAGAATACCCTAGAATAATACTCGGTTGGATTAAGAAAAAACAAATATACACGTACATATTACTTAAAAAAATAATAAAATAAAATCCACCTCCCCCTAATATATTTTCATGAAAAAGTTATTTGTCGCAGTCTCAATCGTAGCTAGACTAAATTGCAGATGCTCCAAAGTTGTGCTTTCCCTTCCAACTAGACAAAATAAAGAAAATAAAATATGCCGAATCTACAAACTAGCCAGATTGTATGAGTAAATGGATATATAATGAAATTCAATTACAGTATTTTTGTCTGAGATTATCCCTATGACTCTTCTTCATTCGAATCTTCAAGAGATAGTAAGTGGAAAAAAGAATTATCCCGCCAACAACAAGAGAAGCCACAACTGCCACGACAATTGTCCTTGCTGATTGTCAAGGAGCAAGGGGAAAAAGTTTCAGAGTTTTGAATACAAAAGAATGGAAAGCTTCAGTAATGAAATAAAATAGAATCGTTATGAGTAGGAGTGTAAAAGGAAAATATAGTCATTTCATTGTTTTGAAATTTAGGAAAAAAGAGGACTTGGTTAAAATGAAATAGGAGATTTGGCTTTTCCTCATAGATTTAGTGAAAAAGGAATTAACTCTAACATGTGCTTGCCTTCCATTTCATCACCATAAGATATCAAAATGTCAATATAATTACAAAATACAAAAGAAATACATTTTGGAAGTTGAGACATTACAAACGGCATTAGACGAAAACAACTAATGCTCCAACAAATGCAACACCACATGTCTCTTTTCAATAAGTGAAAAATAAAGAAGAATATGGAAAAGTTTGATGCAAGTCATTCAAACTTTGGTGTGTTAATTTTCCATTTGTGCTCTTCCAACACTTGAAGAGTTGCTTAACTAAATTTAGTAGATTAAGAAAATGAAATAAATTGGTTTATTTGAACAAATAAGATGTGATCTCCCTAAAATGTCCCTGAAAAACATTTTATTATATATATAAGTTTATAAGTTAGATAAATTAGTGTAGAAACAAATGATAAATATCAGAGATGAAATGGATTAGAGGAGTATAATTTCTGGAGCAAAAAGTGATTTTTAATAAATCTTTAAAATTAACTTGTATTTCTTCCAGGAAATTAAATTAAGACGAAGTTGCAGGAGTTGATAGATAAAGTTGTTAAATGATTTTCTGTATAGAATATGCGCGCAATATTATATTGTTTTTGGTCATCAAGCAGCAATAGTGATAACATTGACAACAACAATAATGGAGCATAATACATTTCTCTCTATTTTAAAATTGAATATGCACGTTGCATAAACCTCCATTGTATTTTTGAAATTTAATTTTCATCTATCCAACTATTAGTTAACTGTTAAGTTTGATTTTAGAATTGGTTTTTGACCAAAATACCCCCATTTAACAAATTACACATTTATATTTATAAAAAACGTACCCAACGAAAAAATTTATATTAGATAATGTTATAAAAATTATTATTTTTTATTATATATAAAAATTATAAAAATTTTATTTTTCATCACATTTACTAAAAATTAATTAATTATATTTATTTTAAATGGATAAAATTATATTTTATTTTATCACAAAATATAAATGGATTAAGTTTAAAATATTATGTAAATTATTTCAATATATAAAATATAATATTTTTTTATTTTTTGAAAATTTATATATTCATTCAGTTTGTATGTATTTATCAAAGTCATTAATCCAATTTTCAAGTAATTAATTTTCATATATCTACATTAAGTAAATTAATAAATCTTATTTTCAAATATGATACAAATGTAGAAATATAATTTGGAAAAGGGAAAAATAAAATTGAGGAAAAATATATAAAAAAAACTACTAACTTAATTATAATAATTTTACCCAAAGATAGAGATTTAGTATTATGAAGGATAAATTAGTAAATAAAATTTGTTTTAATAAAAAATTTGATTAAAATAAATTTTTGAATATTCTTAAAGGTGTTAACCATCTAAGCTTAATTGTATGTTTTCAAAATAATTGGGAGTTCAATATAATTAAGTTTGGGAAATATAGTTCTCATGTTGTAGGAGAAGCGAATTCTCATGTCATACACACATGAAATGGTGGGACCCACATCTTTTTAAAAAAACGATGTGGGTCCCACCATTTCACACTAGTGGAAAAAAGGCTTTTAAGACCGGACAAAAAAGGTACATTAGGACCGGACCCGCGAGCAGTCTTGTTCCAGGCGGTATTAAAAGTCGACCTTTAAGACCGGACTTTTACACGGTCTTAAAGATTTTCTTAAAACTAGGACATTTTAAACCTTCGGTCTTAAAAGTGGTACTAAATAAATGCGAAATATTTTGGTTCGGTCTCAAAACTCAAACTTTAAGACGGACAAAAGTCGACTGCTCTTAAAAGATCCAAATATTAAGACCGGACAAATATTAATCCGGTCCTAAAGATAGCGGACTCTAAGACCTGGGAGGAATAATTACCGGTCTTAAAGAGTGACTTTCAAGGCCGGATTGTTTCAATGGACCGGTCTTAAAGACCCAACTTTTAAGACCGCTTAACACCTTTAAGAGCGGTGTTATATATACATCCGGTCTTAATATTTGAACATTTAAGACCGTATTTTTATTTGCGGTCTAAATTTTCCGTATTTTTTCTGTTTTGTTCTTCCCGATCAAATATATATACACAAATCCACCATACAAAACAAACACATAAAAGTCTATATACTTTAAGCTACAAGCTATGAACATGAATAAATTGAATTGGGAAAAAGAATACAAATATTATCCACCATGAGTTATGTGGCCTCTTAATTAAGTCTAAAACAACTAAAGTAATTTATAAAATAAGCTAACATATAACTAATTACAAAAAGGCAATGAGTTACAATACATGCGGCCACGTAATTCAACATACAAATGTAGTCCAATATATTATTCTCCATGCCTTCATCTGATTCCCACCCAACAACGTAACATGCATCCTCTTTTATAACATGCCCCTTTGAAACGGATCACCCGCAAAAACAAAACAAGAACAAATTCATATTCAATGATGACATTGTTTAATTAAGAACATGGAATGACATATAATAATTGATCTGAACACCATTATTGACATTAACCCACTTGCATTTGAAGATGGGAAATCTAACTTTGACATAGTCCACCTCCCAAATCTCTTCAATAACCCCATAATATGGCATGATTTGCCAATTTAGGCCTCTTGTCTTTGAAGCGGGAGAAGTGCATAGATTCGGCCTCTAACATAACACCACGTGCAGAATTTGTGCTCCTATCATCTAGGGACTTCGTGTAAAATGTATAATCATTGATCACATACAATTCCAACTTATGACATCAAACTCGGGACCACGTGCTAACCATTTCATTGTCTCGAAACACATTCGAGATCCCTCGACCTTTTGTTTGAACCGGTTTGCAAAAGTTACATTATGCTCCCTAATCAACCTTTGTTCGGTCATTCGATGGTTCTCTTTCCTTACAGCCTCTTTATGTGCGGAGATATGCGCTTGAACTTCATCAACATTATTCAAGATGTATAAGTGGACTTGTGACAATTCATCACGATCCCACTCTTTACCGAAGCCCCGCGTCTACCCCTTCGGCGATCGCGCGTTTTGGAAGCCCAATATGTCTTACTTTGGACAAATAATTTTGACAAAATTCCATGGCCTCTTGCAAACATATTTCTGAACAAGTGATGCTTCCGGCGTACAGCGTTCTTCACATACCCTTTTAGGAATTTCATAGATCTTTCAATAGGGTACATCCACCGTAAATGGATAGGGCCGCACAACTTTATCTCCCTCACTAGATGAACAATGAGATGAACCATGATGTCAAAAAATGAAGGAACAAAAAGCTTTTCAAGGTGGCACAAGATAAGATATCCTTCATTCTCCAATTCATCCTGAAGAGTGGAATATCACCTAGAGGGGGGGTGAATAGGTGATCTTAAATCTTTTATTAGTTCTTTGCACCCAAGCTGAAGCTAAACGTAAAGAGATAGGGAAGAAGAGCTTGACACAGAAAGTTTATCCTGGTTCGGTCTAAATTCTTGACCTACGTCCAGTCCCAGACTCTGGGTTTTTCTACTATCACTTAACTCAGATACACACTCTGTACTCAAGGATTATCCTCTCTCTAGGATACACTCCCCCTTACAAGTTGTAATCTGAAATCCCAATCTCCAAGTCCCCTTGACTTGAGATCTTTTACAATGAATGAATGATTTGAATAAAATCTCTCTCACAGAGAAGATAATGATGAACACTGAGGCTCTTTGTATATCAAAATACAATACAGAAAGAAAACTAAATGTATAAGAACTCTTGAGCTTGCTTTTCGTTTCTGCTTAATCTTTTCGGTGGTTTTTCTAAGTTTGTAATCAGCTCTTTATATAGTGGTGAGTTGCAATGTGACCGTTACTTCTCAACTTAGTATGTTCTTCAATTGAAATTCAGTTTGATGAGGATTATAGCCGTTGGGTCCTGATCTTCTGAAATCATTCTTCGATTCTTCGCGTTAATGATTCGTTTGATCCGATTTTAATACCCGAAACATTCTCAATATAGAGTAGTTAAATACGTTTGAATACACTAAATAAATGCCATCAATTCGTATAAACATGGTAAGTTTGCGGTTCAAAAGAATCGGGATGAAATCGTAACGATCATTTTGCTTCCGTCTTAAACTCGAGTTCTCTAAGTCGGGCTCGAGTTCGTAAGGCTTCTGGTTTATCTTCGTGAGAGCAAACTCGGAGTTTGATGTAAACTCGGAGTTTGTTAATTTTCCAAATGGTCGAACTCGAGTTCGTGCAAGTAGGCTCGAGTTCGTGGCCTTTGTAGAGCAATTATCGCGAAGGCCCATATGAAATCACATTTTGGGAAAAAACTCAAACTCGAGTTCGTTAGTGAGCGAGCTCGAGTTTGACACTGTTCATGTCAAAATAAATTTGTCTTCCAAAATGTAAACTGGAGTTTATAAATGCAAACTGGAGTTTTCAAAATAACTTTACTCTACGTAGAACACAAACTCGAGTTTGGAACCCAAACTCGAGTTTACTTAAAATAAGTAAACTTTTGAAAAACTCTTGGCAAGAGGCAAGCGGAGTTTAAGAAGGTAGACTCGAGTTTGCAAAAGATGGAAAGTTCGAATGCTCTCTGCAACTCCAAACTCGAGTTTGCAAGCGCAAACTCGAGTTTACAAGTTTGTAAACTCTTTTGTGTTTTCGCAAACCATAGAGTAAACTCTACATAAAAACGTTAGGCTCGAGTTCGATATTTTAGGCTCGAGTTTGCGACCTTTGTAAACTAGCAAACTCTACACAAAATCTGAACTCTAGAGTTTGTAAAACATTTCCTCTTTGAAAATGGCTTCCCGCGAGGTGAACTCGAGCTTGCTTTTAGAGGCTCGAGTTTACTCGTTTGTAAACTCTTTAAAAAATGCTTTGGAGTTATTAGGCTCGAGTTTGGAAGACACGAGGCTCGAGTTTATAATGATGAATAGCAGCGAACTCGAGGTTGCTTATCTGGGCTCGAGTTTGGCTTAGATAAAATGTTTTTGATTTGAAATCAATTCATTTAACTTGTCAAAAACATTTATACTTGTTTACAATTGTCGGTTATCATCAAAACACCTTGAGAACTAACATTCTCCCCTTTTTGATGATGACAACATTTGTAAACATTCAACCATTTTCAAATGCAAGATTTTGATCATTTGAATTCAAAGAACATTAGTTTGATCAAAGCTTTTGTAAAACAACGATTTTCTTTGAAATAGTTTTGTTTGAGGATAGATGCTTCATTACACACTACTTGAGATCAAGTCAAATTGCAATTATATATGATTAGCGATTAAGAACTTGGAATTGCAATTGAAATCGAATTGGAGTAGAAGCATGATCAGATTATTAACTTGAAACAGAAGCGAATTTAAAACATAATTTAAAACATAATTTGCATCATAATCAGAGTTAGCAGCAAAGATAGGATGAATCAATAAAGCATACTGCATAACCTATGAAAACATAAACCACATTGTCATATAGCTTAAGGTAAATCATTATAGAATGACAATAGAGTTTCAAAAGCAAATATAATTAAAATGATCAAAAGATAAAGAAAATGATTGCTTTTTCACTTCAACTCTTCTCCCCCTTTGTCATCAGCAAACAAGGGTGGATTAATTGAGTTAGGAGAAGGTGAAAGAGCTGGATCAGTGAGGGTGGCTTCAGGAACATGTGCTTCAGAAGATGGTGCATCGAGAGAAGGGTTGTCTTGAAGCGGATGGTTCAGAGCTATAGTGGTTGGTATAGTGGGAGCCGGTTCGGGTATGATTGGAGGAATTGTAGAACTTGGACCAGTGAGGTAGAGACATTCAAACTAATACCGAAGCGGACATGGACTGATTTTGCAAAACTTTGTCCATTTTGTCATGAAGACTAGCCATAGACACCAAAAGGGTGGAGATGCTAAGCGAGTGATCTCAATCGATTACTAAGACCTTGAACCTTTTCTTTCGGTGCTTCATGTTCAAGGGTCAGTTCTTCTGTGCATCTACCATCTCCATATGTCCCTTTTCTACTTCCTTTTTGAATTGTTTCGCTTCGATTCTATCTTGACGAGAGATTAGAAACGCTTGATCGATTAGGCCCTTAATTCTGGCATCCAAATCAGATGGTATAGACCAAGGAGGAGGAGGAGCACTCTGAGCTTCTTGTACCCTAGATTGAGTAGCTCTTGATCTGGTTGGCCTTGGCGAGGTGGAGCTCTTGATTGACCACTTGCCTTCATCAAGGCTTATTCTCATTAAGTTCGGGATATGCTTGCCAAATTTCGAGGAGTTTCGGGTTGTTCATTGGCGAGGTAGATACCAAATCTTCTCATGAAACATAATTATTGAAATGAGGTGGGAAAGGGTATTTGAGAAGATTTTCGACCAGGAGAATCGAAATCTTGCCATTTCTTTGAGAATCCAAGTGCCCAATATTGTGAGGCACTTGGTCAATTATAGATGCAAAGATAGGGTAATCCTTCTTTGCGAAATGGGTGAAGTTTCCTCCTTTTTGCATAAGATTCCTAGTATAGATGTACCGGGCAACTCTTTGCTTAGGTGGCATTGAGACAGGAGGGAAATTCGGGATATCTAGTGCTTCGAGGGACAGGCTCATCAGGTTTAAGCAATGAAAAGATTTGTCTATTAGTATAGTTCAATGAGGCAATAGGTGGAGGACTTTGAATTTGAAGAAGGAATTTAAATAGGCAGCGAGTTATAGTGATCTTTTTCCCTCTAATTGTTGTAGTTATCCTTTCCTCAACCAAGTTCATATCATTGTCCAATAGATTGTCACTTCTCATGCAGTGATAGAAGGCTTTGACAAGAGTGGGGCTGAATGAAGCTCTTATAGAGATTAATGGTTCAAATTGCTTCAGCCAGGAGGTGAGGTCAATGTTACATTCCTCTTTTAATTGAGCCAAATTAACATACACAGCAGGGCAAAAGGTTTTGTGTTCAAAGTTCTCCTTATATCTAATGGCATCTTCACCGAGATAGTCTTACGGGCTCACTTTGGAAAATCCCTAGGTATTGAAGCATGATTATATATCTCAAATAGAGCGGGGTTTCTTCGGATACGATGTACGAGAGGGTTCTTGATGATGAGAGGCCGAATGAGCATGAGAGCTAGATTGACCAGTTGTAGGAACATCCTTCTTGAACCTCTTGGATTTGTATACTTTCTCTTTGCCTCTTCTAGGCACTTTGTTCAGGTTTGTTTGAGATTGGGGAGTACTATCTCGGTCACGGAAGGAGAAGAAGGTGAGTTGTAGTAACACCGGGGATTACCTTGTCAATTCCTTCCTTAAATCGTTTTGGAAAGGATTTTCTCCTTGGTGGTCGATTGGGTATGCTTTGAGGAGTGGATTGGGGTTCCTCATGATTCAAACTTGGGGTATCATTGGTTGCAGATCGTTTGGAGGCCATTTTCGCGAGTTTCGTCGAGCGGGGTGAGAGAATTTGAGAGAGTTTAGGTTTAGGCTCGAGGTTGAAGTGAAGTGAAGATCAACAGTCAGGTTTTTAAACAAATTTTCCGCGACAAACTCGAGTTTACACGTGTAGGCTCGAGTTTGGATCTACTTGTACTAACCTGGACTTCAAGAGTGTATGTGTGAACTCTTGAAATTTACCTTAGGCTCGAGTCTAATGACTTACGAGGCTCGAGTACGTGAATTCCTCTGTTTTGAGTTGCTCTCTGTCTCTCGCGAACTCGAGTTTACCAACTAATAGGCTCGAGTTCGTCATTCTGCAGCAACTCCATTTTCTTTCTGACTCCCGCGAACTCGAGGTTATCAACTAATGGGCTCGAGTGGGTATTTTCAAAAATTTCATTTCCCTGGTTCTCTCGAGCTCGAGTCCGGCTTGGGCGAGGCTCGAGTTTGGCTCTTTGATGAGCAGACTTGCAATAGATGGTTAGAGATTTTATTCGCATAAAACACATCTAGATACTCCAATCTTTTTGTTAGCAATTAGTGATCATCAAACGCATAACTAACATTAGGTGGAGGCTGTTTCCAAATCATTGGGATTCATCATTCCCATTTAAACTTTTCTTTCAAATTGGTAAAGCATTACAATTTTTTAATGGTTGATACCACAATTCATTTTGATGCATTTTTGAAAAGCTGTGCTCATACCAAAATAATGAAAGTTAATAGATTGAATGTGTCAATATGCTTCAGAATAGAAAGATGATTGAACATTCTCTTTATTATGCTGAGCATATTCAACAAAAGCAAGAGTCATGAAGATAGAATACTAAGGATGCATTCTTAGTACTACAGAAATTTAAGCACAATGACTCAGCTATTTGGCTAAGGAATAATCTTGCAATTTCGAATTTAGAAACGCATAAATGTGCAAGGCAAGATTATGAATATATAGCTATAGTTACTCAAAATAAGAATGGAAGATAAATTCTGATGAATTTGAGTAACTATGGGATAGTACTAGGATTTATGAATGATGAAGCACACACTCAATAATCAAATGAATTGAGATCCAGAATATCATCCTAGAAAGTTATTCCATTAATGGTTAATGCATTTTCATTTAATGCACTAATGAACATTTATGAAACTTGGAATAACTTGGCCAACAGATTGAATTCTTTTTGAAGATAGGCTTGAAAGCACATATATGGATATTTAGCTATGAAGGTCAACTAGTTTAAGAGTGAAACTAGATAGTTCACGCAACACAATGAATTCTAGAGATCAATCTGAGAGGAGTTGAAAACATTCAACATAAACAAATTTGAAGTATATCTAACATTCAAAATATTAGTTTCAGTTTTTGAAACTCCATTTGAATGCAATCAAAGCATGAATGATTTTCAAATTGTTTCTATGCATTTTCATAAAACAAGGTGAATGTACATTTCAAAAACATGAGATCGAAAGTGATGCACGAGTTTCATTTTTTTATTCCTTTAGCAATCTGAAATTCATTTTGAAAAGACATAAAACATTGATTGCTATAGAAATGTTAACAGTGGACAAATATTCATTACCCAAATATGAATCTCATTAAAGCACGAGTATAGGGTAAGAGATAGATATCACCGTAATTGCTTTTGTCCTTGATTGCTAAGATTGGACAAATATTCATTACCCAAATATGAATCTCATTAAAGCACAGTATAGGGTAAGAGATAGATATCACCGTAATTGCTTTTGTCCTTGTAAAGGCTTTGCTTGATTGAGGTTGATTGTTGTTGATAATTCTTTTCACAGCATTAACCATCAACCATTGCTTCCTAGCTTTCTCAAGAGTTGAGTTGATTTGTCTATATAGTTGTTCTCTTGAGAAGCTTTCATTGATCCTTAGGTTCTTGGAGGATCAACTTTGCTTACCCACTGACTCTTATGTCTTTCTCTGGGTTTCTGCAAAGTTCTCTCAAAAGGTATAGGCTTCAAAGGTCTTCTTCTTGGCATTTGAGGGGATCTCCTTCTTGGTTCATAAGAACCTCTTTGATTCTTCATCTTCTCTGCACCTTTGTGTCTGTTGTTCTTGGAATCAGTCTGCAGACACAAGGGAAGAGATGGATTCTTTGGTACCCACTTATACTTGGGTCCTTGATTGTTAGTTCTGACCTTAGGGAAAACATAAGTTCCCCTTGGTACCCATTGATAATTACCAACAGGTTTATCCCTTCTATCATTTCTATGAAAGCAAGATGAAATCTTGTGTCCCTTTCGGTTACTGATAACTACAATGAGCAAAAGGGTTAGAACTATGAGCTGATTTCGAAAATAGTTTAAATAATGTTTTCCACCGAGTTTTCTTTTTCCCTTTCGTCTTGTCAAAGATAGGATTATATCCTATGCACGATCGGTCATTTGTAAATCTTTGATCTTTTAAAATGACATTGAGCATTTCACTACCCTTAGTGAACTTCTCAAGTGTTTTCGTAAGACACGAGTTTTTCTTTTCAAGATCAAGGCATTTTTCACAAATGAGATTTTCGGAAAGAGAGATTTTCTACTTGCTGTTCAAGAGTTGTATTCTTCTTTTTCAAAACAATGTATTTTTCAGCAAGTTCTTCAAACTCATTTTGAACAAGATTGTATTCAGCAAACAATTCATCATAAGAAGGTTTTGCATTATTATCTGACCAACTTGAATTTTCACAAGAAGTTGAAGGAGAATTGTTTGTTTGTTGCTTAAGCAATTTGTTTTCCTTTTTGGTGGAAATCAGTTCTTTAGCAATCTTTTTATATTCAGAATGTAAATCATTGTATTCAGAAAATAACTCATCATAAGTAGGTTCTGAATCACTTACCTCTTCTTCGTTTTAAGGTTGCTCTTCTCTTGCAATTAAGCGAGATATTGGCGATTCTTTTACGCTTCACTTTCATCATCGAAGAGTCAGTCTCCCATATGGCGAGACATATATGCCTTCTTTTGAGGTGATTGAGTCTCTTCTTCTGATCTTTTTCTTGGCCATTCAGCTGAGGACACTCAGGTCTGTAATGTCTTGGCTTTTCACACTCATAACAGACAATTTGATCTCCATCTTTGAACTCGCGTCTGTTACTGGAAGTTCTTTTCTGAAATCTATCTCTGAAGCTCTGGTTCTTTTTGTAGAACTTCTTGAACTTTCGTATGAACATGGCCATTTCATTTTCATCCTCATCTTCCTCTTCCTTCACAGTATTAAGAGCGATACTTTTGCTCTTACTGTTATTTTCGTCCAGGCCCTTCTTGAATTTCAGTTTACCCTCATATTCAGATAGACTTCCAAATAGAGCAGACAGCGGCGTCATTGATTCTCCACGGGCTTCTTCTATAGCATTGTGACTTTGGCTTCCCATCTTTTGTCAAGACATTGAGGATTTTTCGACTTGAGGTCTTTCCTCATATGTTTTGCCCAGTGCTGATAATTGATTAACAAGAT
This sequence comes from Acacia pycnantha, assembly GCA_025563575.1. Classification (NCBI taxonomy): domain Eukaryota; kingdom Viridiplantae; phylum Streptophyta; class Magnoliopsida; order Fabales; family Fabaceae; genus Acacia; species Acacia pycnantha. Next base: position 2,043,954 of record JAMWYP010000046.1, read on the forward strand.
GAATATAACGAAGTTGAAAGTCGACAATGGACTCACCGGTTTGCATTCTAAGGAGATCATATTCGGTTGTCAACGTGTTGATGCGATTCTCCTTTATTCAGAAGTTCCTTCGTATGCTATTTCCGGGGCTTTCCATATCTCCTTGGCGGTGGATAGGTTGCGGATCGAAAGTACTCCTTTTGGACCGAGAGCACCATGAAGCATTAGGATGGCTTTCTTTGTTGAGAGTTACTTTTCATTCTCGTTGAATTCTTCCTCATCTTTTGGAACATTAATTCCTCCTACAACTTTTGTAGGAACATAATCTCCATTCTCTATGACTTGCCAAAGACCATACTCCGAGGCTAACACAAATACTCTGAATTTGGCTTTCCAAAACGAAAAGTGTTCTCCATTGAAGCCTGGTGGTCTGTTGATTGAAACACCTTGGGTAATATTCCTTCCATGATCTTTATCTCGGGATGTTAAGCCCAATCCGAGAGACCTAGGCTCTGATACCAAATGAAGAGTGGAATATCACCTAGAGGGGGGGTGAATAGGTGATCTTAAAACTTTTATTATAACTTTGCACCCAAGCTGAAGCTAAACGTAAAGAGATAGGGAAGAAGAGCTTGACACAGAAAGTTTATCTGGTTCGGTCTAAATTCTTGACCTACGTCCGGTCCCAGGACTCTCTGGGTTTTCTACTATCACTTAACTCGGATACACACTCGTACTCAAGGATTATCCTCTCTCTAGGATACACTCCCCTTACAAGTTGTAATCGAAATCCCAATCTCCAAGTCCCCTTGACTTGAGATCTTTTACAATGAATGAATGATTTGAATAAAATCTCTCTCACGAGAGAAGATAATGATAAACAACGAGGCTCTTTGTATATCAAAATACAATACAGAAAGAAAACTAAATGTATAAGAACTCTTGAGCTTGCTTTTCGTTTTCGCTTAATCTTTCGGTGGTGTTCTAAGTTTGTAATCAGCTCTTTATATAGTGGTGAGTTGCAATGTGACCGTTACTTCTCAACTTAGTATGTTCTTCAATTGAAATTCAGTTTGATGAGGATTATAGCCGTTGGGTCCCGAACTTGGTGATTCAATTCTGGGCGCGTGAAATCATTCTTCGATTCTTCGCGTTAATGATTCGTTTGATCCGATTTTAATACCGAAACATTCTCAATATAGAGTAGTTAAATACGTTTGAATACACTAAATAAATGCAATCAATTCGTATAAACATGGTAAGTTTTGCAGTTCAAAAGAATCAGGATGAAATCAGTAACGATCATTTTTGCTTCCGTCTTAAACTCGAGTTCTCTAAGTCAGGCTCGAGTTCGTAAGGCTTTCTGGTTTATCTTCTGTGAGAGCAAACTCTGGAGTTTGATGTAAACTCTGGAGTTTGTTAATTTTCCAAATGGTCGAACTCGAGTTCGTGCAAGCAGGCTCGAGTTCGTGGCACTGTAGAGCAATTATCGCGAAGGCCCATATGAAATCACATTTTGGGAAAAACTCAAACTCGAGTTCGTTAGTGAAAGTGGCTCGAGTTTGACACTGTTCATGTCAAAATAAATTTGTCTTCCAAAATGTAAACTGGAGTTTATAAATGCAAACTGGAGTTTTCAAAATAACTTTACTCTCTGTAGAACACAAACTCGAGTTTGGAACCCAAACTCGAGTTTACTTAAAATAAGTAAACTTTTGAAAAACTCTTGGCAAGAGGCAAACCGGAGTTTAAGAAGGTAGACTCGAGTTTGCAAAAGATGGAAAGTTCGAATGCTCTCTGCCAACTCCAAACTCGAGTTTGCAACTGCAAACTCGAGTTTACAAGTTTGTAAACTCTTTTGTGTTTTCGCAAACCATAGAGTAAACTCTACATAAAAACGTTAGGCTCGAGTTCGATATTTTAGGCTCGAGTTTGCGACCTTTGTAAACTAGCAAACTCTACACAAAATCTGAACTCTAGAGTTTGTAAAACATTTCCTCTTTGAAAATGGCTTCCCGCGAGAGTGAACTCGAGCTTGCTTTTAGCGAGGCTCGAGTTTACTCGTTTGTAAACTCTTTAAAAAATGCTTTGGAGTTATTAGGCTCGAGTTTGGAAGACACAGGCTCGAGTTTATAATGATGAATAGCAGCGAACTCGAGGTTGCTTATCTGGGCTCGAGTTTGGCTTAGATAAAATGTTTTTGATTTGAAATCAATTCATTTAACTTGTCAAAAACATTTATACTTGTTTACAATTGTCAGTTATCATCAAAACACCTTGAGAACTAACACATCCAACTTTTCAATCTTGAAAACTTTACTACAAACCGCATTGAAGAAGAAACAAAGTCTAGTCAAAACGACCCGAAGATCATATTCGGCGATCCCTCGAATAGCTACTGGGAGTAGCTGTTGCATCAAGACATGACAGCCACATGCATGACATCAATACAATTGTCTCACATCAAGATTGCGCCAATAGGGAAGATCAAAGAATACAGATCTCTTTCTTCCATATATTTGTTTCTTTTCTACTCTTTCCATGCTTACCGAAGATGACACCGATATTTTTAACCTTTTCATACACTTGCTCCCCACCAATGCCACCTGTGAGCTTCTTCATACTCTTGGCCACCAAAAAGGCCTTCTTTAATCGACGATATGGGTGGCCCCGTCTAAGAAATCTCCTATGTCCAAGATACACCGTCTTTCTTCCATGTTGAAGTTGATGGTAGCATGTGCCTTCTTCACAAACCGGACATGCTTTATGGCCTTTTACACTATACCATGACAAGTTCCCATATGCTGGGAAGTCGTTTATAGTACAAAATATCATGGCTCTCATTCTAAAGACCTCCTTCTTGAAAGAGTCAAAAACATCGACACCTTCTTCCCACAACTCCTTCAAGTCTTCGATCAAGGGCTCTAGGTAAACATCTATGTCATTTCCGGGTGTTTTGGTCCTGAAATCAACATAGACAAAGATGATGTACTTTCGTTTCATGCATAACATAGGAGATAAGTTGTAAACAATCGTGACTACGGGCCATGAGCTATGTATGCTGCTAAGGCTTCCATAGGGATTCATTCCATCCGTGCCAAGGGCAAGCCCGAGGTTCCTAGGTTCTTCGCCGAAGTTCGGAAATAATTGATCGATCTTCTTCCATTGAGAAGAATCGGCCGGATGTCGAAGCCGTCCATCCGAAATCCTCTCATCTGCATGCCACTCAGATTTTTTGCATCATTTTCATTCGCAAACAACCGCTTGAACCTTGGTATGATTGGAAGATACCACAACACTTTTGCAGGCCCTTATCTGACTTGTACCGTGGGGTTTCACACATCGACAACTCGCTTCTCTTCAAACTCTTTTCTATATAATACACAATCATTCTGGCATGCATGGATCTTTTTGTACTCCATCCCAAAGTGGACAAAGTATCTTCTTAGCATCATAGTAGCGATGCGGCAACACGTTATCATCCGAAGCATGTCCTTCAAAGCCTCAAGCAATTCTGAAAAACTCTTGTCGCTCCATCCATGACGTGCCTTCAAGCTTACCAATTTCAATACAAATTCTCAACAATTGGTATTTTTACACCCACGGTATAGCGGTGTCTCGCATCACCGCACATATTACCATATGCATGTGATCGCTCAAAAGCCTCTTCTCCTACATCACGGATAATGTCCTCTATGCGATCATCCATATCCGTGTCATTATCATCAAAGGCCACTTCCCATGTTGTTTCCCACTTGATGGCACTTGTTCACCATGCCATACCCATACCGTATAAGTCTTACAAAATCCGTGACAAATTAAATGTGTGCGTATAACTTCGTGACATAGTCGACACTCATTCAAACATTTTACACAAGGGCAATAATATTTCCCCATCATCATGGGCATTTTTTTTTAGCAAATTCTATAAATTCCCTAACCCCATTCTGATATTCAATACTGTTAGTAAAGCATCTATCCAATCGTGATCCATAGTAGAATTCCTATATATTATTTAGACGAATTAAGAATTACATTTGGTCATAAATGCATCACGTTGAATCAAGAACCAAAATAAATGCAAGACGAGGAAATTAAATGCAGGGATGAAGGTCTTGTGGACTAACTCGTAGCATATGCGTTGCTTGAGTCGTCTTACTTCTCCGCTCACGAACGTTGATGTGTGCATAAAACAGCAAGAGTAACCTAAAAACACTTGTTGGTCACTGGGTAGGTCTAAAGTGCAAATTTAATCTTCAAAAAACAATATTCGTTAACAACAGAGAATACCCATAACAACATTACACCGATTTCGTTAAACCCATGAAAACCAAGAACGATAAGCTGGAAAGTAATAAAGTTTTAACCGAAACATCTCTTACAGCTTCGTCTATAGACGTTTAGCTAAGGAACCAGAGAGTGATTGTCGAGAAAGGTACGCGAAGCAGCGACGAAGCTGAGAGGGAAATTTCGAGTCGGAACTTGAGTATTCACTTTCGGCGCGACAAGAGTTCAGAGAGGGAAATTTAATTTTTCCGCGCGACAAAGATACCTTATTTAGCTTTTTGGATTTTATTAATACCGGTTATTAATTAAATGTCCGGTCCTAAAGATACAACTAACATTTTAAGACCGGAGTTTTAAAATTATCCGGTCCTAAAATTTTATTAGATTTTTAAGTTTTAAGACCGGAGGTTTATAAAACATCCGGTCCTAAAATTCAAATTATCTTTAGATCCGTTACTTATAAAATAAAATGTCCTGGTCTTAATGGCCTTCGTGATTGGTATATTAAATCAATAAAATAAATGATATTTTTTGGACAAAAAATAAAGCAAAATTGGAGAATAAGTTTCTTTAATGAATTACTGGAGAAGAGCCAAAAAAATCATACAGTGTTCTTAATGTTTCTTACATTACTTCAGAATATATACACAACAACAAAAACACAAATGAAAAACAAGCTGAATATTATCATCCACAAGAATCTGACTGAACAACCTCGGCGATTTCGGCGTGAAGAGCATTAATTTCCCGCCGGAGATCAGCAAGTTGTTGTCTTATTCTCTCCACCCGCAATATGAATGGATCATTACAGAGAGCGGAGAGGGGTCAGAGGTAGGCGCGCTGGGGCCAACAGTGTTGGAGAGGGGGATTACGAACATCTGCATGGCCAGCTTCAAGATGACGGTTGAACTCAGCAAGAAAAGGATCGAGGGGGGGTGCGGCATGAGCAATCTCTTCATCATCCGAAGAAATAACAATGGGTCCAACGACCCGAGAGTCTTCGGAAACAATACGACGCACTGTCGCTGGAGGAGGCGCACCATATAATGATCTAGCCATGGCACGAGAGTGAGGCGTGTATGCACCCCTACGAGCAGTTTGCTTGTATCTAACCATGGTTTGAGGATTTTGAGAAGTTGGGGCAGAGAGCTAGGAAGTGAGGAGTTAACAAGGACAAAGAGGAGGTAGTGTGGAGTATATAAAGACAGATGGCAGGAGAGATAAACGTCGATGATGAATTCGTCAATTTACTTTTATACAAACTTTTAAGACCGGACTTTTATCTTATATCCGGTCCTAATTTTAATTCAATTACTTTTAAGACCGTCCTTTTATCAAATATCCGGTCCTAAAACTCATTTAAGACCGATATATTACTTGGTATCCGGTCCTAAAACTAATTTTTAATTCAATTACTTTTAAGACCGTCCTTTTATCAAATATCCGGTCCTAAAACTCATTGTTGAAATGAAAGTTCATTCTTTTCAAGAGTCCCTTCCCCATTGTTGAAATGAATTCAGAGTCTCTTCGGCTTCCACATAAACTTCCCAACTAGGCGTCTCCTCGTATTCTGAGCAAATATGCGTCTCCTCGTTAATGTTTCCGGCGTTTCACATTCTTCAGATGGGTTCTCTATTTAAACCCGTTGTTACTTTCTTAACATTCATCTCCATCTCCTCCTAGAACCTCCACCGTAATGGCTTCTCCACCACGACGAGGTCCTCCTTCTGGGTGAAATCCTGAGGCACCTCCATATCCTCCTCCGTTGCCTCCGAAACCGAACTTCGGCGATGCCGGAGCACTGATAGCCGCGTCGATCATATAGACCGAAGCTTGGGCAAACCGCTTCAGTCTATCACGCCGTCAACAACAAGGAAAGCGGTACTCGACGCCAATGACGTTGAGTACCATACCTCGATGACGACGTCTCCGACCATTCCCTCCTCCGACAACGATGGGGAGGATTAGAATTTTAAGTTTTTTTGTACCGCCGCCTTACGAGGCAGCGAAAAAAAAATTATTAAATAAAATTTTTATTTCCCAATCGCCTTCCTTGTTTGTCTTTAACTTTATGTTCTTTTTCTCCGACAACAAGAACAAACAAAACATTGTCCTATTCGTGGTGATCAATCTTAAAAATTTGCGAGAATAAAGTTAACAGCTTGCGACCATACAAAACAAAACAAAAAAACATTATTTACCTTTTTTCGAATAAAAACAAACAGAGTGACGACTATTCTCAAGTTTGGACCATCGTTGTCTTCCCTCAAGAAACATGGTTGCCTTGAACCCTAACGATATGTCTAAAAATCGAGTCACCAACTCTATTAAAATGAAGAATATTAGGACCGGACGTTTAATAAATCCTCGGTCCTAAAAATTAAGCCTTATTTTAAAATTTAAAGTTAGGAGCAGACAACTAACAAATATACGGTCCTAAAGGTTTCTTCAATCTATTAAATAAAATGAAGACTTTTAAGACCTGACTACTAACAAATAAACGGTCCTAATAATTTAGCCGTATATTTTCTATACTTTTAGGACAGTACTTTTAACAAATATACGGTCCTAAAAGTCTCTACCCAAATTTGTTAGAATTAGACGAAGACTTTTAGGACCGGATATTTGTTAAATATACGGTCTTAAAATGGACGAAGACCTTTAGGACCGTACTTTTAACAAATATACGGTCCTAAAAGTCTCTACCCAAATTTTTTAGAATTAGACGAAGACTTTTAGGACCGAATATTTGTTAAATATACTGGTCTTAAAATGGACGAAGACCTTTAGGACCGCACTTTTAAAAATATACGGTCCTAAAAGTCGCGAATACTTTTCGAGCCTCATCTCGGCTCATTTTCAACATCCGCCCGTACCTCAAATTTCAAGCACTAAATAGCTTTATCCACCATCCCATTCATTCGTAAACCCAAAATGGACACACACAAATTGTTCGAAAAAATAAACAAATTTATTATTGAATTACATTGCTATATTTACAAATGAATTAATTAGCTAGTCGAAAAAATAAACATATGTACGAAGGCTATTGTTGCTACAAACATCATATATTATTTACAAATGAATTAATTTAGGACATTAATTATTGTCTTGACTTGGATTTTCTAAGACTAGTTTATACAGATATTCACAAAAACCTCGCGTATGTGCTCGATTTCATCATCATCAAATGGCTCTTCACGGGCAAACCTCTCGTAACATCAAAGACAGAAATGAATTAACATATTATGTGCATATTTCATATGTAACATTAAGCCATCAATGACTGAATTCAGCCATAACATCTTACCCTTAAAGTGACTTTAGTGTTTCCCTCCGTCACAATATCATATAAGTGTTTCATGACGTACGGGCCACATAAGTTCGATCGTTCTGGTTGCCGACGGGTCTAAAAATAACAATAAATATATATAAGAGCATATATAGCTTATCGACCAACTTCGAAGGCAATTATGTCATGTCCAATTATGTACTAACCTTAATTTTGTGCCATTTAGGATCGTGAGCCGAGCACCACGCTTTTTTTTACATCAACACGGAAGGTCTTCATGGCACTATCATCAAAATCAGAAATTTATCAAGAATGTTCACTGAAAATTCACAATGAGATTTCGACAAGACGATCAAAATGACATTCTTACTTGGTGATCATCGAGTACAACGTAGTCGATGGATCGTTGTGAGTGGAGCATAAGAAGATAACATAATGCAACTCCATGTTCATGACGACCAACCGCCAGTGGTTGCTGAAAATTCACACAGTAAAGTACTCATTGATATATATATATGTAGCATAATTATATTAAGTGAATTGCGAGACAAGTATATATGTATACCCGAGCCAGTGTGGAAACAAGTACACCTTTCTTTGCACTTTACACAACCTATTTGATATGTACTCTGTCTCAATTCCGGAGGTAGTGTTGTGCTTGCATACACCGGGCACAAGAATCCAAAATCCGAAATTCTGCCCTCTTGAACCGGTTTCTCGTGCATGCACCTACAAGAATGACATCGATGAGGGAATTAGTATATATGTATATATGTGTGTCTAAACGGTGCATTTCAATTATGTAATCAAGGAAGAAGATACTTACTTCATAAATAGTTGAACACATGCACTAGTAACCTCGGCTCAGAAGCAAAGCATGGACTCTACATCTTCATTATCAACTAAAAGCGGTTGAGGATGAGGAGGCCTACTACTTCATTGACAGCCACGATTTATCTTTAAACCATTTTTGGCTACCAAATCTTTTATTTTTTCCTTGGCCGTCAAGTTAGCGGTAGGGGATGGAACTTGAGGAGGGGTGGAGCTTGAGGAGGGTGGAGCTTGAGGAGGGGGTGGAGCTTGATGAGGGGGGAGCTTGATGAGGAGTAGAGACATCTACAAGCTTCACCGGCCAAGAGATGAAGGTTCCCTTGACATCACTCACAACCTTGACTCATCGGTTGGGAGAGGGACAGTGCATCAAAGATCACCTCTTCAACCGACACTCGACTTCATCATCGACCATTTGTTCGTGGTGTACAGTTGATCCCAAGTTGTGGACAGTCCCTTTAGCAACCAATTGTCTATGACCATCACGATCCTCCACATACGATGACAAGGTTGCTCGACTCGATTGTCCAACAATGCAGCTCCTCTAGTGCTCTGTGCCGCATAGGTTCAATTTCAAGGTGTCAAGGGATCCACACTGGTCTCTCGGCCGAGAGCTCGGGAGGAACTTCATTTTCTCCATCTCCTCCTTCATCTTGCTCATCTCAGATTGAAACATCCTCAATGTAGCATCTTTCGCCGCCGATTCCTCACTTAATTTGGCCGGCGTCTGATCCATCTCCTCCCGGGTAACCATACTTTGTCTATGGGGTTTGGATTTACCAAAGTATTGCTTTAGGCCTACCCGTCCTCCAATCCCCTTACACGCCCCGCGTGATCTGGTTTCCGGTCGCGGCGGTCGAACATCATTCCTCCCGTCCGACGCAAAAGATCCCTCTCGCCTCTTTCTTTTTAAGATCTTCTGTAAGATACGAGATAACGAGAAGCTTAGTGATGAAACATGTTTAGTAAGTAAAAATAACAATATCGATACTTACAATTGTTCAAAGAACTACACGAGTTTTTTCACTCGTGTAGGCGCCGCTGGCTTTTGCCGAATATACAACCGAGCTCCTCGCGACGTATTGGAGATGGCGGGTGGTCAACTCTACCGTAGAAGGATTGGATTCAGCTTCATCTTCTAATCTCTTCCGTTTGGCCGCCATCAAATCTTTTCGGCCTTTTCATATCCGCCGCGAGAAGCCCTGTGTGGGCAATCATTCTTTCTCCCAATCTCCGATATTTTTCCCTTATTTTCTCGTGAATCAGATTGAAAACAACTATATATCAATTATGAATTCCAGCCATGTCACTAACGTAAATTAGAGAACTTCGCTTGATATGAACGTCAAACATTAGTCAAATTCACTTCATCAAGTTTCAACATTTTACTTAAGGAAGATGTAGCATTGTAGAAGAAATTGGGAAAACCAAAGGAAAGGGAGTTGCGAAATGCCGCCAACTCAGTCAATTCATTCATTCATCATAAATGGTTCCTACACATATTAGAATAACTAACTAACTAACAAAGAACGTCTAACCATGGCCATTACACAGTTTACATATCAAACTTGCATGGAACTAGGACATGCTCCTCTCATGCAGGACAAAGGCAGCAAATGTATACTTCTATTCACACACCAAACCATTTAACTAACAGGATTAGATGTACACAATAACATTCACATATCCTCACAGTTAATAAGCAAACAAAAGTGCAAACAAAACTAAATATAACTCACAGAGCTTCAGAGTGGTCCGCTTCGAACAAATTGTTGCCAAGTTTGTTCATCAATAAATTTGTACTTGTCCTGGGGTTGATGGTCGCTTCTCCTCGGCAAAAATATAAGTGTTAGCCGAAAGGTCTTAAACTTCCGAACCGCTCAAAGCCAATAAGACAATGTTGAGTCTTTGAACTTCTCGAGACTGGGGACGGTGAATGTAAGCCAGGATAGTGTCCCACATAGGATCCTTTATTGTTTTTGGTCCACATTTTTCCACTCATCGGTCAAAATGCTAACCTTGCTGCGTACTAGAGCGCCGACAAAACTAGTATATGTGCTTTTATTAGGACCGAAAGGTTGCAAATTTTCATCAAAATGAATCTCGAGCTTCGTCCCAGTATTCGACTAAGGGATACTTCCATCATTCGTGTGCCGCTTCTACCACGGCGTGCACGGCGCCGAGGAGGCTCAATGTGAGATGAAGAGGGTTCGTTTGTCCGAGCCCTCCCAGTCAAACCAAGATCACGGAGTTTCAAGAACACGAGTGGAATCGTTTTCACCGTTCATTTTCAAGACAGTAAGAGAGGAATGCCCGAGAAAATGAGGGAGTAATGAGAGGCTAACAGTGACGCGGGCGAGGAAGAGAGGTAATGGAACAGGAAGGGTTTCGCAACGTGAACGGGGTTCTTCGGTGAGAGTGAGAGTGACAAAAGCGTCCGCGCGAAGTTAACGTTTGGCGCTTCATTTTTAAGACCGGACAAATACACATATACGGTCTTAAAAGATAACCTTTAAGACCGATCTCTATATATGTCCTGGTCTTAAAATTAATTAATTTTTTATTCAAACTTTAGTACTGGCCAAATTTTTGTCCGGTCTTAAAAGTCTTACTTTTAAGACCGGTCATTCTCAGAACAATGGTCTTAACATTTATTACTTTTTATTTAAACTTTAGTACTGGACAAATTTTAAGTTCGGTCTTAAAAATCAAAGTTTTAAGACCGGCTTTTATATATGTTCGGTCTTAAAACTTTAATACCTTTATATTTATATTTTTCCGTATTATTTTGGAGTGTAGAAAATATAAGTCTCGCCTTGATGAGATTTCTACATAAAAGTATTTGATATTTCAATTTTTTTATTAACATTTTTAAGGCCGGTTGTTATTTTAACAGGTCTGTATAAGATATATGAAAAATTGATCAGAATAAGAAGTTCTTTATATTTTCAAATATGCCACGGTCACATATTTAGGACCGGTCGATAATTAGTCCGGTCTTAATGAGGCGTCCTTCATTGTGTAAGAAGTTCTTTTTATTTACAAAACTCGCCATCGGTCACACCATTAAGACCGGTGCTTCGATTATCCGCTCTAAATGAGGCGGTCTTATAGCCCTTCATTGTTTAAGAAGTTCTTTTTATTTACAAAACTGCCACCGGTCACACCTTTAAGACCGGTGCGTCGATTATCCGCTCCAAATGAGGCAGTCTTAAAGCCCTTTTTTGCACTAGTGTCATGTGTGTGGAAGAATCTTCTTTTTTTCATACAACATGAGAAGTTTAAACCTCATTAAGTTAATATATAGGAGGTTAGAGTAATTTACTCATAATAATATTTGGATGTAAATATTTCTCTCTTGTAACCATAACCACACGGTTTGGATTTTATAAATATTTTTTTCACTATTAATAATTAAAATTGCATATTTAACTATATTTCATAAACATAATAAAAATAATTATGTTGATGTGTTCTGGTGTAGAACGCAAGATGTCTAGCCCTAAGGGGCTAGTATGTTGATATTGGTTAGGACTTGACCTAGGAGCGATTCCTAGGGCCTACGTACCCTGAAGAGGGATCAAAGTCCACGTAGTTCGAGGATTACTGGAGGCGTTTAGCCAAGGGGGTGGTGTGTGTGCTCTTCAGGTCTCTGAGCTGCCAAGATTAATTGTTTGATTGACTGTGAAATACGGACTTGGCCGAGATATGTCCAACTCATCCGGGTTGTTTGGGAAGAAATAAGATCTCTTGCTTGCTTTCATAGCAATTTTTCCCAGGATAGTTACATGGTCTATATTCTTGCATTTGATAGTACGTAAGCAAATCAAAGTATTTGAAAAATACTTACTGTGCGCAAATCACTTAGTTTGCTTATTTCGAATGCTTGTTCGAGTTTGCATTAATCCCGGTTATTGACAACTGTATAGTAATTGCCCCCCAGCCTGGTAGTCCAGGTCTCTGGGCTGCCGGGGTGGATCTGTTGTTGAATCTGGATATTGTATCCGAGTTGCTACCACTCGTTTGATTTTGATAAAGTTCTGTCCGAGTTTTGACGAGCCCCGGACTTACTTGTATTCTGATTGAGTTATCCCCAGACATGTAGTCCGGGTTCATTTTCTTTGAAACTTCGTTCGTTTCTTTTTATGATCGTTAGGATCTCTCTAAATCAATCGTCCGGGTCTCCGGGTTTGTTTGCTGCAACACCGAATTTCCCTAATCCGAATTGTCCTAAAGAGGAACGGATCGGGTTTCCGGGTTGATTGATTGGAGCTGTATCGACTTGATCATTAATGAAAGTTTGTTCACTTCCTGATCAATTCGAATATTTATGCAATGTTTCATCCATGTCCACGATGAACTGATATAGTGAACACACATTTGTTTTTGGAGTACTACTGAGTGACCGGGCCAGGGTCATAGATGTGATATGCAGAATCTGCGAAAGCACGTTTGGTATTAAAACCGTAAAGTGGTGAGGGGTCAGTACTTAAAATGCCTCGTATAATTCCGGGTTCGTTGACCGGGTCATCCTAGGATAAAGGGAAGTTGTCACCTTCCCGGGTTTGGTTTCACACTGAAGCGTCCGAACAGTTTGCCCTGATCAGGGTTAGCATGACAGTTCAACTTGTTATCCCGGAGTAAATTAGGAAGCGTCCGGGCTGCGATAGCTCTACGGAGACAACTCCCTCCGACTGAAAAGCCGGGTTTTATTCTTCAGTTCGTATTTGAATTACGACCAGGTTCAGTGACCCTGTATTCGCTCTTTCGTTCATGTCTTTGTCGTTAGAGCAATTTGAGGAGATCAAATCAATGCTCTCGATTGAGAGTTTCTTTATTTATTTGCAGTTTGCAATCCGGAGTTTACACGGACTTAACTGTACTTTACACGGAGCCTGGGTTTTAACTGTATTAAGTGTAACCGGGGCAACTATACTTTACACGGAGCCCGGGTTGTAACCGTATTAAGTGTAACCGTGGGAACTGTACTTTACACGGAGCCCGAGTTGTAACCGTATTAAGTGTAACCGGGGCAACTGTACTTTAGACGAAGCCCGGGTTGTAACCGTATTAAGTGTAACCGGGGTCCGCCTTTTCACTTCCCTTAAAACTTTACGCGGAGCCCGGGTTTTAATTGGGATCAGTGTAACCGGGGTAGGCGTTCTTCTATTTTTTTAGGAGGATTCCATCCATTTTAATACGGCACCCTTGCGCCCATTGATGGGAGGGCACCAATAGCTCGAAGTAAACACATGTGATATGTGGATTTGAGGAAATATGAAATGAACAATTATGGGTGTCGTAACCCTGAATTTGTTTATCTAGTATGGGTGTCATAACCCTGAATTCGATCATTTAAATATATTTGGTGGCCGTAGCCAGTCTTTACCCGAAGCCCATATTTTAACCAGATTCGGTGTAACCGGGGTCGGAAACACGTGATGTGTGAACTTGAAGAAATATGCAATGAACAATCACATATAAATAAACAAGATATAAAATAAAAAGGTACCTGACCTCCACGAATAAGATCTTTTACCCCGCAAGTTGATGCAGTTATTAAGAGTAACCGGGTTTAATCCGTAATGGGTGTTGTAACCCGAGATTCATTAGTCCCACATGGGTGTCGTAACTCCGAGTTCCTTTATCCACTCTGTTGCCCCCCAGACCGGTAGTTTAGGTCCTTGAGCTTCCGGGATGTGTTGATTTACCAGCCTGGATCAGATTGTTCGTGATTGTCGGGATTGCTTGCGTGCTGACCCGAGATTTCGGGTTTATTTTGCTTTGACACCGAGATTCCGGGCTGAGATACTTAAACACCAAGATTCCGGTGTGATATACTTTAACCCCGAGATTCCGGGTTTATGATTTCTGAAAACGAGTTTGTTTACCCCAGATTCACACATGTAATAGACTTGGCGGGATTGTCGCCACAACACGGAGCCGAGATTGTAGCCAGATTCGGCTTAACCGGGGTCCGCCTTCAAATCTGTTCACGGCACCATAATTTTAACCAGATTTGGTGTAACCGGGGTCCGCCTTCAAAAATTCACACGGAGCCCAGATTTTAACCAGATTTTGTGTAACCGGGGTCCACGTTCTTCTATTTTTGGAATAAGATATCTCATTGCCGCGTTGAGAATTACACTTTTTTGCTTCAAAAAGTATCATCGCCAACAAGGATTGGTTGAACCAATTAAATCAATTATGTCCGACAAAGATCATTACGTGAAATGCTTTTAGTAGAGACTGAAAAAGGCTCAATATTATCAGCATTCTCAACAGGACCTTCATCTACATGGTCACCAAAGTGGAATGTCTGTCACCAATTAACTTCACAGATCACAATACACTTACGGAATCATTTCCTCTGACTGCAGTTCTCATAGCGTTTCGTAGTTTATTGTGAAAACATGGCCTTTGCTACATAGCTCAATGTTTCTTTCACGCGAAATTATCCTTAACACTTGTAGGAAGAATAGACTTTGGGCCATTGCATTATAAATTATAATTGGAGAAAATCCACTTACAATCATTTCATGGATACTGCCTGTGGATGCAAACCAGAACCCGTCAAGCATTATAGTCACGTGAAATGTGTTTTAGCTAAGGTTCACAGTCTCCAAAGACGACAAGGTCCCAAACCATCATAAATTTTTCCATAAATTCTCCAAGCACGAACGTCCAGATCATTCAGAAATATCAAGTACATGTATTGTTGCCCAAGTTGATTGAGTTGAGGCTATCTGAAATGGAGAAATGCATGCGTTTGCAATAACAATTAATTAAAATTAATTTACTTGCAATAGTTAGCCAGAATCATGGAGCTTCTCAATGAATAAGGACCATATAGATTCAGTTTATTTCAATAGTTAGCCAGACTAATAGTTCTCATTCTTCCATCTTCAAAAGTCATAATAACGCAACTTGGGTTTGACAGCCAATCCAAAACATAGATGATCCATGTAATAGGATGGGTCTTCCACAAAAGATTGAATGGATCACGTAAATCCCAAAACTTCATGCCTTCATGCCCAACAGTTAATATTATATTTGAACTCTATGGATCACCTTCAAATGGAGCCCATGCAATTGCATTATAGATTGCTCTTAATGCAAGATGACTAGGAAACTCCAAGTTCAAGGGCCAAGACAAGTGAGGCCAAGAGTAGGGCATAGATTTGTAATGAAAGAAGTTTTTCCATCAAGAAGAAGCCCAAGTCGGCCTCTACCATCCAATTCACACCCAAAGGCACCTCAAAGATGTCACTATAGTCCCTGCTTTGAGAAGAACCGATGGAGACATTGTGTATGCCGAGATGATCCTTGGCTGAGACTCAGGCCAAGATTGGGTACACCGACATAATCATCGGCTGAGACAAACCAATGGGTTGATTTGCCGAGATCGATTTGAGGTTCATGTGCCGAGATCGATTTGAGATCCGGTCATGCCCCTCACACCCTTTCGCTGTTTTGTGTCCCTTCCGCAAAACGCAAGTCAAGTTGAGAGAAAAATCACTGGAGTTCCACCGACGGATGACTCAGTTCTTCATCTTGAGGAATTGACAAATCAAGAGCAATCTTGCAGCGGAGGCGAGTTTCAAAATCCGACCCATTGCTTAAAATTTTGAGAAATCAATGACGATCGTGGATCTTGATGGTAAATCTGGCCTTCGAAATGCTTCTGGTCTATTCGCGATGGAGGTTGTGGAAAAGATTTGACAGTCTCTAGGATTTGGCCCCTTCGACTATCCTCATAATGCTGTCTCCCAGTGAAATCGAAAACCAAAGCTCTTATCCAATCTCGGTATTGGATACTGGAGTATCTGGGCATTGAATCCTGAGGTATCTCGGTTCAAATGTCCCGCCATAATTCGAACACGGAATGAACTCGGAAAGCAATGGCGAAGCAGGGATTGCAGCGGCGGATATGACAGATTCCAAATCCGTCGAACTTAATTTGACCATGAGATTCATGGGTACCGTGTTTGGCAGGAGTCTTCAATCGCGAGGAACAAAATCGGCATGACCGCCAGTGAGAAGAGCTAGAACCGGAAGAAACACTAATCAACAACGAACCCGTGACCAAGAGGAAAAGAATCACCCATCGCAACAGCGATTTGGAGCAACCAGCTAAGATACAAATGGCCGAAGAAGAAGCATCGAACAAGACCCAATACTGCCGATATTGTGAATCTGAATCATGGTGAACCTTCAATCGCTCCTTGTCGCAGACAGAGAAACACAATCTGACCAGTCCTCCCAACATTGGAGACCTTTAAAATCCCCAAACAGAGATATGCGAAACCTCTATTTTATTTTATATGAAACCAAAACTTGGGATCTTTTCGCACGATGCGCTTGAAGCACGTCTTCTGTAACATCCCGTTTTTCAAAAGCAGTATACAATTTTTTCATCAGAGTAGAGCATCGGAGCGGAAGAGTAACTGATATATATATCCAAAATGCCCACTGGCTAATTACAGAAGTAGTATAGTAACCGAGAGTTTTCAAAAGTAAAGAGCAACAACAGAAAGTCTTCAGCCGGTCTCTAAGCTTGCTGCTTCCCTCTCTCCTCGGTCCTCAATCCTCCCAACCCTGACGCTATATTAAGAGCTGAGATCCTCACCGGTTCTCAGGTAACGGTTAACCTCATATTTACATATACAACATATGGACTACAGACAATCATATCAACTACATTATATGTGCACTCATCGCCCAAAAGCATGCATACATATATCACCTAAAAGCATGTATACATATATCGCCCAAAAGAAAGCAGATATATCGCCCATGGCAAACGTAAACATATCAAATGTACATAAACATATCACAGAGCTATCAACTACCACATACAATAGACCTAGCACATACATGCATACCATAAACATCAGATTAGTGTTACAGTACGTGGACGTACCTTCGTTGACGGTAATCAGTACTTCTGACGGAAAACGGAAAACGGAAAACGGTACGATTGACAATGGTACGACAGTGGTACAACATCGATTCGTGATTATAGATATCCTATAAGGATAATATCACATTCTATTAACATTTGACATCATAACAGACATTTTAGGCATAAATGACCATTTTGCCCCTGATGCCCCTAATCGGCGGAATTTCGCCAGCGCTTCGCTACTTTGACTCTAATCTTCCAAAATTTTGCCATAACTCCGACCCCATCATGATTTCGAAATTAATGACTAAAATACCCCTAACATATGATATCTAATCATACTTGGAAGATTAAAGACTAAACTAGCATTTCTACTCTAACTACCGAAAGAACTACGGAAGCTTAAGACTAAGGACCAGAAAACTTACTCAGAGCTTCGCTGCGAATTTCCCCGGACTCCCCCTCTTCCTTGCTGCTCCAAGATTTCGGTTTTGCCTCTTGGTTTTGGTGTGAAGAATGCAAATGAGGGGCAAGGCTATTTATAGGGAAATCTAGGTTACTATTCACACTTTGTCAGACGGATTCTGGACCGTAGGATCGCACTTTTGCAAAATGGCACAATCTTGGCCCTCCACATGTCCAAACCGTCCTCTTACCCATAGGTGGCAGCCAATGACATCATCTTTGATGATGTCACTTACTTCCTCAAGAAGTTTTATACCGATAAAGTCCCTGTTCGGTGTCCTAATCGCGTAATCTTGTAAAATCTTAGAAATCCGGAATCACAACTTTGAAGTTCTTTTCTTACTCATTAGAAATGTCTTGGTTAACTAAATTTTTGATCCCTTTCAGGTATTCTCTGGTCCTGCCGAAGATTTACGGAAAAACGTGTCGGTTACGGAAACAACTTCCGGAATCATCAACTTCGGGACAAAAATTCACTGATTCATAAAACGTCCAGTTGCTTATCAACTCATCCCCAGATATTGAGTTAGGATTTATTTTATATATTTTTTTACAAAATTTCCCCATTGGTCCATACTTGTTTTTAGGCTTAAAATTACTTATTCTCATATATTTTTCTTCATCTTTTCCAAATAATTAGCAAATATATTTTATGCTAATTTTAGGCATAAACCACTAATTATAGGGTTTTACATAATTATCTTTGGATTTTCCTTTGTTTAAGCCCAAATAATTAGCCAGTAATTTATTTAATTAATTACCCACTAATTGTTGATAATTTTCTTGATTAGAATAACTCATTTTCTCACAACTATTGGTCTTACCTTGGTATTTTATGCTTTACATAAAATTTTAATAATCACGGGGTCAATAATGATCCCGGAATACTTTTTAATTTTTCCCTCACTATTTTCCAAGGAAATAAATCCCAAAAATTGTCTAAATTAGAGACAACATACTCTCTAATTTTTAATAATTATTTTATTGCCTCTAAGGATTTTTCATAATTTCCTTAAGTCATTTTATGCTCCACAAGGGCGTTTTGGTCATTTCTGACACATTATTAATTTTTCCTAATGTCCAAGAAATTCTCCTTTAGAAAATAAAATAAATTTAACCTTCTTTTTGAAACCACATATTCACCTATTTCTAATAGGTATATTTTGATACGGATTTTTAGGGTATTACATCTTCATCACTCCTCTTTTCTTGGCTGCAAAAAGAGAACAAAAAGGTGTTGCATTCACCTTATTATAGGGAAATTTAATCCCTATCAGATATTTGAAACTCTCGGATTCAAAAGTTTTTTCAACAAGCAGCACACACGAGCTTGTTAAATCACCACAAAACCTAACTACAAAACTCCATGATCGTTTGTTTGGCATTTGGAGATTGGAATTGTGGACCATCTTTGGTCATATGAATCGAAATTTACGGATCCCCACGGACGGCGTCACTGTTTTGGTGTAGAACGCAGATGTCTAGCCCTAAGGGGCTAGTATGTTGATATTGGTTAGGACTTGACCTAGGAGCGATTCCTAGGGCCTACGTACCCTGAAGAGGGATCAAAGTCCACATAGTTCGAGGATTACTGGAGGCGTTTAGCCAAGGGGGTGGCGTGTGTGCTCTGTGTAGGCGGTACGTAAATAGTCAGAGAGTATAAGATGTGTACCTTAGGGTTTACCATCTATTTATAGAAGGTACCTTAGGGTTAGGGTTTGGACTGGTGGCTTCTGTGCCTCCAAGCTCAAGTGATGTGACGTCATGTCTGTGCCACGTGGAACGCCCCTTGTTGGGCCATATATTGAATGTGGGCTTTATGCAGGTCCGTAACATGATGCATTTTACAATTAAATTTATGTTTATCAAAGACATTATAGTCATTTACTTAAATTTTTCTTATCATCATTTTTATCCAACTAAATATAACTTTATCCATCAAATTATAATTTGTTTTTCCTAATTGCGTGCCAAGCATCATTGTTTTTTCTTCCTTCCTTTTCCTTTTAATTTCCTACTCCCTCCCCATTTGAATTTTGGAATGAGTTTGAATACGGACTGGTGATGGAGCACGAAGCTAAGAGCACCATCTAGATCAAATTTGAATAATTCTAATTTATTTTTTTACTTTTACTTATGATTTTTTTAACGTATACATAACTAAAATAAATATAATCTGTCAATTTTTCAAAAAAAAATATTTTATTTAAAAATTAGTAGTTAGAATTTTATAGCTAAGCCAATTTTTTTTTTTTTTTGCTCAAGTATAGCTAAGCCATTGAAAGTATATAAAAATGGTGCAGATCTATTACAGTTATGAATACGACGTACCATCATTATCCTCGAATGACACTGTCCAAATTGAATCTAGACGGTGTAGGTTTATTATTTACTACAAAACTATTTTAATGTGTGTAGAATCTAAAAACAAAGATAACCTCTTAAATGTGAGTTTTTGCAAAAAGTAAAATAAAAATAAAAAAATAGTTTTTATTTAAAAATAGTCAGTTTAAAATTTTAAATATAAGCCGTTAAAATTTTTGTTGAATGGTGGAGATTTTACGACAGTGGTGAGCACATAAGCTGGGTCAAGGGCACAAATTAGAAAAAAGAAAACAGAAAAGTATGTAAACTGAGGTGCGGAACTTTACCTTTGGGATCAGAAAACGCAACTGCGGGTGGAGGCGTCGTCGGGGATGACAGTGGATGATCTGAATGATTATAGAAACTATACAATTCATAGCGAACATGGCAACTGGGATTTACAGCTCTTCCTCCGATATTACTCTCACAACAGAAGGAAGGGTGCCATATCAAATTAGTCAGACAACTCAGGCAATCGTTTGGCGAAAGGTCCTGCGTGCACTGAGCTAGACTATACACAGTATTAAGCCCGGTAGTTGCACTTTTTGTCGCATACCGTAAAACAGTTGTTGCTGCATCATTTGCCGCCTTGCTCATAATATTCATATACTTATCCGCCATACGTATGTAGAAGAAGTAGTGGTTAGAATAATTGATCATTGTTACAAAGGTAGGCTGAGTGTCCACAATGGAGAAGAAGTGGTGGTTAGAATAACGAACCATGCAATACTCATACCAGATTACAACCTCCTTAGAAAATTGGCACTTTGAAGGTAATTGATGGATTGCCTTAATGATACATTCGTGGCACACATCAAGGTTGATGTCACCCCGGCACATGAAGAGGCCGTAGACGGTTTCGCCGCTGCCACTGTCCACGGTGGTGTTGTAGAACTTGGTGTTGACAGAAATAAATGAAGAGAAGAGAGTGGTCAGGTGAAATTGGAAGGAACTATTGGCATTAAAATTTATGTTGGTAGAACAGCTATGGTAAAGCTCCATTAATTGAGACGCAGCACAACGGAAGACCATGAAGAGAAAGAAAATTTTGTGGGGTGCCATGGAATGGTAAGGGTGAAGGATGTGTCAATGGTGTTTAATAGTATTGAGTTTCGATTACCACTGAAATCTGACTATCCAGCTTTAATTGCTTTTACCTTTATTTATTTCAAAAAAATTATGTTAATACATATCAAACCTAAAATAAAGATAATTTCTGGAATGTCAGTTATTTAAAAAAAAAATATTTAAGAATTATTATTTGAAACTTTTAAATTTAAACTGGTACAAACCTCAGCACATTTATTGGTGTCATGTTTAAATCAATGTTCTTCAAATACGCATTTTCAAGAAGGGTGCTAATAGCGTTTGGGCGAGATAGAGCATGAAGAGATGCATTGATGGGATGTATGATATTTCTATGCTTGCTTTGTTTTACTAAAATAATACTCCCCTGGTGTTTATTGTAACACCTAAAATAATGATGTTAGCTTAGTTAGCATGATATGTTTTTTCTAAAACATATTGATCATCTTCCTCAAATACTGCTCTCTTTCTTTTATTTGATTATTATTGAGAGAATATTATTAGGGCTAATTTAAGAAAAAGTTGACAAAAATATTAAATAGGGGTCTTGCACTTAGGGTCAACATCAACTTTCTAAACAGGTCCTAGAAGTACTTTGCACTAAAGATAGAAGTTTTCAAACTTGAGATTATCAACGAAACTTGAAATTTACGTAGTTTTATTTATTTAATTTTAGCCAGCAGCTCCTATAAAAAAAAAAAAAAATTTAGCCAGCAGCT
The DNA here is from genome assembly GCA_025563575.1 of Acacia pycnantha. NCBI lineage: Eukaryota > Viridiplantae > Streptophyta > Magnoliopsida > Fabales > Fabaceae > Acacia > Acacia pycnantha. The sequence continues at coordinate 2,065,882 of JAMWYP010000046.1, forward strand.
TTTGGTTGTTGTTACACTAGCGAATACGATGTATTCAAGAACTAATTAATCTCTTTTCGATGAGAAATTCAAGAACTATATCTTGACTACTTCTTCATGATCGATCGTAAGGTTGAAATAAAAATGTTAATTAATTATTGAAGTGAAACACTTTGATCCTCAACTTCTAAGAATTAATAATCAATTCTTTCGTTTTCTCCACAAATATAAACTTGCATGTCTTGGATGTGTTAATATAGATATTCTTTATTCGACTTAGATAAACATGATTACTAACGAAAAATTGGTTCAAACTATGTTGTTGATGTGACAACTCAAATTTAGGGCTATTTATTTAAAAATAAAGAAAAAAGTTTTTCTTAAAATAAAGTAAGCTTAGCATTCTTGTAACACCCCAAATTTCATACCTCAAATTGTGTCGGTTGACACTTGGTTTTAGAAAAATCAACGAAGTTTGAGGTGCTACATCAGAGTAATGCGGAAACGGAGAGCATGTGTAATACCCGGATAATTACTTATCTTAAATATTATATTGTGATAAATAATACCTATTGGAAATAGGTGAATATGTGGTCTCAATCCTTCGAAGCTCACTAACTATTATTTTAAAGAAACTTTCCCTTGGAATTAAATAAGCCAAGGGTTAAATCTTGTAATGTGATACCCAAAATTATATTTTGGCAATTAATACCTATTTTAAATAGGAAAGTATGTTGTCTCTAATTTTAGTGATTTATTTGTTTATTTTCCTTGGAATTTAAAGAGGCAAAAACCCGATTTTAATTTAGGGAACATAAGTTACCCTATGATTTTTAAATTAATGCATGGAGCATAAATGACCAAAGTAATTAAACTCAAAAGTTGTGAGAAAATGATTAATCCAATAAAAGAAAATTGTCAACAATTAGTAGATAAATAATTAAATCTTCATACTTAATTAAATAGCATGTTTTAAAGGCACAAATAGGGATGTATGACCCTAATTAGAGACCAAGGAGCAATGAATGGCCAAGATTAGCATAAATATGATTGCTAATTAATTAGGCATGATTAAGAAATGTATGAGATAAACTACATAAAAACCCTAAAGCCTAATTAATCAACTGTAATACCCTAAAAATCTCATTTATGATAAGTATCATAATTTGGTGAATAATACCTATTGGAAATAGGTGAATATGTGGTCTCAAAATTATGTATTAATTCTAGGGAAATTTCTAGTGAAATTTGAGGGAATAAAGTGTCAAAAATCCTTAAAAATGCAATTATGGGCCATAAAATGGCTTGAAAATATTGTGATAAATCGTAAGAGGCAGTAAAATAATTATTAAAAAATAGAGAGTACATTGTCTCTAATTTTGGTAATTTATTAAATTACAACCTTTGAAAAATTAAAGGGCAAAAATAAAAAAGTATTTGGAGGACCGAAACGACCCCATGATTTTTAATATTTTACATGGGACATAAAATACCAATGTAGGTAAAATAGTTGTGAGATAATGTTTAATTCCAATTAAGAAAATTGTCAACAATTAGTAGGTGATTAAATAGATAATGATTGGCTAATTGTTTAAGCATGAGAAAATGAGATATTCAAAGATAATTATATACAACCCCTAAGTGGAGATTAATGACCAATGAAGGGTCAAGATTAGTATAAAGAATATTGTTAAGTAATTTGGCATAATTAAGGAGTGTATAAGGTAAATTACATAAAATCCCTAAGGCTTAATTAACCAACAAAGGATTAAGCAATAAGATAATTACTAATTAAGATAATTAAGGCATAATCTAAGTGATTAAAAATATTTGAAAAGTCAACAACTTAGCCAAGAAGTAGCCTTCAATTTTCGAAAAAATAGAAAGAAAAGGAAGAAAAAGAATGTGTAGTGTGAACAAGGTTGTGGTTTGAAGAATATTCTAAGGAAAAAGAATAATCTGTGAAAAAGCAAATAGGATAAATGACCACCGATAGAAATTAAATCCTATCTAGAAAACCATGAACTAGGTAGCTAACATCAGGACTTATTATAAACTAGTGATTTTTTAGCTCGGACTAGGTTACCTCCGAAGTTATTTCCGTAATCGAAAAGGGTTATACTAGACTGGCTAAGAGGCTATCTGATATTCAAAAAGCAAATCAGATAAATGAAAATCTATAGAAACTAAGCCATAACTTGAAATCCAGGGATGAAGTGGTGAACATCTGGGCATATTATGAATCAGTGGATTTTTGTCCCGAAGATGTTGTTACGCGAAGTGATTTCTGTAACCGAAGACGTTTATCCGAAAATGTTCGGCAGGAAATGAAATGTTCTGAATGGGATCAAAAAATTAGTTAACCTAGACATTTCTAAAGAGGAAGAGTAGACCTTCAGGGCTATGTTGTCGGATTTTTGAGATTTTCTAAGATTACGCGATTAGAACACCGATCAGGGAACTTTATTGGTAGAAGGTCATAAAGCACATGGATGACATCATGTTGGTGACAAAGGATGACATAGGGGGACGAAATGTGTGGAGGATAATGAAGGAGAAAACTTGTTTGCTAAGTTTTCAAATGGAAGGTTGAGATTGAATTCCATAAAGTTGATCCAAGGGTTGAAATCCATCAACTTTTCCTATAAATAGACCCCTTTGGTTCACTTCATTCCTCACAAATTCCTTGAGCATTTCAAATTCTAGAGAGAAGGTAGAGAGAAGGAGGAGCCCGGAGGAAGAAGCAACGAAGTTATGCGTAATTTATTCGGTACCGAGTCTTAAGCTTTAGTCTTTCATTCGATAGTTATAGTAGAAATGCCAGTTTGATCTTTAATCTTTCAGTATATTCTAGATATCATGTTTTAAGATTAAATATGATATTTATTTTGGAAAATATGTTGGAGTAAGAGATATGTTGAAATTTTGGAAGATTAGAGTCAAAGTAGCGAAGCTCTGGCGAAATTCTGCCGATTAAGGGGTCAGGGGTAAAATGGTCATTTATGACTAAAATGTTCGTCATAATGTTTGATTATTAATAAATGCACTATTGTCCTTATAGGATATCCCTAAGTACGTTCTGACCAACCGTCATACCGAAATTCCGTCAACGAAGGTATGTTCGCGTACTGTAACACTATGTTGAAGTTTATTGTATGCATATATGTGATATGTGTATTGTATGTGATAGCTGATAGCTCTGTGATATGTTCATGTACTGTTGTTTTGCTTGCTGGGTATTGGGATACGATTGCTAGGTGTGAAACGATTGCTAGGTGTGAAATGTATGCTAGGTGTGACACGATAGCTAGGTGTGACTCATTTGCTAAGGGGTTATGTGCTGTTGGGATATGCTTGTTTGCTGTATGATTATCTGTAATGCATATGACGTGTATGTAAATATGAGATTAACCGTTACCTGAGGTCCGGTGCGAATCTCAGCTCTTAACATAGCGTCGTGGTCTGGAGGACCGAGGATCGAGGAGAGAGGAAAGCCGCAAGCTTAGAGGTCCTACTCGAAGACTATCTTTTGTTGCTGGGAGACACTTCTATTGTTATTTACTTCAAAGAAACTCTCGGTTATCGTACCGTCTCTGTAACTAGCCAGTGGGCATTTTGAATATATATATCAGTTACACTCTTGTTCCGATGCTCTACTCTGATGAAAAACTTTTATACTGCTTTTGACAAACGGGATGTTACTTCAACAAAGGATGTGTTAAAGATTACTAAGCATAGGATTAAGACACTAATCAAGCCTATTAATAAACTTTGACAAGTCAAACCAAAATCAATGGCTAGGATTAAACCACATAAAGCAAGATCCAAAGGCTTAAATTAATTCTAACATTTAAAAAGTCGTAGTCCAAGTAATTATCTAAAAACCAATGAGATATTTTCTTCTAAATAATATTAGATAAGCTTATATACAAAATTAAAATAATAAAAGGGGGAGGGGGACGATTTGTGTGGCTTGAAAGAGAGTCCAAGAATTTTCTACCAAGCACATGCAACTTAGATATTTTGTGTAGGGGTGTGTGAGTATGTGTGTGGGTGTGTGTGCAAGAGAGAGTTTGTCAGTGTAGTGGAAGAGAGAGAAAAAGGGAGTTGTGTGTGTGTGTGTGTAGTGTGAGATGTGGGTGAATGAGGGACAAGTATTTGAAGGAGATATTTTGAGAGTTCAAAAGCTATTAGGATTAATTCAAGACATAAGTAAATGAGAGCCGATAGAAAATAAATTGTGTACTAGAATAGGTTAATCAAAGATCAAATATAAGGACTTTTTATCAACAAGTGTATTTTTAGCTCGAAGTAGATTATCTCCAAAGTCATTTCTGTAACTTTTGAGATTTATCCTAAAATGACTAAAAGGTTAGTAAAAACCCCTAATTGGACCATAATCCTTGTTAATCCAAGTGCTTCTCAAGAGACTCACATAAACTTAAAAAATTTATCCCTAAGAATATTAGTGATTTATAGGCATATGCAGTTAGAACACTAAGCAGGGGAATTAACCGGTAAGAGAATATCCAAAGAGATAAGATGCATTAATGAATGGAAGAGATAAGGGAGAGAGGAGAGAGGGACGGTTGGAGAGAATGAAGGGTGCAGATGAGATTACAAAGTAACCCTAGATCCAACGGTTAGAAGCTGAGGAGAGAAAGTTCAAAGGAACTACCAAAATGACATGGACTTTTTCTATAAATAGGCCTCTTCTTCCATTTGAAATTTCACACCAAAACTCATTCTAAAGAGTTAGAGAGAAGTTAGAGAGAAGTGGGAGCAAGAGGGAGGAGGAAGTTCTGCAAGAGGTAAGTTAGCTTTTAAGTTCTAGTCTTTTGTTTAGTAGTTCTTAGGATATATGTTAGTTAGATCTAGGAAGTAGGAAATAAAACTCCTATTCTTGTTTTTATGCCTCATTGCATTGAAAGATGCCTGACGAGATAAAAACATGGTAGGAATTGAGTTTTGAAAGTTGGGAGTCAGAGTAGCGAAGCTCTGGCGAAATTTTATCGGTTAGCGATTCCTGAAGTCAGGGGTAAAATAGTCATTTCTCAGTTGGGCTTAACATCCCGAGATAAGATCATGGAAGGAATATTGCCTGATGGTGCTTCAATCAATCGACCTCCAGGATTCAACGGAGAACATTACTCATTCTGGAAAGCAAAGTTCAAGGTGTACGTGCTAGCTTCTGAGTATGGACTCTGGAATGTAATTGAAAAAGGAGACTACGTCCCTACAAATAAAGCCATCTTGATGCTGCAAAGTGCTCTCAGTCAAAAGGAGTACTTCCGGATATGCAACTTGGCTACTGCAAAAGAAATGTGGAAGGCTTTAGAAATAGCATACGAAGGAACTTCTGGAATCAAAGAAAATCGCATCAATACTCTTACCACTGAGTATGATCTATTACGAATGAAGTCCGGAGAGACCATCGCTGAGTTCCAACTCCGCTACACACATCTAACTAATCAACTAGCAGCCCTGGGCAAGACATATGATCAAGGTCCTCAGGTCAGAAAAATTCTCAATGTTTTAACAAAAGATTGGGAAGCTAAAGTAACAGCAATAGAAGAGGCCCGTGGAGAATCAATGTCTTCAGTTGCAGCCCTGTTTGGAAGCTTGTCTGAATACGAGAGTAAGTTAAAATTCAAGAAAGACTTGAACGAGGCCAACAACAACGGCAAAAGCAAAGGTATTGCTCTAAACTCTGTAAAAGAAAAAGAAGTCAAAACTAAAGATGATGAGGATGATGAGGAAATAGCCATGTCTGTACGAAGATTCAAGAAATTTTACAAAAAGGATCAAGGCTTCAGAAATAGATTCCAGAAAGGAAATTCAAACAACAAAAGTGACAAAGCTCAAGTCATCTGTTACGAATGTGAGAAACCAGACACTTCAAATCGAATGTCCAGAGTGAAAGACAAAGAAAAGAAGAAGAATTTCATCGATTCGAAAGAAGGCCTATGTGTCTCCGCCATATGGGGAGACAGCTCCTCGACGAGGAAGAAGATGAGGAGAAAGAAGAAGCGCCAATATCCGCTTGGTAGCGAAGAAGAAAAACAACAAGAAAATGAAAAAGAGGTATTTGATCCCGAACTTACTTTTGATAAATTACTTTCTGAATACAATGAGATTGCAAGGGAACTCATTAATACCAGAAAGGAAAACAAATTGCTTAAACAACAAACAAAAAACCCACTTCTTGTTTCAAATTGTGGAAACTCTGCTTGTCCTGATAAAAATACAAAACTTACTTATGAATATTTACTGAATACAACCTTGTTCAACATGAGTTTGAAGAACTTGCGGAAAAATATTGTGTTTTGAAAAAGAGGAATACAACTCTTGAACAGCAAGTAGAAAATCTTTCTTCACCTGAAAATATAGTATGTGACAAGTGTCCTATTCAGGAAAAGAAAAATGAGTATCTTACAAAAACTCTTGAGAAATTTACTAAAGGTAGTGAAATGCTAGATGTTATTCTAAAAGATCAAAGGGTCACTAATGATCGATCAGGCATAGGATATAATCCTATTTTTGACAAAAAGAAAGGAAAGAAGAAAACAAGTGAAAAATATTATTTGAACTATTTTCAGAAATCAGTTCACATCTCAAATCCTTTTGCTCATTGTAATTACTGCAACCGAAAGGGACATAGTACCTCTTCTTGTTTTCACAAAAAGGATGGAAGAAATAAACCTGTTGGCAATTATCAATGGGTCCCAAAAGGAACCTATGTTCCTATGGCCCAAACTAACCCCAAAGGACCCAAGAAAAGATGGGTACCTAAAACTTAATTTTTTTTGTTTCAGGTTTGTTTGAGAGCATCAAGAATAGACAAGTGGTATATTGACAGTGGATGCTCCAAACATATGACAGGAGATCAAGCTAAATTTGTTGCAATGAAATCAAAAGATGGTGGTAAAGTCACCTTTGGAGGCAACCAATCCGGAAAGATTACTGGAATTGGTGAAATTGGTACAAAAGATGGACCCATGATCAAAGATGTCTATTTTGTAGAAGGTCTCAATCACAACCTCCTAAGTGTAAGTCAAAGTGATGACAAAAATAATTGGATCATCTTTGACTCAGAAGAGTGTCTCATTGTCAATAAAGATGATCTTCCCATCGACAAAGGTAAACTTAAGATACTGTTTAAAGCTCCTAGAGAAGGTAATTTAGAGTCAAGAGTCTTGGTGGAAAATTATATACTTTAGTTATTGTTGATGACTTCTCTCGATTTGCTTGGACTATTTTTCTATCTTCAAAGGATGAAACATTTGATATGTTTGTTATATTTGCCAAGAAAGTACAAAATGAGAAAGGTATGTGTATTTCAGCTATCCGAACTGATCATGGAGGAGAATTTGAGAATCAAGCCTTTCAAGAATTCTGTGATGCTCACGGAATTGACCACAACTTCTCAGCTCCAAGAACACCACAACATAATGGTGTGGTTGAAAGGAAGAATCGTGTACTTACTGATATGGCCCGCGCTATGTTAAACGAAAATCAAACATCACAGGTATTTTGGGCAGATGCAATGAGCACGGCCAGTTATATATCAAACCGAGCCTATATGAGAAAGAATGTGAATAAAACACCTTATGAGCTCTACAAAGGGAGAAAACCAAATCTGTCCCATCTGCGCGTCTTTGGCTGTAAGTGCTTCATACATAATAATGGTAAGGACAATCTGGGTAAGTTTGATTCTAAATCTGATGAAGGCATATTTCTAGGTTATTCTAACAGAAGTAAAGCCTATAGAGTCTTTAATACCCGTACCCGCGTTGTTGAAGAATCTATGCATGTTGTATTTTGTGAATCTAAAACTAAGACAACTCTGGATGATGATGAGGAAAATGTTTTCAAAAATCAGTTCTTTTCAAAAACTACTCCTGCCTCAATTGAAAATTCCGAAAATGTTTTTGAATCTGAATCTCAAAATGATTGTGAAAATTCTGCTCCTCACACCTAAAGCTTGGAAGTTCATTAGAAATCATCCTTTAGATCAAGTAATAGGCGATGTGAGTCAAGGAGTAAGAACAAGAAAAAGTACCTTAAATGAAGTAACCTTCTCTGCTTTTATTTCTCAAATCGAACCCTCTAAAATTGATGAAGCCCTCTCAGATAATGATTGGGTGATAGCAATGCAAGAGGAGTTACATCAGTTTGATAGGAATCAAGTTTGGGATTTGGTACCTAGGCCTAAGGACCATCCGGTTATTGGCACCAAATGGGTATTCAAGAACAAACGAGATGAATCTGCAATAATTGTTCCTAACAAAGCTAGATTAGTGGCTAAAGGGTACAATCAAGAAGAAGGAATTGACTATGAAGAAACCTTTGCTCCAGTAGCTAGATTAGAGGCTATAAGGGTTCTTTTAGCTTTGCCTGTGTTAAAGATTTCAAACTCTATCAAATGGATGTCAAAAGTTCTTTTCTTAATGGCTTTATACAAGAGGAAGTTTATGTTGAACAACCTCCTGGTTTTGAAAATGAACATCATCCTGACCGTGTCTATCGATTAAAGAAAGCTTTATATGGTCTTAAACAAGCTCCTAGAGCTTGGTATGAAAGACTAAGTAAATTTCTATTAGATCAAGGGTTTATTAGAGGCAAGGCGGATACAACATTGTTCATCAAAACTAACAAATTAAATGAAATTTTGATTGTTCAAATTTATGTTGATGATATTATCTTTGGTTCTACTAATGATGCTTTGTGTGAAGAGTTTTCAAAGATAATGTAGAATGAATTTGAGATGTCAATGATGGGTGAGTTGAACTACTTCCTTGGTCTAAAAATCAAACAAAGAAAGGATGGAATCTTCATATCACAAACCAAGTACCTTCGTGATCTACTCAAAAAGTTTGGATTGGAACATTGTAATGGTGCTGATACTCCAATGAGTTCAACTGCGTCACTAGATGCTGATGATGAAAAGGGTAAGGATTTCAATATTACTAAATATAGAGGAATGATCGGATCATTGCTCTACCTTACAGAAAGCCGCTCTGACATTCAGTTTAGTGTGGGAATGTGTGCAAGATTTCAATCCGCTCCCAAAGAGTCTCATGCAGAACATGTTAAAAGGATCTTTCGTTATCTATCAGATACAAAGGAGCTTGGATTGTGGTTCCCTAAAGGACAACAAGAGTTATTGGTAGCCTATTCAGATTCTGATCATGCCGGCTACAAAACTGACAGAAAAAGCACAAGTGGGCAATGTGAGTTCTTTGGAGGTTCACTCGTGTCATGGTTTAGTAAGAAGCAGACTACAGTAGCTGTATCCTCCACAGAAGCTGAGTATGTTGCTGCCTCAAGTTGCTGTGCACAAATCCTTTGGCTAAAACAGCAATTATCAGACTTGGGAGTCCATCTCAAGGAAATTCCAATTCTTTGTGACAACACAAGCACAATAAGCTTGGCAAAGAATCCAGTGCAACATACAAGAACCAAGCATATTGATGTGAGACATCACTTCATCAAAGATCATGTTCAAAAGAATGATGTCAAAGTCATGTTCATCCCAACACATTTGCAGCTTGCTGGCATTTTCACCAAACCATTGGCCAAGGATCAGTTCAATTTCATTAGAAGAGAATTGGGAATGGTAAATCCCAATGAACTGTAAGTAGCCAAAATGTTATTAATTATGTTTTGATGATTATGAGGAAACTAACTTAAGCATCGGAGTATCTAGCAGTTTGTTTTGCAGGATGTTCAACAAGTAACATGAAACTGTCAATACTCGAATACTGATGAACTGAGAAAGCTCTACAAGCAGAACCTACATGAGCATTGAACTTTATCCTTTTATATTCAGTGAATTTTGCACATGTTTGGTATTCATATGCTTTAATTGTGAAAGATGTTTTGAAAACCTCTCCAAATTCTCTCAAATTGTTTTTGATAAAAACATTCCAAATTACATCATATTAAGAATGAAAACAATTTCAAATGGGGGAGAGAAAATCAGTTCTTTGATTCTGTCTAATTTGGTTTTACATTTGCCTCTACAACCATCTCTTCTTTACTTCAACTTTTTGCTAATGACAAATAAGGGGGAGAGAATGGCAAGAAAAATATACTGGGTTTATTAGCTTTTCATATTCATAAATATTTTCTCAAAGTATTTGCCATCATCAAAAAGGGGAGAATGTTGGTTTTGATTAGTTTTGATGATGTCTTATGTAGATGTAGCAAAAGTTTGAATGATATATTTATCCTCTACATTGACTAACTATTATATTTAATGTACATGTAATGTTGATATGAACAAGATGGGAGTTGGAAGATGAGAAGAACTTGCTCAATGGAATAAGAAATCATCATACAAGTTCTTAAATTGACTCTAGAAGTCTCCAATATCATATGGAAGTTGGAATGGATCAATTCGGAGTTAAAACAAGCAAAATCAAGGTCCAGGAAGTCAAAACTCGAGCCACAGGAAGCACAAACTCAAGGAATTTTGCCTCGAGTTTGGCTCAAAACTCGAGGCAGCCAAGATTGGCTCGAGCCAAAATGCTTTTCAGCACCTCTGTTTCGCGTTTCAACTGGCGACCTCTGGTAAATCAACGATATCTCTCAAACCAGAAGTCGGATTGAGGTGAAACCAATTTTCTTGGAAACTAGACTTCCAAAAGGTCATATTCGAACAAGACTCAAGTCCAAAGGAGGTCAGATGAGAGAGATACTAATTGTTGAAGATGAGAGTGACATCACAGTCACACTACTGACCAAGCCTCAATGTTTTGGGTATATCTCACAAACTAGAAATCCGATGAAGCTGAAATTGGTGCCATTTGAAAGAAGACTCAAAGGGATTTCCATCAAGACTTGAACCAACCTAAACTGAGTTGATACAAGGAAGTTATGATCTTTGAAAGTGGACACTCGAAATACTGGAAGCAACAGAGTTCGAATCAAGACTACAAGATAGCATGTCGACAAAGCAAATGCCGAGATAGCACGTCAAGTATCCGGTGAAGCCAACACGGATAAGGATTCCAACGAAGCCAACCCAGTCAAGTATCCCAGCAAAGCCAAACATGGCTAAGGATCCCGGCAAAGTCAACACTACAATACAGGCGAAGACAACCTGGCTAAGGATCCCAAAGCCTGACAGGGATCAGGGAAGAGTTCCGAGATTGATGAGCTCTTTGGCATCTGAGGTTCGGGTTTCTGGATGTGCGACCGGTTTCCCTCCAACTCGGATCATCAAGGAGCCAAGATAATATCAGAAATCAAATTACTCGACCGAGATCTAGTTTTGCTTAAACCGAGTTCAAGTTCAAGCTTGTCCGAGATTGTTTTCTAATGTATTATTAGTTAACTGGATTCTGCAAGGCCGACATATATCAAGATATGTCAGAGTAACTCGGACCTGTGCATGTTTCGTTCTACGACGTCTCAGGAAATCAGAAATGATTGCTATCAATTGATTTTGAAGTGGAAAACGAACAAGACACTGAAATCGTGGGTGATCTCTTTCAAACGGATAGTCAACCACGAATCATGGTTCATTAAAGCTATTTTCAGAAAACACTATATCATGGGCAAGTATCACGGACGACCAAGACGCTCCAAGGGTAATGTCATCAAATGAGAATCACAAAAAGAATCCGATCAGATTATGGGGATTAATGGAATTCAATATTCAGCAAAATGGAATGATCTCAAAGCACTATAAATAGAGGAAGCACACCTGCTCTCAACAAACAACACACTGCAGAGAAAACGCAAAAGCTCAAACAGAAAGATACTCTCAAGAGTTTAGTTCCACTATACTCTTGTGTGATACTTTCGAATACTTTCACTAATACTCTGCAATACTTTCAGATTGATTTTGTGTACTTCAGTGTTTCTTATTATCTGCTCTTACAAAGAGTTATTCTTCAATTATTATTTCCTTGTGAGAATCTCAAAGTTGTGGGACTTTGGGATTGGGTTATTTGATTACAACTTGTAAGGGGGAGTGTAATTCAAGAGTGAGAATTGCTCTGAGTGTTACAGAGTGTGTAATCATTTGATCATAAGTTAGTGGAATCCCAGAGTGTGTCTGGGGACTGGACGTAGGTCAAGGATTAGGACCGAACCAGTATAAATTGCCTTGTGTCCATCTCCTTCTTCCTCCTTTGCTATATTTGTTTAAATTGCAAGAAAATTTAATATCCCCAATTCACCCCCCCTCTTGGTAATATTCCGGCTTTCACTAGTTTAATATTCTTCAACCTCTGCCCAGAATTTTCCAGAAAAACGTAACCTAACTTCAAGGATTTTTATCTCTTTATGTACAACTCCAAATGATACACATTTTATATATTTGGAAATACCTACATGTCTAATTCATTCATGTAAAATATCAGGATTTTTGAAGATCATTTAATACATAATATAACAACTTTAATTTCGCTGGTTTGCACAGGATTTTAAACCGAAGATCCTACAACTTACATAATCTTGATCTATGACTTCCCAAAACTTATTCCCTCATAAGTTTTTACCTCTTTAGGAATTTTTCAATGTAAGGAGGCCTAAAAACAAGTAAAGGAATTTTCCTTTCAATTTCCTAGATTAAACTAACATTTTTAACTATAAAAACATGAAAACAACATTGCTCTTGAATATTTAAGATCAAAGCATAAACTATGAACTTAAACTAGAACTTCAAGAACTACAAAAACTAAAGACTAAAGCTTACCTCTTGAAGCACAACTCCTTCATCCTTCTTGCTCCTCTCCTCCAAAAAGAACTCACATCTCACTCCCTATCCCTAAGGATTAGGAGTGATTGTGTTTGGTGTGAAGAATAATGAAGCAAAGCCCCTCTATTTATAGAAAAATCCAAGGACCCATTTGGAAATTTAATTATGACCAAGATTCATCCTATCCCTTGGATTAAATTTCACTTTATGAAACTAAATCCTAGTCCTACAAGCCTTGGTCGACATGCTCGAACCAATTAGCAAATTTGTTGTGTTTTTTAATTATTCAAATACCTTGTATTTATTCAATGATTAATTTCATAACAAAAGAAATCCCATCCACTTGCTCATGATTGGCCGACATCCTTTCTTTTCTTTTGGTCAATTAACATGTTTAAAAAAAAACCAAATGCTTTAATTAATAATTCATTCTATCCAAAATCCTCTCCTTCACTCCTTTGGTTGACCTACATGCTTCATTCTTGGCCATTCAATATGTTTTTGATTAGCAAAATATCCTATTGTTCCTTTCTCTCATTGGCTAGTTGCTTTTTATAATATCTTCATTTATAATACAATAAATCTATAATATCTAGATTATAATACAACAAATGTAATACCCTAAAAATATCATTTACGATAAGCATCATAATTTAGTAAATAATATCTATTGGAAATAGGTGAATACGTGGTCTCAAACCTTGGGATGTATTTATCTTATTTTCTAGGGTAAATTCTGATGAAAAAAGAAGAAATAAAGTGCCAAAAACCCTAAGTGAACTTATGGGTCATAAAATACCCTGAGAATATTATGATAAATCCTAAAAGGTTATTAAAAATTAGAAAGTATGTTGTCTCTAATTTAGGTCATTTATGGGATTATTTTCCTTGGAAAATAATGAGGCAAAATTTAATATTATTTTGGGGCACATAAGTTGCCCCATGATTTTTAAAATAATACTCCCTCCGGTCCTAATTATAAGAAAACATTTGAGAGTTGGTTTTGGTCCTAATTATAGGACAACATTCTAATAATTGTCAATTTTTTCCTAAAATATCCCTATTATATTCTCTCAAGTGTGATTGATTTTTTGTGAGTATATGTATATGGACGCGTATACTCCTCCAGTCAACAAAACTTTTAGATATATATGTGTGTGTATCTATGTATGTATATATGTGTGTGTCTACACACAAATATCTATAGACACACATATATATATGTGTCTACATATATGTAAGTAAGTATGTATGTATGTATGTATGTGTGTGTGTGTGTGTGTGTGTGTGTGTGTGTGTGTGTGTGTACACAAATATATATGTGTGTGTGTCTACACATATATATTTTGTGTGTGTGTGTGCACACAAATGTATATTGTCACACACACACACACATACATATATATGTGGTGTGTGCACACATATATACATGTATATCTTTGTGTGTGTGTTTATATGTGTGTGGGGGTGTGTGTAGCCTATATGTGTCTGTCGATATATGTACACACACACAGATATATATATATATATGTGTGTGTGTGTGTGTGTGTGTGTGTGTGTGTCTATATATATATACACATAGATATGTATATATAGTAAGGCCATTATTTTAATTAGATAACATGTAGGGAAAAAAAAAAAGGTTTGAGAGGCATGTGGTAGGAGCTAGTGATTAACTTTCACTTAGGTCATTTTAAATTTATATAAGGACAGTTTAGGAAAATGAGTAAAATTAACTAAATTAACTTCTTTCCTTAATCTCCCCAAAATCGGTTAAATATGTCCTATAATTAGGACCGGAGGGAGTACTTGGAGCATAAATTATCAATGTCAGTGCAATAGTTGTGAGAAAATAATTAATCATAATTAAGAAAATTGTCAACAATTAGTAAGTGAGTAAATAAGTAATCAATTGCTAATTGTTTAGGCATAAACAATGGTAATATTCAAAGTTAATTTATGTGAAACCTCTAATTAAGGGTTAATAACCAATGAAAGGCCAAGATTGAATCTAATAAGGTGAATCTAATGGTTCTAATTAATTGAACCTTAATCCATGTGATAATAAATCAACCAATGGGAGAATTTTCTTTTGAATAATGTAATAAAAATTAAATAAAAAAAATAAGAAAAATATGGGGAGGGGGAGCCGAATTTATTGAAGAAAAAGGAAGAAAAATATGTGTGTGTGAAAAGGGTTGTGGATTGAAGATATTTAAAAAGAAAAAGGAAGATATTTTGTGAAAAGCAATTAGGATAAATGAGAACCGATAGAAATTAAATCATACCTTGAAATCTATGAACTAGGTTTCTAACATCATGACTTTTTATGAACAAGTGAATTTTTATCCCGAAGTGGGTTATAGCCGATGTCATTTCCGTAACCGAGGGAGTTTATCCTAAAATGACTAACAGGCTAGGAAATACCCTTAATGGGACCATAATCTTTGTTGATTCAAATATTTCTCAAGTGATATCTTAGACCTCCGAAGTTATGCCAAGAAATATTTGAGATTATTAAGATTGCACGATTAGAACACTGAACAGGGGATTTTATCGGTTAAATCCATAAAGCAAGAGGATGACATCACTTGGATGACATCATTTTTGGAAGGATGACATAGGGGGACGTTTTTGTGGAGGAGAGAAGAGGAAAAGGAGTGAAGTCCAAGAGGCCACACGTGTCTAATCTTAACCGTTAGTGAAAAGTTGATACAAGGGTTGAGATCCATGGACTTTTCCTATAAATAGCGCCTTCCATTTCACTTCATTCCTCACCAATTCACAATAGTAATTTTGAAATAGAGAGAGGTTAGAGAGAAGGAGGAGCTTTGGAGAAGGAGTAGCAAAGTTCTGGGTAAATTCTTCGGTCCCTAGTCCTAAGTTCTAGTCTTTCGTTTCGGTAGTTATAGTAGAAACGTTAGTTTGATCTTTAATCTTCCAAGTATAATTTTGATATCATGTTTTAAGGGTAAATATGGTATTTATTTCGAAAATATGATGGAGATAGAGATATGGCAAAATTTTGGAAGATTAGAGTCAAAGTAGCGAAGCTCTGGCGAAATTTCGCCAGTTAGTAAAGTTAGGGGTAGAATGGTCATTTATGACTAAAATATCTGATAGGATATTGTTTGATGAATAAATGCGATATTATCCTTATAGGATATCTGTGGATTACTTACCGACCGTCAGACGTACCGTATTCGTCAACGAAGGTATGTACATTCTCGTACAGTAACACTAACTCTGATGTTTATTGTATGCGTATATGTATTATGTGTATTGTATGCGTATAGATGGTATGTTTATTGAGTGCATATGGGTGTTAGAAGACAAGTGTATGCTAGCTGGGAACGATACATCTGCAATGCTGGGAGCGATACATCTGCATGCTGGGAGTAATACATTTGCATGCTGGGAGCGATACATTTGCATTGGTTGCATGCTCATATACTGTTAATGTTGTGAATAGCTGTAATCCATATATTGTATATATAAACATGTGGTTAATCGTTACCTGAGGTCCGGTACGCGTTGGACCTCAGCTCTTAACATAGCTTCAGGGTCAGGAGGACCAAGGACAGAGGATAGAGGCAAGCAGCACGCTTAGAGACCCGACTGGAGACTTTCTGTTGTTATGTAGTTACGTATATGTTAGACATTCAGAATAATGTACCGTTACTGTAATTAGCCTGACTTACGACATTTTGAATATACGTATCAGTTCTTGTCTTGCTCCGATGCTCTACTCTGATGATTTTTTTTTCGGCTTTTGAAAATGGGATGTTACACTTTTGGTATCAGAGCAGTTGTCCTGGCATAGATCTGACTAAGTTATTCTAAACCTTTTGGTGCCGAAGGCAGGGCTAGTCTATGTGGGTAAGTCAATCAGTCGCTGTGAACTCGGTGAGACTCCCATGATAGACACCAACCTGGCCAAATTGGTTTCATTAACGGAGTGAGGCTCTACGTCTTTTTAAAGAGCATGTTTTGAAAATGAGTACTGATATAACCTAGGTCGGTGTACCACCTTACCTCGGTATACCCGCCTCGAACCAAGATACCATCCCGAACCGGTGTACCACCTCTCGCCGGTGCATCACTCTCATCCAGAGCCAGTGTATCCATCGCCTGCACCTATAGCGATACCAAACTCTGATAATTCTGATAACCCTAATAATCCTGATAACCCTGATAATTCACATTACTCATCGGTAGGCGAAAACTTCGACTACCCGGAGATTAGAGATCTTGATATCAACTGTGACGTAGACTCTGATAATTCTGATAATCTCCAGTTTGTACTGGACGGTAATTCTATCCTAACACAGAGCTTATATATGGAGCTGGGCCATGCCGGACGAAACTCTGTGACCGACAAAGATAAATACATGCGGTATTTGACCCATGTGGAGAACTTCTATCAGAGGAACTTCTGTTACGTACTTCCGTACCCCTTTTTGGGTGGAACGAATCAACGAAATCCTGAACGAGGGAAATATTGCGGGTGTCTGTTCGTTTGTAGTGTAAATACTAAGTGCGATAAAGTCTAAGTGCACTGTAAATACTAGTGCGATGAAGTATGTGATATACAAATTGTTGTCCTCCTTATATACATGTAACGTTTTCCATAATAAAGGAACAAGAAAGATTTATGGAAAATCTAAGAGGAGCCGGAGCTCCAAGAGGCCGAGGCAGGGGCCGAGGCAGAGGGCGAGGTAGACAACCTCAGACGAGACCGATACCTGAACTTGAACAAGATCAAGTACCAGATCAACCGGAACAAAACGAAATACAGGAGATGAGGAGAACTCTGCAGGAACATAGGGCTCTTATAGATGAACTCCTAGAAGAAAGGCGGGAACGACAAAATCGAGAAGCTGAGGAAGAACAAAATACTGAGGAAGAAGAAGAAGGCCAGCAGAGTGACGAACCCATAGATGAAGCTGAGGAATCTGATAGATCACCGTCACCTCCTCAACAAGAGAGAGTGGGGCAGACCACACAATACTGGGTCACTCAATTTTGCAAACTTAAACCACCATTGTTCCGTGGCAAGAACGAGTTAGCTGAAGATTGGCTGATGAGTTTGGATAAGATCTTTAATGTCATGGAATGCCCGAAAAACCGGAAAGATCAACTTGCAATTTATAAGCTCGAAGGAGATGCTAATAGATGGTGGAGGAGCGTTGCTGCGACGTTACAGACCCATTATTGCCCTCGACTCAAGTGATCAAGGAGTCAGAGTTTCTCCATATTCAACAAGGTCACGAAGAGTCATTTGATGACTACTTTTCCCAGTTCACCAACCTGTCACGAAATTCGTCATATCTGAAGCGTGACAATGACGAAAGCTGGAAGGCAAATAGGTTTATATACGGGCTAAGGTACGAGATAAGGGAGAAGCTTGTATCTCAGCATTTTCCTGAAATGACTCAAGCACTGGAGGCTTGTAGGCTGATTGAGCGTAACCTAAGGGATCTGCGTAGATCCCAGAATTTCAACACTAGCAGTGCAGGTCGTGACGAGGTCAGCCGTGGAAATTCCTCGCGGAAAAGAGAGGCACAATGGAGTAACTCCCAAAGAGAAAGCAAGATGGAATTCCAATCTAAGCAGCAGAACAACCCACGAATGCCGGAATCCCAACCATGTCCAAATTGCGGGAAGTACCATCCTGGTGAATATATTAGTAGACGGGTTTGCTTCGGATGTCGGAAGCCAGGACACATTATTTCGAACTGTCCTGAGAAAACTGCAGAGAGACGAGTTTGCTACAGATGTCGGAAGCCAGGACACATTATCTGGGACTGTCCTGAGAGAGCTGCGAGGTTAAGGCCACAGAACCCGGGCCAAATGTATGCACTAACCAAAATACAGTTGACAGAGAACTTTCGGAGATGGTCCAAGGTACTATCTCACTTAGTAGGACATCTTCTTCAGGCATCATATGATTATGCGATTCACCTAGGAATGCATGCTTATAGATTTCCCTAAGACTTGATAATAACTACCTTATTTGATGTGAAAACTTTAGTTTCTAATGCATGTTTCTTAGTTATTACAATCCGACCGCGATCGTGTCATTGAGTATGAGGTTTCTTGTGTTGCCATGGTGTATGGGCGCCATGGAGACATTTAACGTATCTCGTGTTGTCATGGTGTATGGGCACCATGGAGACATTCATGATATCTGGTGTTGCCGCGGTGTATGGGCGCCAAAAAAACACTATATATCAAAGTACGATATGTCAATATCTTTGTGGTCAAGCCGGAGCGAATTCTCGATCACCGAAAGAAACGACTTAAAAATATTCTGATAGAGTAAAGATCTAAAGCGTATGGTCCGAAGTCTAGATAATACGGAGTTTAGTTAGTATAAAGCAAATTTCGAAGGCGAAATTTTATTTACCGGGGGGGGGGGGAATGTAATACCCTAAAAATCTCATTTATGATAAGCATCATAATTTAGTAAATAATACCTATTGAAAATAGGTGAATATGTGGTCTCAAACCTTGGGATGTATTTATCTTATTTTCTAGGGTAAATTCGCTTGAAATAAGAAGAAATAAAGTGCCAAAAACCCTAAGTGAACTTATGGGTCATAAAATACCCTGAGAATATTACGATAAATCGTAATAGGAAATTAAATATTTATTAAAAATTAGAAAGTATGTTGTCTCTAATTTAGGTAATTTATGGGATTATTTTCCTTAGAAAATAATGAGGCAAAATTTAATATTATTTTGGGGAACATAAGTTGCCCCATGATTTTTAAAATAATACACTAGTGCAAAAAAGGGATTTAAGACCGCCTCATTTAGAGCGGATCATCGACTCCCCGGTCTTAAAGGTGTGACCGGTGGCAGTTTTGTAAATAAAAAGAACTTCTTATACAATGAAGGGCTATAAGACCGCCTCATTTAGAGCGGATAATCGAAGCACCGGTCTTAATGGTGTGACCAGTGGCAGTTTTGTAAATAAAAAGAACTTCTTACACAATGAAGGACACCTTACTAAGACCGGACTAAGTATTGACCGGTCCTAAAGCTGTGACCGGTGGCAAATTTGTAAATATAAAGAACTTCTTATTCTGATCATTTTTTTCATAGATCTTATCCAGACCTGTCAAAATAACAACCGGTCTTAAAAATGTTAATAAAAACATATATAATAGCCGGTCTTAAAACTTTGACTTTTAAGACCGAACTTAAAATTTGTCCGGTACTAAAGTTTAAATAAAAAATTAATAAATGTTAAGGCCATAACTTTTAAGACCGGACAAAAAATTTGGCCGGCACTAAAGTTTGAATAAAAAATTGATTAATTTTAAGACCGGACATATAGAAAGACCGGTGTTAAAGGTTATATTTTAAGACCGTATATATGTATTTGTCCGGTCTTAAAAATGAGGCGCCAAATAAACGTTACTTCGCGCGAAAGCTTTTGTCACTCTCACTGAAGAACCCCTGTTCACATTGCGAAACCCTTCCTGTTGCATTACCTCTCTTCCTCGCCCCGCGTACCGTTAGCCTCTGTTACTCCCTCATTTTCTCAGGCATTCCTCTCTTACTGTCTTGAAAATGAACGGTGAAAATGATTCCACTTGTGTTCCTGAAACTAGAGATACTGGTTTGACTGGTGAGGGTTGGACGAACGAACCCTCTTCATCTCACATTGAGCCTCCTCAGCGCCGTGCACGCCGTGGTAGAAGCGGCACATGAATGATGGAATTCTGGGACGAAGCTCGAGATTCTTTTTGATGAAAATTTGCAACCTGTCGGTCCTAATAAAAGCACATATACTAGTTTTGTCGGCGCTCTAGTACGCAGCAAGGTTAGCATTTTGACAGATGAGTGGAAAAATTTGGACCAAAAACAATAAAGGATCCTATGTGGGACACTATCCGGCTTACATTCACCGTCCCTGATTCTGAGAAGTTGAAAGACTCAACATTGTCTTATTGTGCCGAGCGGTTCGAAGTTTAAGACCTTCTCGGCTAACACTTATATTTTTGCCGAGGTTCACTCGACCATAAACCCCGGGACAAGTACAAATTTATTGATGAACAAACTTGGCAACAATTTGTTCAAGCGGACCACTCCTCGAAGCTCGTGAGTTTATATTTAGTTTTGTTTGCACTTTTGTTTGCTTATTAACCTCGTGCTGCCTTTGTCCTGCATGAGAGGAGCATGTCCTAGTTCCATGCAAGTCTGATATGTAAACTGTGTAATGGCAATGGTTTGACGTTGCTGTTAGTTAGTAAGTATGTTAACTGTGTAATGGTTTCGGTGCAAGTAGTTAGTTAGTTATTCTAATATGTGTAGGAACCATTTATGATAAATGAATGAATTGACTGAGTTGGCAGCATTTCTGCAACTCCCTTTGCTTTGGTTTTCCCAATTTATTCTACAATGCTACATCTTCCTTAAGTAAAATGTTGAAACTTGATGAAGTGAATTTGACTAATGTTTGACGTTCATATCAGCGTGTTCTCTAATTTCGTTAGTGACATGGCCGGAATTCATAATTGATATATAGTTGTTTTCTATCCCGATTCACGTAAAAAAGGGAAAAATATCAGAGATTGGGAGAAAGAATGATTCCCACACAGGCTTCTCGCGGTGGATATGAAAAGGCCGAAAAAATTTGATGGCAATAAACGGAAGAGATTGGAAGATGGCTGAATCCAATCCTTCTACGGTAGTTGACCACCGCCATCTCCAATACGTCGCGAGGAGCTGTGGTTGTATATTCGGCAAAAGCCAAGCGGCGCCTACACGAGTAAAAAAACTCGTGTAGTTGTTGAACGAATTGTAAGTATCGATATTGTTATTTTTTACTTACTAAACATGTTTCATCGCTAAGCTTCTCGTTATCTGTATCTTACAGGAAGATCTTAAAAAGAAAGAGGCAGAGGATCTTTGCGTCGGACGGGAGGAATGATGTTCTGACCGCTGCGACCAGAAAACCAGATCACTCGGGGCGTGTAAGGGGGATTGGAAGACGGGTAGGCCTAAAGCAATACTTTGGTAAATCTAAACGCCACAGACAAAGTATGGTTACCCGGGAGGAGATGGATCAGACGCTTGCCAAATTAAGTGAGGAATCAGAGGCAAAAGATGCTGCATTGAGGATGTTTCAATCTGAGATGAGCAAGATAAAGGAGGAGATGGAGAAAATGAAGTTCCTCCCGAGCTCTCGGCCGAGAGACAGTGTGGATCCCTTGACACCTTCAAACGCACCTATGCAAAGCAGCAGAGCACTAGAGGGAGCTGCATTGTTGGACAGCCGTGAGCAACCTTGTCATCCGTATGTGGAGGATCGTGATGGTCATAGACAATTGGTTGCTAAAGGGAATGTCTACAACTTGGGATCAATCGTACACCACGAACAAATGGAAGATGATGAAGTCGAGTGTCAATTGAAGAGGTGATCTTTGATGCACTGTCCCTCTCCCAACCGATGAGCCGAAGCTTGTGAGTGATGTCAAGGGAACCTTCATCTCTTGGCCGCTGAAGCTTGTAGATGTCTCTACTCCTCCTCAAGCTCCACCCCTCATCAAGCTTCACCCTCCTCAATCTCCATCCCTCCTCAAGGGTTACTAGTGCATGTGTTCAAATATTTATGAAGTAAGTATCTTCTTCCTTGATTACATAATTTAAATGCACCATTTAAACACACATACATATATACTAATTCCCTGATCGATGTCATTCTTGTAGGTGCATGCACGAGAAACTGGTTCAACAGGCGGAATTTCGATTTTGGATTCTTGTGCCCATTGTATGCAAGTACAACACTACCTCTGGAATTGAGACAGTTGTACATATCAAAGAGGTTGTGTGAAGTGCCAAGAAAGGTGTACTTGTTTCCATATCGGCTCTGTACATATATATCACAATTCTTGTCTGCAATTCACTTAATTATGCTACATATATATATATATCACTGAGTACTTTACTACTGTGAATTTTCAGCAACCACTGGCAGTTGGTCGTCATGAACTTGGAGTCACATTATGTTATCTTCTTATGCTCCACTCACAGCGATCCATCGCCTGTGTTGAAGCAGATCATCAACGAGTAAGAATGTCATTTTGATTGTCTTGTCTGAAATATCTGTTGTGAATTTTCAGTGAATATTACTGATAAATTTGTGATTTTGATGATAGTGGCATGAGGACCTTCCAAGTTGATGTAAAAAAGCGTGGGGTTCACTCACGATCCTAAATGGCACAAAATTAAGGTTAGTACATATTTGGACATGGCATAATTGCCTTTTGAAGTTGGTCAGTAAGCTATATATGCTCTTATATATATTTATTTTTATTTTTAGACCTCACAACAACCGCAGAATCGAACTTATGTGGCCCGTAAGTCATGAAACACATATATGATATTGTGACAGAGGGAAAGACTAAATTAACTTTAAAGGTAAAATGTTATGGCTGAATTCAGTCACTGATGGCTTAATGTTACATATGAAATATGCACGTAATAATATGTTATTTTTGTTTCTGTCTTTGATGTTATAGAGGTTTTCCTGTCCAAAGCCATTTTCTGATGATGAAGTGGAGCACATACGCGATGTGTTTTGTAAATAGAGTAAATACCCTTTTTGGTCCCTGAAATAACACGCGCTACCCATTTTGGTCCCTGAGTAAAAAAAATGTCTTTTTTAGTCCTTAAACAGTAAAAAAGGTCCCTTTTAGTCCTTTTAGTCATTTTTGTGGGCAGCAAAAATCATTTTTAGTCCCTAAAAAGGACCGAAATGACATTTTTTTTACTCAGGGACCAAAATGGGTAGAGCGTGTTTTTCCAGGGACCTAAAAGGGTATTTAATCTTGTAAATATCTGTATAAATTGGTCTTAGAAAATCTAAGTCAGGACAATAATTAATGTCCTAATTAATTCATTTGTAAATAATATATGATGTTGTAGCAACAATAGCCTTCTGTACATACATTTGTTTATTTTTTCGACTAGCTAATTCATTCATTTGTAAATATAACGCAATGTAATTCAATAATAAATTTGTTTATTTTTTCGAACAATTTGTGTGTGTCCATTTTGGGTTTCTGAATGAATGGGATGGTGGATAAAGCTATTTAGTGCTTGAAATTTGAGGTACGGGCGGATGTTGAAAATGAGCCGAAGAGGCTCGAAAGTATTCGCGACTTTTAGGACCGTATATTTGTTAAAAGTACGGTCCTAAAGGTCTTCGTCCATTTTAAGACCGTATATTTCAAAAATATCCGGTCCCAAAAGTCTTCGTCTAATTCTAAAAAATATGGGTAGAGACTTTTAGGACCGTATATATGTCAAATATCAGGTCCTAAAAGTCTCGAAAATATACGGCTAAAATATTAGGACCGTATATTTGTTAGTTGTCAGGTCTTAAAAGTATTTGTTTTATTTAATAGTTTGCCGAAACCTTTAGGACCGTATATTTGTTGGTTGTCCGCTCCTAACTTTAAATTTTAAAATAAGGCTTGATTTTTAGGACCGGGGATTTATTATACGTCCGGTCCTAATATTCAAGTCTTCATTTTTTATAATAGTTTTCCGAAACCTTTAGGACCGTATATTTGTTAGTTGTCCGCTCCTAACTTTAAATTTTAAAATAAGGCTTAATTTTTAGGACCGAGGATTTATTATACGTCCGGTCCTAATATTCTTCCTTTAAATAGAGTTGGTGACTCGGTTTTCAGACATATCGTTAGGGTTCAAGGCAACCAAGTTTCTGGCGTTCTTCTCAAGTTTTGTGCTTCGTTGTCCTCGTTTCTACTTAGCTTGGATGTGAAGATCATCATCGGTGTCCCTTTTCTTTGTCATTTTCTTTTTGTCGGAAAAATAAAGAAGATAACGAAAAGGACACTGAAAATGTTCACAACAGGATAAGTAAAGAGGACGACAACAATGGTCCAAACTTGAGAAGAGTCGTCACTCTGTTTGTTTTTATTCGAAAAGGTAAATAATGTTTTTGTTTTGTTTTGTATGGTCGCAGCTGTTAACTTTATTCTGCAAATTTTTAAGATTGATCACCACGAAGAGGACAATGTTTTGTTTGTTCTTGTTGTCGGAGAAAAAAGAACATAAAGTTAAAGACAAACAATGAAGGCGATTGGGAAATAAAAATTTAAATTAATAATTTTTTTTTCTGCTGCCTTGTGAGGTAGCAGTACAAAAAATAAATAAATAAAAACTAAAAAATTTCTAATCCTCCCCATCGTTGTCGGAGGGGAGGAAAGGGTCGGAGACGTCGTCATCAGAGGTATGGTACTCAACGTCATTGGCGTCGAGTACCGCGTTCAGCTTGTTAGTGTTTCCAGCGCTACCAAATCTTCAGGATGGGTTCTCTATTTAAACCCGTTGTTACTTTCTTCACATTCATCTCCATCTCCTCCTAGAACCTCCACCGTAATGGCTTCTCCACCACGACGAGGTCCTCCTGCTGGTGAAATCCTGAGGCACCTCCATATCCTCCTCCGTTGCCTCCGAACCCGAACCTCTGGCAGATGCTGGAGCACCTGATATTGTTTGATTAATAAATGCCATATTATCCTTATAGGATATCTGTGATCACTTACCGACCGTCAGACGTACCGTATTCGTCAACGAAGGTACGTACATTCTCGTACAGTAACACTAACTTTGATGTTTATTGTATGCGTATATGTATTATGTGTATTGTATGCGTATAGATGGTATGTTTATTGAGTGCATATGGGTGTTAGAAGATAATTGTATACTAGCTGGGAGCGATACATCTGCAATGCTGGGAGCGATACATCTGCATGCTGGGAGTAATACATTTGCATG
The DNA here is from genome assembly GCA_025563575.1 of Acacia pycnantha. Classification (NCBI taxonomy): domain Eukaryota; kingdom Viridiplantae; phylum Streptophyta; class Magnoliopsida; order Fabales; family Fabaceae; genus Acacia; species Acacia pycnantha. The sequence goes on from JAMWYP010000046.1 coordinate 2,091,395, forward strand.
CTGGGAGCGATACATTTGCATTGGTTGCGTGCTCATATACTGTTAATGTTGTGAATATCAATAATCCATATATTGTACATATAAACATGAGGTTAATCGTTACCTGAGCTCCGGTACGCGTTGGACCTCAGCTCTTAACATAGCTTCAGGGTCAGGAGGACCAAGGACAGAGGATAGAGGCAAGCAGCACGCTTAGAGACCCGGCTGGAGACTTTCTGTTGTTATCTAGTTACGTATATGTTAGACGTTCAGAATAATGTACCGTTACTGTAATTAGCCAGACTTACGGCATTTTGAATATACGTATCAGTTACTCTCTTGCTCCGATGCTCTACTCTGATGAATTTTTTTTTATTCGGCTTTTGAAAATGAGATGTTACACTTTTGGTATCAGAGCAGTTGTCCTGGCATAGATCTGACTAAGTTATTCCAAACCTTTTGGTGCCGAAGGCAGGGCTAGTCTATGTGGGTAAGTCAATCAGTCGCTGTGAACTCGGTGAGACTCCCATGATAGACACCTACCTGGCCAAATTGGTTTCATTAACGGAGTGAGGCTCTACGTCTTTTTAAAGAGCATGTTTTGAAAATGAGTACTGATATAACCTTGGTCGGTGTACCACCTTACCTCGGTATACCAGTCTGAACCAGTATACCATCCTGCACCAGTGTACCACCCTCTGTCAGTGCATCACTCTCATCCAGAGCCAGTGTATCCATCGCCTGCACCTATAGCGATACCAGACTCTGATAATTCTGATAACCCTAATAATCCTGATAACCCTGATAATTCACATTACTAATCGGTAGGCGAAAACTTCGACTACCCGGAGATCAGAGATCTTGATATCAACTGTGACGCAGACTCTGATAATTCTGATAACTCTGATAATTCAGATAATCTCCAGTTTGTACTGGACGGTAATTCTATCCTAACACAGAGCTTATATGGGTGGGCCATGCACCGACAAAGATAAATACATGCGGTATTTGACCCATGTTGAGAACTTCTGTTACGTACTTCCGTACCCCTTTTTGGGTGGAACGAATCAACGAAATCCTGAACGAGGGAAATATTGCGGGTGTCTGTTCGTTTATAGTGTAAATACTAAGTGCGATAAAGTCTAAGTGCACTGTAAATACTAGTGCGATGAAGTCTGTGATATACAAATCGTTGTCCTCCTTATATACATGTAACGTTTTCCATAATAAAGGAACAAGAACAATTTATGGAAAATCTAAGAGGAGCCGGAGCTCCAAGAGGCCGAGGCAGGGGCCGAGGCAGAGGGCGAGGTAGACAACCTCAGACGAGACCGATACCTGAACTTGAACAAGATCAAGTACCAGATCAACCGGAACAAAACGAAATACAGGAGATGAGGAGAACTCTGCAGGAACAGAGGGCTCTTATAGATGAACTCCTAGAAGAAAGGCAGGAAGGACAAAATCGAGAAGCTGAGGAAGAAAAAAATACTGAGGAAGAAGAAGAAGGCCAGCAGAGTGATTAACCCATAGATGAAGCTGAGGAATCTGATAGATCACCGACACCTCTTCAACAAGAGAGAGTGGGGCAGACCACACAATACTGGGTCACTCAATTTTGCAAACTTAAGCCACCAGTGTTCCGTGGCAAGAACGAGTTAGCTGAAGATTGGCTGATGAGTTTGGATAAGATCTTTAACGTCATGGAATGCCCAGAAAACCGGAAAGATCAACTTGCAATTTATAAGCTCGAAGGAGATGCTAATAGATGGTGGAGGAGCGTTGCTGCGACGTTAGGGACCCATTATTGCCCTCTCACTTGGGAGAAGTTCCTGGAAAAGTTCAATGAAAAGTATTTTCCTCCCTCGACTCAAGTGATCAAGGAGTCAGAGATTCTCCATATTCAACAAGGTCACGAAGAGTCATTTGATGACTACTTTTCTCGGTTCACCAACCTGTCACGATATTCGTCATATCTTAAGCGTGACAATGACGAAAGTTGGAAGGCAAATAGGTTTATATACGGGCTAAGGTACGAGATAAGGGAGGAGCTTGTATCTCAGCATTTTCCTGAAATGACTCAAGCAGTGGAGGCTTGTAGGCTGATTGAGCGTAACCTAAGGGAGCTGCGTAGATCCCAGAATTTCAACACTAGCAGTGCAGATTGTTACGAGGTCAGCCGTGGAAATTCCTCACGGAAGAGAGAGGCACAATGGAGTAACTCCCAAAGAGAAAGCAATATGCCATTCCAATCTAAGCAGCAGAACAACCCACGAATGCCGGAATCCCAACCATGTCCAAATTGCGGGAAGTACCATCCTGGTGAATGTATTAGTAGACGGAGAAAACTGCGGAGAGATGGGTTTGCTACATAGTCGGAAGCCAGGACACATTATCTCGGACTGTCCTGAGATAGCTGCGAGGTTAAGGCCACAGAACTCGGGCCAAATGTATGCACTAACCAAAATACAGTTGATAGAGAACTTTCGGAGATGGTCCAAGGTACTATCTCACTTAGTAGGACATCTTCTCCTGGCATCATATGATTATGCGATTCACCTAGGAATGCATGCTTATAGATTTCCCTAAGACATGATAATAACTACCTTATTTGACGTGAAAACTTTAGTTTCTAATGCATGTTTCTTAGTTATTACAATCCGACCGCGATCGTGTCATTGAGTATGAGGTTTCTTGTGTTGCCATGGTGTATGGGCGCCATGGAGACATTTAAGGTATCTCGTGTTGTCATGGTGTATGGGCACCATGGAGACATTCATGATATCTGGTGTTGGCGCGGTGTATGGGCGCCACAAAAACACTATATATCAAAGTACAATATGTCAAGATCTTTGTGGTCAAGCCGGAGCGAATTCTCGATCACCGAAAGAAACAACTTAAAAATATTATGATAGAGTAAAGATCCGAAGCGTATGGTCCGAAGTCTAGATAATACGGAGTTTAGTTCGTATAAAGCAAATTTCGAAGGCGAAATTTTATTTACCGGGGGGGGGGGGAATGTAATACTCATTCTTGGTAATCTTGTTCTTTAGCGGATTCTTGATCTTTAATTAAGACATTTCCTAATTGTTACTCCTTGATTTGCCTGTTGACTAATTTAAGGAATTATGCAACTAATCTCATTTAATTATAAATTAGTTACTCTTTTATGTGCCATTTACATCACATTAAATAGCCTCTAAATATTGTCTCATAATTAACCATTGGTTAATTAATCCCAAAGTAAAATTTGGATAAAAATATAGTCAATAGATTATATTTCTTTAAGACACATATTCACCTTTGTTATTTTGCTAATAATTAACCAAAATACAATGTTTATATGAATTATGAAAATTAGGGTATTCCAATTCTTGGCTAAGATTCAGCTAAAGGGATGAATATGTTTCCACCGACCCAGTTGGATACATCCCCTTTCTGCAATCCAAGCTACCCAATCACTTTGCTCGTTACTCTTTCTTGAAGTAAGAGTAATTCATTGAGTTAGACTTCCTCCATAACCCATCTGCCCCTTCATTTACAAGTCTTTATGTAATACCCCAAAATTTATATTTTGGCAAATAATACCTATTTAAATACGAGAACATGTTGTCTCTAATTTTAGTAATTTATTTGTTTATTGTTTTTTAGAAGTTAAAGAGGCAAAAATCCAATATTATTTTAGGGAACATAAGTTGCCCTATGATTTTTAAATTAATGCATGGAGCATAAATGACCGAAGTAAACCCAAAAGTTGTGAGAAAATAATTAATCCAATTAAAGAAAATTTCCAACAATTAGTAGATAATTAATTAAATAGTATGTTTTAAAGGCACAATTAGGGATGTATGACCCTAATTAGAGACCAAGGGGCAATGAATGGCCAAGATTAGCATAAATATGATTGCTAATTAATTAGGCATGATTAAGAAATGTACGAGATTAACTACATAAAAACCCTAAAGCCTAATTAATCAACAAAGGATGTGTTAAAGATTACTAAGCATAGGATTAAGACACTAATCAAGCCTATTAATTAACTTTGACAAGTCAAACCAAAATCAATGGCTAGGATTAAACCACATAAAGCAAGATCCAAAGGCTTAAATTAATTATAACATTCAAAAAGTATAAATCCAAGTAATTATCTAAAAACCAATGAGAGATTTTCTTCTAAATAATATTATGGATTCCGAAGTAATTCTAACATCCTAAGGATTCCGAAGAATTTTAAGGATCCACGTTTCGATTTTTGTAGAATTAATTATGATTTTTCAAAGTTGTTGGAAAATCTGCCCAGAAATTCCGTATTTCGTTTTTGAGAAAATGTAAGGGAAAACTTGTAATAAAACATTTACCAAGGGTAGAAATGTCAAACAAGGTGAAAATATCCTGTTTGATATTATTTTAAGAGATAGAATATTAGTTGTGATATTATGGGAAAAAGAAATAATCCGACGATAATATATAGGATATCCGGGAAAAGCCGGAGTCGGATTCAAAAGGCCGGACGTTTGGCCATTACACGGTGAAAGGTACGTTCGCGGCGTACTGTAACACTAACTCTAATGCTTATAGTATGTTCATACATGATAGTGATATTCATAAACTAAGATGTTCTTTTACTTCATTACATATACATTCAGCTGTATACACGGGTTATGATTTTGATAATACCGTTGAGTTTTCCTAGCGCTGAGGACACGACCGTACATCGTGGCACTGGTGAATTGTGCAGACCAGGATAACTTACATCTGATTGTATTGTTATTGCCTTACATATCTGATTATGTATTTCCTACATCTGTTATGGGCTTTTGTAGTGAATATGCTAAAATGTCATGAACACCTGTCATACATATATTGTTTACATAAGCATGAGGTTAACCGTAACCTGAGGTCCGATGGGATTGGACCTTAGTCTTAACTAATAGTACAGGAAAGGTTCAAGGTACAGAGAAGGCACTAGTAAATGGAGCCATAAAGAGGAACCAAGGGGAAAGTCATAATAATGCACCGGTCAAGACAAGAGCTGAAAGAAGTTATAAGAGCCTATTATCAGGCATGGATCTAATAAGGTTACTACAAACAGTTTGGTGCCGAAGGCAGGGCTAGTCTATGTGGGTCAGCCAATAAGTCGCCGTGAACTCGGTGAGGCCCCCATGATAGACACCAACCTGGCCATTCTGTTCGGTTAACTGAGTTAGGTTCATTGCCCCAAGTCTAGTTAAGGCTTGGTCTAGATTGTATAGTTACTTTTTGAGAAATGTAATTATACAAAGCTCTGTATATTGTATCACATGAATATTCCTTCGGGATTTTCAATTTAGCCAGCATACGCCTGGCATCATCATATGTTGGGGGTATTTTTTTCAGCTACTCATTGTCCAATTATAGTACATGCTCTCTGTTTCTGCATTACTCTGATGCAGCACCTCAAACTCTGTTGAATTTTCTCAAACCAAGTGTCAATCGACACCATTTGAGGTATGGAATTTGGGGTCTTACATTTTGGTATCAGAGCTAGCTTCACAGCTTGTCTCAGAGCATTGTATGGACAACTAGGTTAAGAGTACTGATATAATGCTGGTATTGTGATACAGAAAGGACGTATACCCTAAATGAAAAGGGGTTAGGCTCAGATAAGTTAAGACCCAGGGAATGAAGAGATGGCACAGAATATGGTTTCTGTTGCTAAACTCTAGGACTTCTGATATCGTAGTCCGAATGAAATACTCGTCCAGTGTGTCAAGGGGAAGCGGTACAGAGAAGTCAGTACTGCTTAGGTTTTCCGGTAGACAGTAACCTACTGTTCAGGTGTCCCTGTAGAAATAGTGACCTATTGATTAAGTTCCATGTAGGAACAGAAAGTTTATAAGTTACCCTGAGGGGACAATCCCTGCCTAGTAGAGACCGAACACCATTTGTACAACAGGGCGTGACTCCGGGGACTGAGGTCTTTGACTAAGTCCTTGATGGTGGAAGTGATTAGATAGAAAAGGGAAAGTACCCAACATTTATGGGGAGGCAGATATGTCGTACTAGTACCTGTGAGAGTTGTCGGTATGCAGTTTTATGTGTACCGGTATTAGTACCCAAATGTGATAGACACTTTGAGGTTAAGCATACTTAGGCGAGAGAAATCTCAGGATTTTTAAACCCTACGATGTAGCATAAGGATTTGAGATCCTTTAAGCTAAAGCCAAAATACCTTGCGGTATGAAACATGGTAATCGTTTGGATACCATAAGAGTAGATAGAGTGATAGGGTTAACGCAGAGATAGTGCTTAGGTCAAGATATGACTGAGCATTACCTTAGGTTCCAATACCTGAGAGTAGGAACCATGAGGAAGTATGATTGGGATTACCATAGGTTTCAATACCTGAGAGTTAGTTCCTTAATGGAACCATACGATAGTTAGAACCCTAGTAGCCACGGGTTATGGTTTCAAGGTGAGACCGACAACCATAGTGATGTTAGTGGCCAATAGATTTCCCTTAGAAGTGGGTGATTACTCGATAGGGAAGGTTGAGATAAAGATGTTATTTAGAGCTGGACTGATAGTGAGAGTCTGTAAGTAGAACGACCCCAGATGAGATGACATAAATAGAGATAGCAGATTACGAAACCACTAAAGGGTAGGAACTTGATAAGATTCGAGTTCTCGTTATAATGATTCAGAGACGATTGGCTGAAGACAGTACAACTTATGGGAAGTTTGATCGGAAAAGGCTACCTACGGAGGGTTATGACTAAAGGAGCTGACTAGTCGGAGGGATTGTGTGAAGCGCCAAGTGAAGTACCTTGGAGTGCAGCCGCCGTGACAATGAACCATACAGTAGAGCTACCAACGTATCGGTTCTCAAGGTAAGTACATTATAATGAGTCTCACATCAAATAAGTTCCCTAGAGAAAAGGTTTACGTAATCTAGTATATCGCCAGGGGGTGCTCCAGCGTAGTATAGCATATGTTGTGTGATGGTCATGGATCAATTGGATCCGGAAGATGCAGTTAAAACTGCACAGGGTTAGGGTATGTCCTGGTAAGGACAAAGAGGTGATATGTACCTCTCAAATGTTCATGATTGGCAGTAGGACCTTTGGGACCATTGGGAACAGTGTGTCCATAGGTCTTTAACATGTATATGTTCGAAAAGCCGTAAGTCCTGTGAGATTATAATGTCTATAGGCTGGCAGAAGCCTACAGTCATTGAACCATGAACACCAGGTAGTGTCTTAGAGAGACTGTGAAACCCAAGGATAGTGAGCAATGTCCATAATAGCCAAGTGTTGAGTAGCCAAGGGCTAAGGTCCGAGTGCGTTTAGTTAGTAATGATTTTCTAAGATTAGTTGTCTGGTTCTTAAATACATTTAAGATGAAATTTTTGCCAATGCACCTGCTGTATTTGAAATCTTCGAAATTGATTTTCGAACTTGTGAGTTTTTGAAACAGTTTTCAAGTGAAATGTTTCAACATAATTTGAGACCACAGTGATGGTTATTTTTAAAATGATGTTGTCTTATAAAAGAGGCTTTGTAGAACCCAAAGTTTGAAACTATGTTGTGGTAAAGTCAGTACAGAACTGGAAGGGCAAAAGTTGTTGTAGATGTACACGGTTTGCTGGGTCTTGCCAGATGTTTTGCAATGTTTGAAATCGTTGGCTTTTGATAAGGGTTCTTTTTGAACAAAGTTTTTTAGGGGATTTGTTTTGAGAGAATGAAAACCGCACCAGCAGTAAACGCACCCAACCCATAACATTTCGCCCAAGGCGTATGTTTTATTTAAGTGGAACCTGACTATGTCTGGACTAAGTTTCCGATAGATAGTGTAACATGCCATTTTCAAAAGCCGAATAAAAATTTTTTTCATTTAAAATCATCAGAGTAGAGCATCAGAGCAAGAGAGTAACTGAAGAGCTGAGGTCCAACGCGCACCAAACCTCAGGTAACGGTAAACCTCATGTTTACATAGACAACATATGGATTAGAGATATTCATAACATTAACAGTATATGAGCACAACAAATGAATCATACAACCAATCGAATCGCAGCAGCACATAGGCACAACATATCCCAGCAGCACATAGGCACCCCGACAGAATGTGTAGCAACACATAGGAAAACGTATACATATCAACGATACATAACCATACAGCAGATCTAACAGCTACCACATATAATCATACCATACACATAGCACATATACACATACAATAAACATCAGAGTTAGTGTTACAGTACGCGAATGTATCTTCGTTGACGGAATACAGTGTGTCAGTCGGTCGGAACGTGATTACAGATATCCTATAAGGATAATATCGCATATATTAATCAAACAATATCCTAATAGATATTTTAGTCATAATGACCATTTTACCCCAGACTTTGCTAACCGGTGAAATTTTCGCCAGAGCTTCGCTACTTTGACTCTAATCTTCCAAAATTTTGCCATATCTCTATCTCCATCATATTTTCGAAATAAATACCATATTTAACCCTAAAACATGATATCAAAATTATACTCGGAAGATTAAAGATCAAACTAACATCTATACAAAAACTACCGAATGAAATACTAGAACTTAAAACTAGGGACCCAAGAATTTACCCATAACTTCGCTACTCCTTCACAAGAGCTCCTCCTTCTCTCTAACCTCTATCTACTTTTGAAATGGCTTATTGAATTGGTGAGGAATGAAGTGAAGGGAAGGTGCCTATTTATAGGAAAAGGTTATGGCATCGTTTGTAATTCTTTCCAACTTTTCTCCTTTAACCATGGCCTTAGGATCTAGGGTTTTCCTTCATCTTCAATCCTCTCCCTTTGATCCCTTGGCCTCCCTCCCTCCCCCTTCTCTCTCCAGATATGACATCATCCATATGATGTCACCTTTCCTCTTTATGGATTTCTACCGATAAATTACCCTGCTTAGTGTTCTAATCGCGTAAACTTAATAATCTTCAAATACTTTTAGAGGTAAACCTTGAAGTTTATGTATCCCCTTGAGAAGTATTTGAATTAACAAGAATTATAGTCCAATTAGGGGTCTTTACTAGTCTTTTAGTCAGCATACGATAAAATCCCGTCGGTTACGAAAATGACATCGGGTATAACCCACTTCTGGGTAAAAATTCACTTGTTCATAATATGTCCTGATGTTTAATACTTTGTTCACAGATTTCAAGATATAATTTATTTTCTATCGGTTCTCATTTATCCTATTTGCTTTTTCACAAAATATCTTTACTTTTTCTCCCACTTGCATTTGCATTCACACACAAATTTATTCAACATTTTCTCTCTCCTTCCCTCTTCATAATTTTCGAAATGATGGACACTTCTTGGCCAAGGAGGTTGCTTTCCCATTTGCAATATATCCCATGTTAAAGAGCTCCCATTGGTTTGTTGTAAATTTTGACTATTCAACCCTTCTTCAACAAGTTTATTACTTCAACTCTTCCTCCTTCATTCTATAGGTTCGGCTGCCCCCTCCCCTTTCATTATTTTTCATTTTGTTTTTGATTTATATTATGTTTTTATTATCATATATTTCATAGCAATAAATTCTCCCATTGGTTGATTTGGTTTCACAAGGATTCAACTTAATAGCCTTAGGATTAACTTTATCAATTTCAGTCCAAGCCTTTGATTTGTGTTTGACTTGTCAAAGTTGATTAGTAAGTTTAATTAGAGCCCTAATCTTAAGCTTAGTGATCCTTTGTTGATCAATTAGGCTTTAGGGATTTTATACCTTTAATCTCATCCATTTTTCTTAATCATTTCCAATTAATTAGCATCTACCCTTTTGCTAATCTTGACCCTCCATTGGTAATTAATCTCAATTTAGGGGTTTTATATAGTTAACTTTGGACATTTTCCTTTACTCATGCCTAAACAAGTAGCAATTAATTACTTATTTAATCACTTACTAATTGTTGGTAATTTTCTTAAATTAGAATAATTATTTCCTCACAACTATTTTGTTAACATTGGTAATTTATGCACCATGTATTATTTTTAAAAATCATGGGGCAACTTAGGTTCCCCAAAATAATATTGGATTCTAAATTAGAGACAACATACTTCCCTATTTTTAATAAAATTTAATTGCCTCTTAGGATTTATTATAATATTCTCAGGGTATTTTATGACCCATAATTGCATTTAGGGATTTTTGGCACTTTATCCCTTTTAATTTCGAGAGAAATTACCCTAGAAAAATAAGATAAATACTACACTAATTTTGAGACCACATATTCACCTATTTAAAATAGCTATTATTTATCACAATATAATATTTAAGATAAATAAGTATCCGGTATTACAGATAGCGTTACTACTTTATGTGCCGTGAAGAACACTGGGTCTCTTATGGGAGGGACGGGGTTCTCCCACATTATTTGATGATGACTGCATTGTAAGACGAATTTAGGGATTGGGATAGAGCGCTCATTGTACCAAGTGGTTGAAGTGGTGGCATGAACTCTCAATTGTTAAAACAATTTTGTAAAGTGAATTATACCCTCAAAGATATGTACCGGTAGTGAAAGTTTTTTTGTTTAAACTAATTCGGCAAGTGAAGGTGTTTTCACAAATTTGTGTTGGCAGCGATTAAATTTGAAAATGTGATAGCACCATTACTTTTTGGTATAGTGCAGATTGCGAAATATACTAAGACCACAAGAAAATTTGCAATATGTGAACATTTGAAAATGAGACAACATAATGGTTTTGAGTAGCGATGACATGTTCGTCAATGCTATTGTGTAGAAAAGCGGTGTATTTGGAAATTTTGATATAGCAACGGGAACTAATAAAAAGTCTAGAGCACTAAGTTGGTTGCCGCATGTAGTTGTCGCCTATAGCATTAAGAAAGTAGTCCGAGAGCTTGAATGGGAAAGGCTCGGGATTTAAATAGAAGAGCAGAGGCTCGAGGCAATATGGCCTAAAGTGCAAATATACATGGGACATGTCCCTAGGCCATAGGACTAGTAATACTTATCACTATATAGAACGCTGATCGCATGATGACTTTAGACTAGTATATCTATAGTATATCTTGAGTCTAGCAAAACATTCATTGTACCAGTGATAAGTGAGATGCCTAAGGCTTGAGGATCATTTCCTAGGCAGAAGGCTAGAATCTCCAGTGCTGCAATAATAGATCCGCAGTAAGGCCTGCGTAGCCAACCACTGTGAGAATGAACAGGTGAGTCATGTAGTTAATACTATACCTGGGTACAAGTAGAATGAGAATGTTATGATGCATTTTTGGTAAGTATGCATAGACATGGATTAGATTAGATGTCTAGGTTTTTCTCCGAGGTTATATGATCAAATTTCGGGGACGGAATTTAATTTAACGGGGGAGAAATGTAATACCCCAAAATTTATATTTTGGAAAATAATACCTATTTAAAATAGGACAACATGTTGTCTCTAATTTTAGTAATTTATTTGTTTATTTTCCTTAGAATTTAAAGAGGCAAAAATCCAATATTATTTTAGGGAACATAGGTTGCCCTATGATTTTTAAATTAATGCATGGAGCATAAATGACCGAATTAAACCCAAAAGTTGTGAGAAAATAATTAATCCAATTAAATAAAATTTCCAACAATTAGTAGATAATTAATTAAATCTTCATAATTAATTAAATAGCATGTTTTAAAGGCACAATTAGGGATGTATGACCCTAATTAAAGACCAATGGCCAATGAAGGGCCAAGACTAGCATAAAGACAATTTCTAATTAATTAGGCATGATTAAAAGATGAATAAAATTAATTACATAAAATCACTAAAGCCTAATTCACCAACAAAGGATTACTAAGCATAAGATTAAGACACTAAACAAACTTATTAATCAACTTTAACAGAATTGATAAAGTTAGATCCTAAAGCCGTAATTTGATTCCATAAAATAGAATCCTTGTGAAGCAAGATCATCCAATGAGGATTTTCTTCTAAGGGATATAAGATTAATAACAAGATGGAAAATAAAAAGGGGGAGGGGGGACGTATGGTGTGTGTATGAGTGTGTATGTGTGTGTGGGAGAAAGAGAGGTGATGTGGAAGCATGAGGGCCTAGGAAATTGGAGAAGATATTTTGAGTTCAAAAGCTATTAGGATTAATTCAAGAGATAATTAAATGAGAACCAATAGAAAATAAATTGTGTATTGAAATATGTTAATCATAGATCAAATATAAAGACTTATTATGAACAAGTATATTTTTAGCTCGAAGTAGGTTATCTCCAAAATCATTTCCATAACTTTTGGGATTAATCCTAAAATGACTAAGAGGCTAGTAAAAACCCCAAATTGAACCATAATTCTTGTTATTTCAAGTGCTTCTCAAGAGACTACATAAACTTCAAACTTCACCTCTAAGAATATTTGTGAGCACATGATAATTGAAACATGGAGGAGGTTTGGCCAACAAATGCAAAAGGTAAAGGATGTGGTGTGTAAGAGGCCAACAAGGTGAGCAAAAAGTGAAGAGATAAGGGAGAGAGAGAGGGAGGACGAATTTGGGGAGGGAATGGTGAGGATGAGAGTTGAGATTTTGACCTAGATCCAATGGTTGAGGATTGAGAAGAGAAAGTACAATGGAACAACCAAAGTGCCACACCATTTTCCTATATATAGGAGGCACCTCTCTACATAAATTTCACACCAAAATCATTCTAAGAAACGGTAGAGAGAATCTAGAGAGAAGTGGGAAGCAAGAAGGAAGAGGAAGTTCTTCAAGAGGTAAGTTCTAGTTTTTAGTTTTGTAGTTCTTGAAGTTCTAGGTTAGTTCATAGTTTAAATGTTGTTTTTATCTTTAATCTTCCAATATATTGTTGCTATCATGTTTTTATGGTTAAACATGGTTTGATTTCGAAAAAAATTATGGAGGAAGTGTTATAGCAAAATTTTGGAAGATTAGAGTCAAAGTAGCAAAGCTCTGGCAAAATTTTGTCGGTTAGCGATTCCTGAAGTCAGGGGTAAAAATGCCATTATTTTATGTTGAAAATGATGTTCTAAAATTATGATAAAAGTCGTGGTTAAATAAGACATATAGATATTTCCAAATATATAAAATATGTATCATTTGGAGTTCCACATAAGGAGATAAAATTCCTTGAAGTTAGGCTATTTTTCCAGATGAAAATTCTGGGCAGAGGTTGAAGAATATTAATTTAGGAATTATATGTTGAATCTGGGTAAATATTAGTATTTTTCCTCAAAACTAAACATCCTAAAGATTCCGAATAATTTTACGGATCCATGTTTCGAGTTTTTTAGAATTAATTATGATTTTTCAAAGCTGTTGGAAAATGTGCCCAAAAATTCAGTATTTCGTTTTTGAGAAAATGTAAGGGCAAAATTGTAATAAAACATTTACCAAGGGTAGAAATGTCAAACAAGGTGCAAAATATCCTTTTTTATATTATTTTAAGAGATAGAATATTAGTTGTGATATTATGGGAAAAATAAATAATCCGACGATAACATATAGGATATCTGGGAAAAGCCGGAGTCGGATTCAAAAGGTCGGACGTTTGGCCATTACACGGTGAAAGGTACGTTCGCGGCGTACTGTAATACAAACTCTAATGCTTATAGTATGTTCATATATGATAGTGATATTCATAAACTAAGATGTTGTCTTACTTCATTACATATACATTCAGCTTTATACACGGGTTATGATTTTGATAATACTGTTGATATTTCCTAGCGCTGAGGACACGACCGTACATCCTGGCACTGGTGAATAGTGCTGACCGGGATAACTTACATCTGATTGTATTGTTATTGCCTTACATATCTGATTATGTATTTCCTACATCTGTTATGAGCTTTTGTAGTGAATATGTTGAAATGTCATGAATACCTGCCATACATATATCGTTTACATAAGCATGAGGTTAACCATTACCTGAGGTCCAATGGGCATTGGACCTCAGTCTTAACTAATAGTACAGGAAAGGTTCAAGGTACATAGAATGCAGCAGTAGATGGAGCCATAAAGAGGAACCAAGCGGCAAAGTCGTAATAATGCACCGGTCGAGACAAGAGCAGGAAGAAGTTATCAGAGCCTATTATCAGGCATGGATCTAATAAGGTTACTACGAACAGTTTGGTGCTGAAGGCAGGGCTAGTCTATGTGGGTCAGCCAATAAGTCGCCGTGAACTCGGTGAGGCCCCCATGATAGACACCTACCTGGCCATTCTCTTCGGTTAACTGAGTTAGGTTCATTGCCCCAAGTCTAGTTAAGGCTTGGTCTAGATTGTATGGTTACTTTTTGAGAAATGTAATTATAAAAAGCTCTGTATATTGTATCACATGAATATTCCTTCGGTATTTTCAATTTAACCAGCATACGCCTGGCATCATCATATTTTGGGGTATTTTATTTCAGCTACTCATTGTCCAATTATAGTACATGCTCTCTGTTTCTGTATTACTCTGATGTAGCACCTCAAACTCTGTTGAATTTTCTAAAACCAAGTGTCAACCGACACCATTTGAGGTATGGAATTTGGGGTGTTACACTTTATGAAAAACTTGACGCAATACACTGTATACATGTGCCTGCACTGATGACATCCATTAAGCATCACTTCAGGAGGGTAGATGTCATTTGATTTAAAATTTTAAAGGTGGATTGTACTAAATGAACTCACCCATCCTCTCCTCCATCTCCATTTTGGCTCCCCTTCCCTCTAAATTATAAATTAGGGGATTTTTGGAGGGAGCCAAATTTTTGGGTTAACACCATCTTTGGCCTGTATAATTTATAATTATTTTGGTTTTAGTCCCTAAAATTTGAAACAGGTGGTTTTGGTCTCCTCAAGTTTACTCCATTTTAAATTGTTAGTTCTCTAGGTTCAGAAGGACTTGGAATTAGACTTGACACCGTTAATTAATCTTATGTGGCAATAACATCGGTTAAATAGGCTTATGTGATGCTGAAAGGACAAATTGAGGAGGCAAATTGAATGTGTTAGCCTAAGCTGATTAGGACACTTCAAAAAACAAAAAAGAACAAAAACAAAAGGCTGAGGCACGACCAACAAGTTTGTTTTAATCAAATTATGTTTGGCTGTTTGCTTCGACGAGCGCGTCTAAGAACAGGGGACATTTGCTAGTGTTAGATTGGAATCTAATTATCTAGCTACTTCAACCAGCGAGTCTATGGTGTCTTACAAGCCACCTCTACTTTTTTTTCAACCAACAGAGTTGAACAGAGCCAAAACGTAGTTCCCATCATGCCCTTCGCTCTCTTGGGTTTCTTTCGAAATGATCGAGAAACGCTAATGGCACCAAGAATCCTGTGTACTACCTTTGCCGCGATCACCTAAAGCAGTACAAGCTTGATCTCTAGATTTTGTTAACCAAAGAAAATAGATTCTCCAGTGGAAGTTGCTGAGTCATTTATTGATATTGCTCTAGCAGGCGTCCAATCAATCTCTTCATCAAGACTACATTGTACAAGTGGAACTTTGTAAGCTCACAACTTTCCTTCTTTTCTCTCTCGCTCGACCTTTCTGGCGATTGTGGGAGGGGAAAATTAGAAACACATTTCTTCCTTTCTCTATTTTTTGTAATACCCTAAAATTTCTATTTTTTTTTTGGTAATAAACGGGGCTTCCTAGCGCTTCTTCATTCCTGAAACATCACCTCACGTGGATAGGTAATACCCACAAGATCCTTATACAGACAACCCAGAACACACCGGGGTGGAGTAGAAAATTCAGCATAAGACTCATCCTGAACAAAGCTAAAATTAGCCAAGGAATCCGCACAAGAGTTTCCTTGCCTATATACATGCACAAATTTACAACAGCGAAAATTATGCAGCAGCGAGCGAATTAAAACCAACAGCCTTGTCTCGTTCGCCTCCTCGACCTGTACATCCTGTAACATTCTAACAACTGCAGTAGAATCACATTCCACAACAACATTATCAAGCTTATAACGTTTAGCTAGCTCAAGGCCTGATAAAACAGCCCATAGTTCAGATTTGACAGCAGTACAAGCTCCCAACTTTTGAACAAACCCGCATATCCACACTCCATTACTACCCCTAATTAATCCCCCACATCCTGCCATTTTTTTCACACCTTTGCAAGCCCCATCCACATTCATTTTAAACCAACCCTCCCTAGGTGCCATCCATCGAATAAGTACTTGCTGTGGTACACCTTTTACCCTCCCAAATTCCTGTCTTGCTCTTGCAATTTCCATCCTATAGTTCTGAATCACCACACAACGATTTACAGGCATTAGGAACCCTTCCTCAAATAAGCTCCTATTCCTCCACCACCAAAGGTACCAGCAGGTAATAGCAAACACAGAGCTCCACTCCCCTCTTGAGTCACGTAGATTCCAATTAAACCATGCTATCCCATGTAGCCTTCTAAATTCTTCTTCAATTCGGCCCCCTTTTAATTCCCTCCACAGTTCCCAAGCAGAACTACAGTCTCTCAATACATGCATCAGATTCTCCACTTTATTAACACAACAATGACAGGTAGGTGAGCCCCCAATCAGCCGACTACGCCTTTCTGTAGTGAATAGCCTATCATGCATGGCTTTCCACAAAAAAAATTGTATCCTTCTTGGGCCTCTCCATTTCCACAAATTATTCCACACAGCGTTGCCACATTCCTGTTCTTCTCTCAGGCTTGAATACATATCTGATACACTGTATTTGCTTGGTAAATGGTTTCCCCACCTGATATGATCATCACCCCCCAATATACTAGGAGGTGGTATCGCCCTAATAAGCCTCTGCCCTTCCTCATTAACCACCTGCTCAATCTTTGCCATATCCCAAACTCCGTCACTAGATACCATATCCTTTACCAAGACGCCTCGGTCCTCCTCAGATAACACTCCAATGCATTTGTCAATTAGTCTACAACCATCATCTACCCATACATCATTCCAAAACCTGATTGTGTCTCCATTACCAACCTCCCACACAGCATTTTTAACAACTTTAGGCCAGATTTGGCCCAGATTCCTCTACAGCTCAGAATCGGATTTTACCACTCTGCATTCCTTCACTAAATCACAATCTCTCCTGTATTTTCCACTTAACACCATTGAACAAAGAGACCCAGGTTTTGCAATTAAATTCCAGGCTACTCTCCCTAGTAGCGCCTCGTTCATTGTCTCTAAGTTCCTCACTCCTAGACCACCATTTTCCTTTTATTTACAAATGACATCCCAACTTACCGCGTGTATCTTCCTTTTCCCCTCTTCGCTGCCCCAAATGAAGTCACGTTGTATCCTTTCCATTTGATTTGTGACGGACTGAACTAATGTGAGCCGGCCAGCAAGAGAACGAGTTTGTTTTTTCCAACTACTTAACTTACCTTGCATTTTGTCAAGTAGATGTTGAAAATTTCTCTTGTTGTCTCTTCCCTTCATCATATAGGCACCCAAATACCTTCCCAAATCATCCATACGC
Source organism: Acacia pycnantha (assembly GCA_025563575.1). Taxonomy (NCBI): domain Eukaryota; kingdom Viridiplantae; phylum Streptophyta; class Magnoliopsida; order Fabales; family Fabaceae; genus Acacia; species Acacia pycnantha. The sequence goes on from JAMWYP010000046.1 coordinate 2,108,850, forward strand.
TTAAATCCAGACATCAAACAAATTTCATTCTGGACTTGTCTACCAACATTCCTTGAAAAGCAAATGCTTGTTTTCTGAATATTAACTTTTTGCCCCGATATTCCTCCAAACTTTTCTAGGACATCTAAAACAGCACTCATATTTCCAATATTTGCTTCGCATACTAAGAGCAAGTCATCGGCAAATAGTAAGTGAGACACTTCGGTTCCATTTCTCCCCATTTTAAAAGGCTTCCACTTCCCCTCATTCACACAATCCACAATTAGGTGTGTTAGTTTTTCCATCCCTAAAACAAAGAGATAAGGGGATAAAGGGTCTCCTTGTCTCAAACCTTTTGTAGGGCTAAACTTCTCCTTTCTATCCCATTCCACATCAAAGACATTTCGGTAGTACAAATACACCCCATAATAACTCTCTTTAGATGGTCATCCACCCCAATTTCCTCCAAAACTCTCCCAACAAAGGTCCAATTCATTCTATCATATGCTTTTTCAAGATCAATTTTAATGATCATATAACCTTTTTTCCCCTGAATTCTATTCATGGAGTGACCAATTTCTTTAGCAATTATAATATTATCATGGATGCTTCTTCTAGGTACAAAACTCATTTGATAAGGCGAGATCAAAGTATCCATGAGGGGTTTTAATCTATTCACAATTACTTTAGAGATCCCCTTATAGATGACGTTACATAGAGCAATGGGTCTAAAATGACTAACCTCTTCCGGCTGATCCAATTTCGGTATGAGCACCAACAACGTATCGTTAATATCTGCAATGTTCTCCGGCATCCTCCATATCTCCTTCATGTAGCTAATGACCGATTGACCGACAACCTTCCAATTGTGTTGATAAAACCTAGCTGGAAAGCCGTCTCCACCCGGGGCTTTGAATCCCCCCATTTGGAAGAACGCCCTTCTAATGTCCTCCCCACTAATATCCTTTCCCAAATTCCTCAATTTCTCTTCATTAACCAATCCCCATTGCTGATTTGTAGTGACCCAACCCCTATCAAACAGATCCTCATGAAACAGATTCTTGTAGTATTCTCCCATCATACTCACAATTTCCCCTTCCTCCTCAACCCACAGCCCCTCCGCATTTTTAAGCATCTTAATCTTGTTTTTCCTTCTTCTAATTAAGGTTTTCGTATGATAAAATCTAGTATTACGATCCCCCTCTTCTAGCCATTTACCTCTTGATTTTTGGAACCAAAGTACCTCTTCTTGCCTTAAGGTCTGCAATAGCTCCTCTTCAAGCTCGTTCTCTAGCCGAAACAAATAAGGATTGCTCCGTCTTGATAAGCTGTTTTGTATTCCATTTAGTCTGTTTAGTAATCTGGTCTTGCGAAATCCAATATTACCGAAAATGTCCCTATTCCAGCATGTTAAACTCTGCTGCAATTTTGGTAGTTTTTCAAGGATGCCCTCATTTCCTTCCCAGCTCCTTTTCATCACATATTCAAAAGTGTCATGCATCTGCCATGCTGCCTCATACCTGAAGATCCTTTGTCCATACCTACTATTCTCCACATTCAGGTTAACTAGAATGGGGTGATGATCAGACCCCAATCTTGGTATAGTTCTAACCTCCGCATTATCAAACTTCTCAATCCAACCCACATTGCACAAACATCTATCCAATCTCTTATATACCCTCTCTAAACCTTCCCACTTAGGACCCTTCCATGAAAAGAAAGGGCCTTTTGCTTCCACATCCAGCAGATTGCACTGTTGAATCCACTCATTAAACCTTCTACATCTTGTTTCGTTCACTCTTCCTCCCCCTTTTTGCTCCAAAGGTGATTTAATTTCATTGAAGTCCCCAGCCAATAGCCAAGGTTCAGCAACACTACCGGCCAAATCCTGAAGTAGATCCCATGTCACAAGCCTTCGCTGCTCGCATGGGTTTGCGTACACTACTGTAAGCAGCATTTCCTACCTCTCCCAACACAACCTACAATGGATAAATTGCTCATTCTTTACTAGCACATCCACTCTTAAGTCATCCAACCCCCACAACAACCAAATTCCCCCCGAGAATCCATCCGCCTCCATCCTAATAGAATGCTTAAAGCCCCAATTTTTGATAATCCTTGTCGCTGGACCACCACTAACTCTTGGTTCCAATATTACTACTAGATCCACCTTGTAACGAAATCTCAACTCCCTTAGTACAGTCGCAAACCCTTTGCTCGCTGCACCCCTACTATTCCACACTAAGATCTTCATCATTAGGAAACTATACGAGAGGAAAAACGGCCAAAAGCACCCACTAATCAGCAAGGGCAGGTGTTCTATACACCTCAGCCATACTTGACCCCATACTATCAATTGGGCTTGCCTTCGCATCCATGACCTTAGGCTCCCCCGTATCCATATCAACACCCCCATACCCTCTTCTGGGTGTAAGTTTTCCTTTCCAAACATATCTACCTCCTTTCCTCTGCACAACTCCAGGTTGTCCTTTGGAATATTCACACGACTGCCAAGAACATTTGGGGATACTTCCTCATTTCTCCTAACAGCTCCTTTAGTATTTACATTCAACACAGTCTCACTTTTACCCATGATATCCTTCCTTTGCGCCTGAACAGATCCACCAGCACTTTTTACCCCTTGTACTTCAGCCACTTTCCTTGAGTCTCCCATTGTTCCGGTCTTAACATGCTTTTTATGAACAATATAGCGTTCCTCCCTCTACCCTTTTTTGAACCCAGTAGCAGCTCCAGATAGCTCCTCCCTCCTTCCACTTACATCAGCCCCCCTTCACCATCGTTACCTGCTTCGTCATGAAGCACAGAAAACCGCGACCCTGTATGAGTCATATGTTCAGGCATAACAGGTCTCCGCTGTCTACGTGTTCTCTGAACAATCTTCCGAATCTCCTTAGCACCTTGCTTTACAACTCCATCCATCATCCTTTCCTCCTGTCTTTCCACTTCCACCTCCATTCCCTCCTCTGCTTTCCTTCTATGAAATGCCTCACAGCCATCTCGATTATGCCCAAACCACCCACATTTACTACATAGCAGACTCATACTTTCATATACAACGCTTAGGACCTGCCCATCAACCTCAAATTATGGCACCAACGGTTTTGTAAGGTCTAATTCAACACACATACGAGCAAATTTCCCCCTAGCACGTTGTGCTGTGTGAACGTCTAAACGAATAGCCTTCCCAATTGAATTCCCCAAATTAAGAAGGAATTTCTTATCAAAAAGAGGAGCAGGCAAGTCCGGAAGTCTCACCCAGGCCACAACTGACCCAATTCTCTCATTCTTTGGACTAAACTCAGGTTTCCACCGAGCTACACTCAGATAGGCATCAGTGATAACCCATGGGCCCCCAATCAGAGCCTCCAATAATCATCTACATGCTGGAAATTAATCAAATAAAAATCGTTTTCCAGATCAAAAATGTCTATGTTACCTTTTCTCTCCCAAATTTGCTTAAGCTTCTTCACCATGAAACTATATGATGGTTGTCTACCCATGAGTTTCACCACCAACGTGCGACTGAACGGCTTGTTGAGTCTCTCTTTTTCCTTTTCTTCAAAAGCAAATTTCGGACGCAAAGGATTAGAAAAAATCAATACTTATCCCATCGCTCACATCAAAGACATTGGCAAAATCTGTTCCCTGACCGTACCCCACAGCTTCTTCTTCATCTTCACCCTTAGTCCACTCCCACCAGCACTTTCTTTCCTTCACATTCTGCAACAGAGATTCTTTGTACGATTTCGGACTCTGCTCTTTCCGATCCGGCCTCATCCACCCTTCATCGCGAACCTTCACTGATTCTTCCCCAGAAAAATCCTCCGTCGTGAAACTCACTTTCCGTTTGCGTCTGCCCAAATCCTCTCGCTCATCCTCAACCATTCCCTCATTTTCCCCTCCTCGCAAGATGCGACCGGAGGGGACGCTCATTTCCTCGTCACAGTAGGTGACGGAGGCTCTCAGATCTGGACCGGTGACCCTGGCGGAGTTCACAAAGAAAATCGCCTCTCTCTCTCTCAGAACGATGGTTCCCCTAAAATTTCTATTTATCATAAATACTATATTTTGATAAATAATACATATTAAAATGGGAGAGTATGTTGACTCTAAGTTGTGGAATTTATTTATTATAATTCTTCGACAATTGTTCCTTGAATTTTAATAAGTCAAATTTAGTTGTTGATTTTATTTTAGGGATCATAAAATACCATAAGATTGTTGTAATACCCGGATAATTATTTATCTTAAATATTATATTGGGATAAATAATACCTATTGGAAATAGGTGAATATGTGGTCTCAAACCTATGTGGTATTTATCTTTTTTTTCTTGGGTAATTTCTCTTAAAATTTGAAGAAATAAAGTGCCAAAAATCCCTTAAGTGAGCTTATGAGTCATAAAATACCCTGAGAATATTATGATAAATTCTAAGAGGCAGTTAAATATTTATTAAAAATTAGAAAGTATGTTGTCTCTAATTTATGTAATTTATGGGATTATTTTCCTTGGAAAATAATGAGGCAAAATTTAATATTATTTTGGGGAACATAAGTTGCCCCATGATTTTTAAAATAATAGATGGAGCATAAATTACCAATGTCAGTGCAATAGTTGTGAGAAAATGATTAATCCTAATTAAGAAAATTATCAACAATTAGTAAGTGAATAAATAAATATTTAATGGCTAATTGTTTAAGCATGAGTAAAGGAAATGTTTGAAGTTAATTAGGTTCAAACCCTAATTAAAGATTAGTAACCAATGAAAGGCCAAGATTGAATCTAATAAAGTAAATCAAATGGTTCTAATTAATTGAACCTTAATCCATATGATAATGAATCTACCAATGAGAGAATTTCTTGCTAATTTATATAAGATAATGTGGGAAAGTTAAATAAACAAAATTAAAATTTAAAAAAGGGAGGGGGACGTTTTTGAGAGGGAAAAAGGAAGAGGAAAAGATGTGTGTGTGAAAAGGGGTATGTGTGTGTGAAAAGAGTTGAAGATATTTGAAAAGAAGAAGAGATATTTGTGATATTTGTTGAAAAAGCAAATAGGATAAATGAGAACTGATAGAAATTAAATCCTATCTTGAAATCCTTGAACTAGGTTTCTAACATCAGGACATGTTAGGAACAAGTGAGTTTTTGTCCCGAAGTTGGTGTTACCCGAAGTCATTTCCGTAACCGACGGCGTTTATCCTAAAATGGTTAGCAGGCTAGGAAATACCCTTAATGAGATCATAATCTTTATAAATCCAAATATTTCTCAAGAGGATGTTTAGATCTCCAAGGTTATGCTAAGGAATATTTGAGATTATTTAAGATTACGCAATTAGAACACCGAACAGGGGATTTTATCGGGTAAATCTATAAAGCAAGAGAAGAGACATCACGGGGATGATGCCATTGTTAGAAGGATGACATAGGGGGTGTTTTTGTGGAGGAAGAGGAAGGAAAAATGAGTGATTCTCATGAGGCCACATCTACCTCCTCTGAACCGTTGATACGAAATAAGATCCAAGGGCTAAGATCCATATTCTTTTTCTACAAATAGGCCCTCCATTTGCACTTCATTCCTCACCAATTCACAAGAGCATTTCGAAATAAGAGAGAGGTTAGAGAGAAGGAGGAGCTCTGAAGAAGGAGTAGTGAAGTTCTGGGTGATTTCTTCGATCCCTAGTTTCAAGTTCTAGTTTTAGTTAGGTAGTTCTTGAAGTTCTAGGGTAGATGTTGTTTTGATCTTTAAACTTCCAATATATTGTTGATATCATGTTTTATGGTTAAATATGATATTTATTTCAAAAATATGATGGAGAAAGAGATATGGCAAAATTTTGGAAGATTAGAGTCAAAGTAGCGAAGCTCTGGCGAAATTTCGTCGGTTAGCGAAGTCAGGGGTAAAATAGTCATTTGTGACTAAAATATCCATTAGGATATTGTTTAGAGTAAATACCCTTTTGGGTCCCTAGAATAACACGTGCTACCCATTTTGGTCCCTGAGTAAAAAAAATGTCATTTTTGGTCATTTTTAGGGACTAAAAACGATTTTTTGGGAATTTGGGAGGGATTAAAATGCCCACAAAAAATGACTAAAAGGACTAAAAGGGACCTTTTTTTTACTGTTTAAGGACGAAAAATGACATTTTTTTTACTCAGGGACCAAAATGGGTAGCGCGTGTTATTTCAGGGACCAAAAAGGGTATTTACTCTATTGTTTATTAGTTAATGGATACAGTATTACCCTTTAGGATAGCCGGGAAGTCTGGAGTCGGGTTCAAAGGGCCGAACGTTTGGCCATTTCACGGTGGAAGGTACGTTCGCGTACTGTAACGCTAACTCTGATGTTTATTGTATGCGTATATGTGCTATGTGTATGATATGCTCATATGAGGTAGCTGATAGCTCTGTGGTATGTTTATGTACTGTTGATATGTTTACGCTTGCTAAGGGCCACATATATGCCAGGGGGCTTATGTGCTGATGAGGTACATTTGCTAAGGGCCACACATCTGTCAGGGGACTTATGTGCTATTGCTAAGGGCCACACATATTATGTGCTATTGAGATACGTTTGCTAAGGGCTACACATCTTATGTGCTTATGGGATACGCTTGTTGTACTTTTGGTTGAGTGCTCCTACACCGTTAAGATTGTGAATATGTGCAATTGCTATGTGTGTACGTAAACATGAGGTTAACTGTTGCCTGAGGTCCAATGGGCATTTAACCTCAGTCTTAAATGATAGTACAGGATCAGGAAGAGAGAAGCCACCGATAGACGGAGTCTTAAAAAGGAGCCAAGGGGCAAAGTCGTAGTAATGCACCGGTCAAGACAAGAGCCGGAAGAAGATTATCAGAGCCTTTTGTCAGGGGTGGAACTAATATGGTTACTTCGAACAGTTTGGTGCCGAAGGCATGTCTAGTCTATGTAGGTCAGCCAATCAGTCGCCGTGAACTCGCTGAGGCCCCCATGAAAGACACTTACCTAGCCATTCTGTTCGGTTAACGAAGTTAGGTTCATTGCCCCAAGTCTAGTCAAGGCTTGGTCTAAGTTGTATAGTTACTTTTTGAGAAATGTAATTGTACAAAGCTTTGTATATTGTATCACACGAATATTCGTTCGGGAAATTTTTAATATACCAGCATACGCTTGGCATCATCATATGTCGAGGTATTTTTATACCATCTACTCGTCATTGTCCATTTGTTGGTCCATTGCCCTCTGTTTCCGCAGTACTCTGATGTAGCACCTCAAATTTCGTTGAATTTTTCTAAAACCAAGTGTCATCCGACACAATTTGTAGTATGGAATTGAGTAAATACCCTATTGGGTCCCTGGAAAAACACGCGTTGCCCATTTTGGTCCCTGAGTAACAAAAATGTCATTTTTGGTCCTTTTTAGGGACTAAAAAGGTTTTTTTGGGAATTTGTGAGGGATTAAAATGCCCACAAAAAATGACTAAAAGGACTAAAAGGGACCTTTTTTTACTGTTTAAGGACTAAAAATGACATTTTTTTACTCAGGGACCAAAATGGGTAGCGCGTGTTATTTCAGGGACCAAAAAGGGTATTTACTCTATGGAATTTGAGATGTTACACTTTTGGTATCAGAGCTAGCTTCATAGCTAGTCTCAGAGCATTGTATGGACAACTAGGTTAAGAGTACTGATATAATACTGGTATTGTGATACAAAAAGGATGTATACCCTGAAGGAAAAGTGTTAAGTCGGGTAAGTTAAGACCTAGAGAATGGAGAGATGGATCAGAATATGGCTTATGTTGCTAAAGTCTAGTACTTCTGATATCGGAGTCTGAATGAAATACTCGCCCAGTGTTTCAAAGGGTAGGAACCTGGTAAGATTCGAGTTCTCGTTATAATAATTCAAAAACGATTGGTTGAAGACAATACTACTTATAGGGATTTTGATTGGAGATGGCTACCTACGGGGAGTTTTGATTGAGGGGGTCTACCTACGGAGGGTTCTGACCAGAGGAGCTGACCAGTCGGAGGGATTGAGTACAGCGCCGTGTAAAGTACCATGGGGTAGAACCACCATGACAACAAACCATATAGTGCAGCCACTGTGACAACAAACCATACAGTAAAGCTACCAGCGTATCGGTTCTCAATGTAAGTACATTATAACGAATTCTGTATCTAATAGGTTCCTACAGAAAGGATTTATTACAACCAGACCGCGATCGTGTCATTGAGTATGAGGTATCTTATGTTGCCATGGTGTATGGGCGCCATGGAAACATTTAAGGTATCTTGTGTTGCCATGGTGTATGGGCGCCATAGAGACATTTCTGATATCTGGTGTTGCAGCGGTGTATGGGCGCCACAGAAAAACTATATATCAAAGTACGACATGACAAGATCCTTGTAGTCGAATTGGAGCAAATTCTCGAACGGTTTGTTTTTATAGAGTGAAGATCCAGAGCATATGGTCCAAAGTTTAGTTCGTACAAAGTTTAGTTAGTATAGAGCGAATTTCGAGGGCGAAATTTTATTTAACAGGGGGAGAAATGTAATACCCAGATAATTATTTATCTTTAATATTATATTGGGATAAATAATACCTATTGGAAATAGGTGAATATGTGGTCTCAAACCTTTGTGGTATTTATCTTTTTTTTCTTGGGTAATTTCTCTTAAAATTTGAAGAAATAAAGTGCCAAAAATCCCTAAGTGAACTTATGGGTCATAAAATACACTGAGAATATTATGATAAATTCTAAGATGCACTTAAATATTTATTAAAAATTATAAAGTGTGTTGTCTCTAATTTAGGTAATTTATGGGATTATTTTCCTTGGAAAATAATGGGGCAAAATTTAATATTATTTTGGGGAACATAAGTTGCCCCATGATTTTTAAAATAATACATGGAGCATAAATTACCAATGTCAGTGCAATAGTTGTGAGAAAATGATTAATCCTAATGAAGAAAATTATCAACAATTAGTAAGTGGTTAAATAAATAATTAATGGCTAATTGTTTAAGCATGAGTAAAGGAAATGTTTGAAGTTAATTAGGTTCAAACCCTAATTAAAGATTAGCAACCAATGAAAGGCCAAGATTGAATCTAATAAAGTAAATCTAATGGTTCTAATTAATTGAACCTTAATCCATGTGATAATGAATCTACCAGTGAGGGAATTTCTTGCTAATTTATATAAGATAATGTGAGAAAGTTAAATAAACAAAATGAAAAATAAAAAAAGGGAGGGGGACGTTTTTGAGAGGGAAAAAGGAAGAGGAAAAGATGTGTGTGTGAAAAGGGGTATGTGTGTGTGAAAAGAGTTGAAGATGTTTGAAAAGAATAAGAGATATTTGTGATATTTGTTGAAAAAGCAAATAGGATAAATGAGAACCGATAGAAATTAAATCCTATCTTGAAATCCCTGAACTAGGTTTCTAACATCAGGACATATTAGGAACAAGTGAATTTTTGTCCCGAAGTTGGTGTTACCCGAAGTCATTTCCGTAACCGACGGCGTTTATCCTAAAATGGTTAGCAGGCTAGGAAATACCCTTAATGAGATCATAATTTTTATAAATCCAAATATTTCTCAAGAGGAAGTTTAGATCTCCAAGGTTATGCTAAGGAACATTTGAGATTATTTAAGATTACGCGATTAGAACACCGAACAGGGGATTTTATCGGGTAAATCTATAAAGCAAGAGAAGTGACATCACGGGGATGATGTCATTGTTGGAAGGATGACATAGGGGGAATTTTTGTGGAGGAAGAGGAAGGAAAAATGAGTGATTCTCATGAGGCCACATCTACCTCCTCTGAACCGTTGATACGAAAGAAGATCCAAGGGCTAAGATCCATAGTCTTTTTCTATAAATAGACCCTCCATTTGCACTTCATTCCTCACCAATTCACAAGAGCATTTCAAAATTAGAGAGAGGTTAGAGAAAAGGAGGAGCTCTGGAGAAGGAGTAGCGAAGTTCTGGGTAATTCCTTCGGTCCCTAGTTTCAAGTTCTAGTTTTAGTTCGGTAGTTCTTGAAGTTCCAGGGTAGATGTTGTTTTGATCTTTAATCTTCCAATATATTGTTGATATCATGTTTTATGGTTAAGTATGATATTTATTTTGAAAATATGATGGAGAAAGAGATATGGCAAAATTTTGGAAGATTAGAGTCGAAGTAGCGACGTTCTGGCGAAATTTCGTCGGTTAGCGAAGTCAGGGGTAAAATAGTCATTTGTGACTTAAATATCCGTTAGGATATTTTTTATGAGTTAATGGATACGGTATTACCCTTTAGGATATCCGGGAAGTCCGGAGTCTGGTTCAAAGGGCCGGACGTTTGGCCATTTCACGGTGGAAGGTACGTTCGCGTACTGTAACACTAACTCTGATGTTTATTGTATGCGTATATGTGCTATGTGTATGATATGCTTATAAGAGGTAGCTGATAGCTCTATGGTATGTTTATGTACTGTTGATAAGTTTACGCTTGCTAAGGGCCACACATATGCCAGGGGGCTTATGTGCTGATGAGGTACGTTTTCTAAGGGCCACACATCTGTCAAAGGACTTATGTGCTATTGCTAAGGGCCACACATCTTATGTGCTATTGAGATACGTTTACTAAGGGCCACACATCTTATGTGCTTATGGGATACGCTTGTTGTACTTTTGGTTGAGTGCTCCTATACTGTTAAGATTGTGAATATCTGTAATACCTATGTGTGTATGTAAGCATGAGGTTAACCATTACCTGAGGTCCAATGGGCATTGGACCTCGATCTTAAATGATAGTACAGGATCAGGAACAGAGAAGGCACCGGTAGACGGAGTCTTAAAAAGGATCCAAGGGGCAAAGTCGTAGTAATGCACCGGTCAAGACAAGAGCCGGAAGAAGATTATCAGAGCCTATTGTCAGGCATGGAACTAATAACGTTACTTCAAACAGTTTGGTGCCGAAGGCAAGGCTAGTCTATGTGGGTCAGCCAATTAGTCGCTGTGAACTCGGTGAGGCCCCCAAGATACACACTTACCTAGCCATTCTGTTCAGTTAACGAAGTTAGTTTCATTGCCCCAAGTCTAGTCAAGGCTTGGTCTAAGTTGTATAGTTACTTTTTTAGAAATGTAATTGTACAAAGCTTTGTATATTGTATCACACGAATATTCCTTCGGGAAATTTATAATATACCAGCATATGCTTTGCATCATCATATGTCGGGGTATTTTTATACCAGCTACTCGTCATTGTCCATTTGTTGGTACATTGCTCTCCATTTCCGCAGTACTCTGATGTAGCACCTCAAATTCTGTTGAATTTTTCTAAAACCAAGTGTCATCCGACACAATTTGTAGTATGGAATTTGGGATGTTACAATTATCATATTAAATCATGGTTATTGTATAATGAAAATAAACAAGAAAATGATATAGAAACACTTAAACAGATTAAAGGAGATTAACAAAAATTAATGGGCAATTTGGTTTCCACTAATTAAATAATTTATGTGAGTCTTTATAATTGATCAAGAAGCAAATCAAGGAGCAACAATTAGGAAATATCTTAATTAAAGATCAGGAATCCACTAAAGAACAAGATTACCAAGAATGAGTCTTTAATTATCATCATCAATGAGGGCCAATAATTTCGAAATATATAAGGGCCAAAAATGAAGCATTAAGCTTGTCTAATTAAGCACTAATTTCCATGGTTAGTTAACAAATCAATTAACCAATGACAAATGCAATTAAGGGTTGATTAAACTTTGTTAATCAAGGTTGAAAAGTCAACAATTGCAACTAGGATCCAATGGCCAAGATTTAATCTAATAAAGTTAATCTAATGGTCCTAATTAATTAATAAGCCTTAATCCAAGTAAATAACTATGGACCAATGAGGAAATAAAGCATAAAGCAAATTGAGAATGCATGGTTAGGGGGAGGGCCACGATTTTGTGTGTGTATGTGAGTATTGTGAGTGTTGTGAGCCTAGTGTAGGAGAGAGAAAAGTGTGTAGATATTTTGAGAGATTAAAAACCATTGGGATAAATTTTTTATGAAATTGGGAGAGGATAAAGGAGAGGAGGAGGACGGTTTGCTTAAAGGGAAGAAGATAAGATAATGTAAGATTTTTATATTATAATCTAGATAATGTGAATATCTAGATATTATAAGTTTGTTATATTATAATCTAGATATTATGATAATCTAGATATTATAGGTTTGTTGTAGTAAAATCTAGATATTGTAGAGATATTGTAACTAAAGATATTATACAAGCACATGAGATAATTAAGAGACCAATGAGAAGCGGCCTTAGACCATGGGATATTTTGAAAATCAAAAAGCAATTGAAATGACCAAATAAATGTGTATGTCGACAGCCATATATATATGGGGAGAGAATTTATCATTAGAGTTGGAAAGTCAAAAGTTTCAACTACAAGAGTTATTTGTTAAAAAAAAAAAAAAAGCAAAAATAATGCCTAAGAGAGAAGGAGTATGTCGACCAAGGAGCTCAAGGGGTAGGATTTGATATTTTAAAGTGTTTTCTTATTTAATGGTTGTGAAGAAAGAAGGATAATTGGGTTATTTGGTGAATGACTATTTTAACCTTGGAATTTTCTCTATAAATAGCAAGGTTTCCCTCTTCAAATCTTCACACCAAAAACTACAATAAAATATGATTGTAGAGAGAGAGAGTGAGATTTATCTTGGAGCTAGAGAGAAGGAGCCAAGTTCTTCAAGAGGTAAGCAAGCTCTTAAGTTCTAGTGTTTAGTTTTGTAGTTCTAGTTTAAGTTCATAGTTTAAATGTTGTTTTGATCTTTAATCTTCCAATATATTTTTTTTATCATGTTTTTATGGTTAAAATTGTCTTTATTTCGAAAAATTGATGAAGTAGAAGTTATAGCAAACTTTTTGGAAGGTTAGGATCAAAGTAGCGAAGCTCTGGCGAAATTTTGTCGGTTAGCGATTCCTGAAGTCAGGGGTAAAAATGCCAGTATTTTATGTTTAAAATGATGTTCTAAACTTCTGAGAAAATTCTTGGTTAAAGTAGACATATAAAGATTTCCAAATATATAAAATATTTATCATTGGGAGTTCTACATAAGGAGATAAAAATCCTTGAAGTTAGGCTATTTTTCCAGACGAAATTCTGGGCAGAGTTAAGAAAATTTAAACCTGGGAATGACTCAATGAATCTGGGAAAAAATAATTATTTTTACTTAAAATTAGACATCCTAAGGTTTCTGAGGAATTTTACGGATCCTCCTTTCGATTTTTGTAGAATTAATTATGAGTTTTCAAAGATGCTGAAAATCTACCCAGAAAATACATTATTTCGTTTTTAATAAAATGTAAGGGCAAAATTGTAATAATGAATACACCAAGGGTAGAAATGTCAAAATGGGTGGAAATAACATTTTTGATATTATTTTAAGAGATAGAATATTAGTTGTGATATTATGGGAAAAAGAAATAATCCAACGATAACATATAGGATATCCAGGAAAAGCCGGAGTCGGATCAAAAAGTCGAGCAAGTTGGCCAATACATGGTGAAAGGTACGTTCGCGACGTACTGTAACAATAACTCTAATGCTTATAGTATGTTTATATATGACAGTGATATTCATAAACTAAGATGTCGTATTAGTTCATTACTTTCACATTCAGCTTTACACGGGTTATAGTCTTATTAATACCGTTGAGTTTTCCTAGCGCTGAGGACACGAATGTACATCGTGGCACTGGTGAATAGTGAAGACCAGGATAACATACATATGTAGGGGCTGTGTATTGTTATTGCCTTACATATGTGATTATGTATTTCCTACATCTGTTATGGGATTTTGTAGTGATTATTGCTAAAATGTCATGAATATCTGTCATACATATATTGTTTACATAAGCATGAGGTTAACCGTTACCTAAGGTCCGATGGGCATTGGACCCCAGTCTTAACTAATAGTATAGGAAAGGTTCAAGGTACAGAGAAGCACCGGTAGATGGAGCCATGAAGAGGAACCAAGGGGCAAAGTCGTAATAATGCACCGGTCGAGGCAGGAGCTGGAAGAAGTTGGCAGAGCCTACTTTCTGGCATGGATCTAATAAAGTTACTTCGAACAGTTTGGTGCCGAAGGCAATGCTAGTCTATATGGGTCATTCAATCAGTCGCCGTGAACTCGGTGAGACTCCCATGATAGACGCTAACCTTGCCATTCTGTTCGGTTAACGGAGTTAGGTTCATTGCCCCAAGTCTAGTTATAGCTTGGTCTGGATTGTATAGTTACCATGTAAAGGTTGTAATTATACAAAGCTATGTATATTGTATCACATGAATATTCCTTCGTGGAATTTTTAATATACCGGATATGTCAGGCATCATCATATGTCGGGGCATTTTATTCCAGTTACTCATTGTCCAAAAGTTAGTACATGCTATCTGTTTCCGCATTACTCTGATGTAGCACCTCAAACTCTGTTGATTTTTCTAGAACCAAGTGTCAACCGACACAATTTGAAGTATGGAATTTGGGGTGTTACATTTTTAAAGTTCTCTTCTTTTGTTTTTCCCCCCAAAAAGAAAGTCTAAAATTTAATTTTCCACCTCAACTAATCTAGTCAACATCCACATCAGCATATTTAACGATGTCAGTGCCACATAAGATTTTTTTTGTATAATACAGGCAAGTCAAGGCTTGAAAAAAAAAGTGTAGGAACTAAATTATGGAAATTTAGCGTTTAATACATCTAAATAGAAAACTAAGAAGAACATGATCATTGATCATTCAAAACCATATTAAGGCATCCTTTGGAAATAATTGGAAGCAAGGCCACCTCAGCATCAACAGCAACATCATGACCCTGCTTGGCCATGTAATCAGCACATGAGATATTATCTCTTGGAGTGTGATGTAATTCCACGTCCTAATCACAGAACAAAAGATCTTTAGTCTCCCTAATAATTTCTCTGAGGGGATATGATCTATGGGTCTGCCTCTCATAAGATATTGATAGCATGTATGGAGTCAGAATAGATAAGAAGATTAATTAACCGTGTTAAGTCTAATTTCAAGTACTTCTAAAACTTCATAGACTAACAGTTTGAAATGGAGTAAACTTGAGGGAATAAGACCATCTATTTCAAATTTCAGGGAACAGAACCAAAATGACTGTAAACTATAAGAACTAAAGATGGTGTTAACCCAAATTTCTTGACAACTTTGCCCTCATAACTTTTGTATTATTCCATTTATGCCCATGATAAGAAAATAAAAAATTTTATTGTAAACAAAAAATAAAATTATAATTAAAATATACAAAATTGTTATAATTAAAATGTGTATTATTATAAAATTATGATTACAAATAAAAATAGACTAATATAAAAATATTATTAAAATTAACTAATATATTATTTTGAATAGATATAGCATTACAAATAAAAATTATATTATTGTGAAATCAATTTCAAAAAAGAATATATTGATTATAAAAAAAAAAAATTAAATATCTCTCTTTTACTCCCCTCCCTTAACCAAACAACAGATCATTAAAAGTCCCTTCTCTCCAACATAACTACCAAACAAGGTCACCTCCTCCCCTCTATCACCTCCTCTCCCCTCAAACCAAACACAACCTTAGCTTTAATCATTAAAACAAGTCTTTAAAATTTCTTGGATTTTTAATTGCCAAAAAAAACATATAGGTCAATCATTAGAGAGCAATGATATGACCTTAGTGGTTCAAGATTTTAAAAAAAAAAAACTTGGGCTTTTGAGACTTGATCTGTCAATCTAACATTACTGCAATAAACCCTGTTAATTCTATTTTTGATGTGATATCCATTAATTCATAGTCAGCAATAAATGATTGAAAGTTCAAAATCTTCCTCGTAGATCATAGGTTACCTCCAGTCTTCTCATCACTAATTAGCAAGGCGGGTTTCAGCTAGATTTTCCTGTTCTAGCCTTCTTAAAAAGGTAACTATGGGTAACATTAACCTAATAAATGGTCAAGCTTCTTTTCTATATGATCTAAGATTTGTTTTTCTAAATGAAGTAATATTCTGTTGGTTATCTTTCTCAATCTGTGTTGGTTCAGGGCTTAATTTTTGAATTAACGACTGTAGTTCCCTTTTAGTTTGGAGCTTTCGCAAATAAGACAAATCCTGTTGTGACTTAATATATTCCAAATTTGCAGAAAAAGTTCCTAAAGGTGAAGATTGTGTAGATAAAAGCTCACTAATTTTTCTAAAGTTCTCAGTAGTAGAGGCACTTTGAGTAGAAAGATTGCACAAAATCAAAGAACAATAATCAGAAATCAAGTTCAAATGGGTATGATCTGAGTGGTACCTATGTTTATGATTTCCTTCAGCAAAACATCTGAAGGTGTTTTGTGATGGAGATCTAATAATTGTAGTTGAAGGTTGATCAATTTCTAAAGATGTCCTTTTTCTATGAGTCGTTGAATCTCAAAGAAATGGACAAGGTTGGATAAGTGTTCTTGTACAACTCTTCGTTTGTTGGAGTTTAGGCAAGATATTTGTAGCCTGTCAAAAGACTGTGTTCCTAAAAGAAGGTTATGCAGATGACTGTTCTGTATCTGAAGATCCTGACTTTTGAGATTAAGCCTTCGAAAATGCTCCGTTATGGTATGGTTCTCTTTTCGTTCATTATTCAGCTCCTGTTCTAAATTTAAATTACACTGAAACAGAGAGACATTAGTGAATTCATACTATTTTGACCTGTTTTCAAAGAGGGAATCTGTACCTATTTGTGGGGGTAGTTCCGCTATGGATTTTCCTTCCATGAAATAGGTAGTGGTAGAGATGTTGTGGCTTGATTCTAGGCTTCTTCGAAACTATAGTATCCCTGCCAGAAGGGTCTGGGGCAGTTTCCAATTGCTTTGACCAGCTCAGGATAATTTATGTAAATGCCTGGTCTGTCTCCTCTAAACAAAACATAGAATGAGAAGTTCTTGCTCAGAGGTTTTTCTAAAATTTTTGGAAAATAAAAATTAAGTGCATTTAAAGCTGTGTGCTTCTGTCTAGCTGTAGAAGCGTTCCATAAGGCGTCTAACAAGCATTGATGTTATTCATCAGGGGTAGGTAAGTGTGGTAAAGGTTTGAAAGCTTTACTGTGTCTTGGTGGGTACTTAACTAGAACTGTACTTCCAAACGTCATCATTTCCTTAGTAGGTTCTGATGAATCTCCTTGTTCAGTCTTAACTGGTGTCTTTCCCTTGTTCATCTCGAATTTCTGCAAAGTTGGAAGAAGCACTATTAGATATAATCCTAGACAATTTATCTGCTCCAGTGTTATTTTTACCTTTGATATGTTCCATATTAACCGTCACACCTATACAAGTGAGATAATCACAGAATCTTACCCATATGTTTCTACTCAGCTTGCGAGTTGTAGCAAGTTTATTGTAGAAATTAATTGTAACTTCACAATTTGTTCTAAGAGTAAACTCCTTTATATCAAGGATAAAAAATTTAAATTTTTCTAGACTGTAGATGCAAGCCATAATTTCTGCATCTATGGAGGAGATTTATGTTTTATACTTACCTGAGGTATACCTAGCAACCTTTTTTGTAGATGCTAAGTCTCCTTTGTGAGGTTTCCATTTAAGTACTCCTCCCCATCCGCTAAGGGATCCATCACATTCTACAATAATATAGCTATCTTTCGGAGGAAGTTCTAAGTCAGGGAGATTCCTAATTATATTTTGTTAACTCTGTGATCTTTTTGATATCCTGTTTATTAAATATCCTTTCACCTCAGGGGGTTAACTTGAAGTACAAAGGTCTTGTGTACTTTGTGAGGTTAGGGACATAATTTCTGGCATAGTTAAGTATTCCTAAGAATTTATGTAATCCTTTTAGATCTGTTAAGGATTCTTCTGGGAATTCTACTATGCTTCTGACTATGTGAGGCTGAAGTCTGACCTTTCCTTCTCCTATTTCTAGTCCTAAGAATTATACTTTGGTTACTCCTAATTTGTACTTTGTCTTAGACAAAACCAATCCATGAGTAACACATTCATCAATAAATATTTTAAGGTGCTGCACATATTGTGATATATCATCTGAATATACCAAAATATCATCAATGTAGCAAATGATAAAATTGTATTTTTTTAAAATATTGTCCATCTTTCGTTGAAATATGGCTGGTGCATTTTTCAAACCAAAAGGCATAACAAGCCATTCAAAAAGTCATTGAGGGACACAAAAGGATGTCCAAGTAACTGACTATGGGTGCATTGCTACTTGGTGAAATCCAGATTTTAAATCAAACTTACTGTAAATCCTTTTGGACTTGATCTTTTGGAGCAAGGAATCAATTCATGGCAGACTGTATTGATCCTTGTATGTATTATCATTTAATCTTTTATAGTTAAAAACTAATCTACTTTTACCTCTTATTGTGGAACCATCGGGGTTGACTGTTGTTCCAGAATAAAAAATGAAAGTTGTTGTTCTATGCCTACTCTGACTCGGTCTAATTACTCCTATTTGCTGTAAAGAGTCTATGTGTTTCTGATATGCTTCCTGTTCTGCAAGGGATGGAATGATAGGTTTATCATGTATGGTTAGATCTGGGTTGATAATTTATAATTTACAAGTGATTTTGTTATTTTCCCACAAAGCTGTAGGATTATCTCCTATTACTTGAAGTTGTTGGAGTCTATTCAGGAGTGGAGTCATCTGGTTCTCAAAATCTGTTAATCTTCATAAATTAAAGCATAACCAATCCTGTATACATTCACTACCTTCTAGTTCTTCTATTTCTTCTTCTAAAACCTGGAAATCTACATTTTTGCTAATGGGGGAGGCGATTATTCTGTCTACATGTTTCAAAATTATGAATTCATTTCCTAAACATAAATAACCGCCTCATGTGCTGTCTAGAAAATTCTTTCCTAAAGAGTTGAGTTTTGTCTTCCAAAGCAAAACTCATAACATAAGTAAGGGGTAGATGATACCTTTCCTTGTTAAACATGATATGTTTCCCACCTTTCAATTTGTATTTTACAAAATGTCCTGTCTTGAGGGTGGTTACATGTACCTGTCCATACATCTCTTCATAGAAATGCCTGGGAATTGCATTAGGGGAAATGCAACTTCTACTGGCTCCTGAATCTATAATACAACTAGCAGCAACAGATTCATTATCTACATAGATTGTAGCAAAACAATTTAATAAATTATTTTTTATTGTACCCTTCTCTGATGATGCCTTTTGATAGTGAAGAATGGGTTCACATTCTTCACAATTCTCAACTATTGGTTGAGAGATACAGGGTATACTTTCTCTTATTACCAAGTTTCTTTGTCTGAAAACTTCTTCAATCCCTTGGTTTTCTATGGGATTCTTATCATTGTTTTTACCTTTAAGTTGTTGGAGCTGTTTTTGAAGTTGTTCCACTTGTTCCTCCAAATCCCTGTTTCTGTTAATAAGTTCTCTTACCAGTGTGGGATAATCTATAGTGGATCTGACTGGTTCAGGAAGTGCTGGGAAAGTGAAACCTATCTTACTTTCAGCACATGAATAACAAAGGGTTAAATTACAATATTTACAATTTGTCCTTATTCTCTGATTCAGGAATAGATCACAAAAATGACATTTGGGGGGCTGCCCTATTGTTTCAAAATAATTTTCAAAACTGTGATGACAAATATTCTGTTATGGGGTTAAGTTTCTTAAGACCCTAGAAATATTCCAATCTTCAGAGATTACCAAAATGGGAAAATTAAGATTTGAAGATACTTCTGTAGTGATGCTATCGAGATCATCATTAATCACTGAGTAGATATCACCATCATTATCAGGGTCATCCTGATCAATGCTAACGATGTCAAAGTCCTGAGGTAAATCAAGTGAATGATAAAGGGCAAACCTTTCTGTGTTACCTCTTTTATTTCTACATTCTCTGGCAAAATGTCCTTCTTCACCACAAACGTAGCACCTACATTTTTTGGTAGGGGGTTTGTATCTCTTGAATTTCCTAATATGATTTTTCCTAGGTATCTCATTTCTATAATTAGTGGATCTTCTAATTCTCTTCTTATCCTTGGGGAAATATCCTGGTATATACACTTGTTTGGAAAAATTATAATCTTTGACATGTTTGGCTACCTCATTTTCTATGCATTTCTTCTTGAGGTATTCCTTTGTGAAAACTATCCTAGAGGCTATTCCCTGTGTTACTCTTGGATAGACCCTATACCATTCATCTTTTATGATACTGTTAAAGGGTGGTGGCAATTTACTAAAATATTTATCACTCATATTCTTGGTACAGGCCTGTCTATATTTTGACGCTAAATTTAGGAAGGCATCTGAATAATTATCTATATCTCTCATATTTTCAATGATAAGCCTTTCCATATCCTGTAAGGCTTTATCTTGCATTTCTGTTTTTCCTCTAAAGGGATCATATCCTATGATTAGCTGCCTAATATGTCCTGTCACATTCTGTGTATTATCTGCTGAGGCTACTAACCTATTATATTCTGCAGGGAAAGTGTTGACCCAATTTAAATAATAAAACTTAGTTGTTTCACCTAAAAGGTTTTCAATATAATGAACTTTCTCTTGATTGTTGGCGAATGTGATATTTGAACAATGAATAATGGTCGATGATTCCCATCTTCCTATTACCTCTTCCCATAACTGTGGAGGGGTACCTGAAAGTACTAACATTGAACCATCATTAACGTTAGCACGAGGAAGATTATTAATATATTCACAAGGGAGGTTCCTGCCACGCTGTCTCCCTTGTTGTTGTCATGCTGTTGGGATCTGGGTGTGCTGTGATCCTCCAAAATTAGGTCTTGGTGTGTTTGAGGCACGATGTTCAGGAATTATATGGAAATTAGAAATACTTGATGATCATGTATCCCCATTCATGAGTATAGGATTTTCATCATCCCATTTAGGGGGAGAAAGCTGTGAAGATTGTTGTGGGTATGGTAAATCATACTCATCTTCTTTTATCAAGGTGTGTGCGCTAAACATTGCAAAAGTAGAAGGGGAAGAATCTATACCTGTATTACATGTACCTATACCTGTAGTACTACCCACCACGAGAAATCGGCAGCTTAGAAATCAATAGAAAGATTTCACAGAAACTCTGATTTCCCTCTCTTCCAAATTTCCTTTAGCTTCCATCTGCAATCTTTCTACTCAAAGTGCCTCTACTACTGAGAACTTTAGAAAAATTAGTGAGCTTTTATCTACACAATCTTCATCTTTAGGAACTTTTTCTGCAAATTTGGAATATATTAAGTCACAACAGGATTTGTCTTATTTGCGAAAGCTCCCAACTAAAAGGGAACTACAGTCGTTAATTCAAAAATTAAGCCCTGAACCAACACAGATTGAGAAAGATAACCAATAGAATATTTGGTTATTACAGCAAAAGTTGGTTGATGTAGAACGACAAGTTACAGATCTTTCACAACTAGTACTTCATTTCGAAGAACGAATCTTAGATCGTATAGAAAAGAAGCTTGACCATTTCTTAGGTTAATGTTACCCATAATTACCTTTTTAAGAAGGTTAGAACAAGAAAATATAGCTGAAACCCGCCTTGAGCTAGCAGAAATCATTTGTATCCACCTCAGGCACGTACAAACCATAATAAGGTGTTTATACCTTCATGATCGATTGCTCTGATACCAGATTGGGAGGGCACCTCCTGCTCTTCAGTCTCCCAAGCCTACTTATGTGTATAATGGTAGGACTTTAACGCAAGTAAGATGGAAGCTAAAGGAAGTTTGGAAGAGAGGGAAATAAGAGTTTATGTGAAATCTTTCTATTGATTTCTAAGCTGCTGCTTTCTCGTGGTGTCCATAGACTGTGAATCCACGAAATTATATACAAAAACTGACACTACTGTGTGGACTTCATTCTAACTTGAATCTGTGGACTTGAAAACATTACAAATCCGTAAAGCATAAAGCTCACGAATCTGTATTAAAGATGAAAGGACGTTGCTCCAGCACGCAAGCTGGCATCTACTTATAAAAGTAAAGGGAAATTTTTTCTGTAGCAATTGATACGGATTTTCCAATTTTCGTAGCAATTGCTATGGGGTTTTTTGCTACAGAAAAAATACGTAGCAAATTCCGTAGTAAATCTATCTTGCTACGGAAAAATGACTTGTTTCCATAGCAAAATTGATTTGCTACGGAATTTGCTACAGATTTTTTCCGTAGCAAAAACTGATTTTTTTTTTTTTTGTAGTGGGATCAAGGAGATATGAATTTTTGAAGTTAAGCCATTTTCCTGAAAGGTAATCTTGGCAGCGTTGAGAAACTTAAAACCTGTGAACGATTATTGATGTTGTAGCTTCTGGGAGTATTTTTCCTTGAAAATAGACATGTCAAGGGTCATGAGGAATTTTGAAGCATTCAAAAATGATTTTTGTAGAATTAATTATGAGTTTTCAAAGTTGCTGAAAATCTGCCCAGAAAATCCAACATTTCGTTTTTTATAAAGTGTAAGGGTAAAAGTGGAATAATTAATCCACCGAGGGTAGAAAGGTAAATGAAACCTTTAGGATATTATTCTAAGTGATATGATAATAAGTGTAATATCATATAATGTATGGAAAAGGAAATAACCTGACGATAATGTATAGGATATCCGGGAAGTCCAGAGTCGGATTCAAAGGACGGGCGTTTTGGTATTTACACGGTGAAAGGTACATTCACGTATTGGTAACTTTAATCGCCTATATCTTGTATGATTATATATGATTGAATGATTCATGAAGTCGTGGCTAAGACTCGGTCTTAGATCACTGTTTATATACATTCAGCTTTGTGCGGGTTATAGTCATGATAATGTCGTTGTATGTTTTCCTAGCGCTGAGGACACGTGGATTCGTGGAACAGGGTGAGTGTGCAAACGTTGTTAACATTACATTTGTGGTGTGCTATGTATTGTTGTAACCTTACATCTATTGTGTGCTATGTATGGTTAATGCTTATATGTAATGAATATCTGTCATACACTAGTGCAAAAAAAGGCTTTAAGACCGCCTCATTTAGACTGGACCATCGACGCCCTGGTCTTAAAGGTATGAACGGTGGTAGTTTTGTAAATATAAAGAACTTCTTATACCGGATAACTTTTTCATAGGTCTTAAATATATTATCCAGACCTGTTAAAAAAAACAACCGATCTAAAAAATGTTATTAAAAAAATAGAAATATCAATTACTTTATCACGAAATCTCATACAGCCAGACTTATATTTCCTACACTCCAAAATAATACGGAAAAATTAAATATAAAGGTAATAAAGTTTTAAGACCGAACATATACAATAGCCGGTCTTAAAAGTTAGACTTGTAAGATCGAACATAAAATGCGGCCGGTACTAAAATTTTAAATAAAAAATTAATTAATTTTAAGACCGGAGTTATAGAAAGACCGGTCTTAAAGGTTAACTTTTAAGACCATGTACTAACACTAGTGCAAAAAAGGGCTTTAAGACCGTCTCATTTAGACCGGATTATAGAGAATCAGGTCTTAAAAGTATGACCGGTGGCAGTTTCGTAAATATAAAGAACTTTTGGACCGGATTATAAAAGATCCGGTCTTAAAAATATGACCGGTGGCACTTTCATAAATATATAGAACACTTTTAAGACCGGACTATAAAAGATCCGGTCTTAAAAGTATGACCGGTGGCAATTTTGTAAATATATGGAACACTTTAAGACCGGGCTATAAAATATTCGGTCTTAAAAGTATGACCGGTGGCAATTTCGTAAATATTGTGAGAAGACGCTGATCAAGTCCGAGAATGCGATGATTTATTCCTTCGCTTAATTGGAATTATATACAGATGGTAATAAGTAAATAAATCTAGGCAGTCCCTATAAATTAGGGATTACAATCAGGAATATAAATACGAAATTTATAAAACCATGATCTGCTAACTTAATTCCTAAAATCTCTCTAACATCTTAATTAAGATGATTACAATCAAGAATTTAATTACGAAATTAAAAAAATCATGATCTGCTAACTTAATTCCTAAAATCTCTCTAACAACTTAATTAAGATTATTACAATCAGGAATTTAACTACGAAATTCAAAAAACCTTGATCTGCTAACTTAATTCCTAAAATCTCTCTAACAACTTAATTAAGATAATTGCACAATATAATCGTATACGCTAACTAATTAAATAAATAAAACACTTTTAAGACCGGCTGTTTCAAATAGACGGTCTTAAAAGTACTTTTAAGACCGTCTGTTTGAAACAGACGGTCTTAAAAGTGTAAAAATTATATAGAACACTTTTAAGACCTAATGTTTCAAACAGACGGTCTTAAGCTACTTTTAAGACCGTCTGATTGAAATAGACGGTCTTAAAAGTGTAAAAAAAAATATCATATAGAGCACTTTTAAGACCGGCTGTTTCAATCAGACGGTCTTAAAAGTGTAAAAAAAAAAATTATATAGAACACTTTTAAGACCGGTTGTTTCAAACAGACGGTCTTAAAAGTGTTCTATATATTTACAAAATTGCCACGGTCAATTTTTTTTTTACACTTTTAAGACCGGTTGTTTAAAACAACCGGTCCTAAAAATATACTTTTAAGACCGGTTGTTTCAAAAAACCGGTCTTAAAAGTGTTAAAAAAAACTACATTTGCTAAACCTGTCAAGTCCGTGAGTTTGCTTTGTCTTCTTGGTGATATAACGTTTTCTTAGTTATAGATTCAACGAGTGTCCTAAGAGCCTCACGGACAAATCCTCAGCAAGAATATCATCCTCTTCCTCTAACCTACTCGCAATCTTCGTAAGTCATCATAAGAGTCGCACAATCAAATCCTTGGCAACGTTGGCAGTGAGATGATTCGAGGGTTGTGCGATGGCGTCGACTCCAATCCTCAGCAATAGCGAAAGCGCACTACTTTGAGGATTACGGGGCGTGGCGGCTCCTTCCTCTTCGATCTATGGGTCCTTCCACGCCGCCTTCACATAGATCCGGTTTGAAATCAAACCCAGATATCTTCTTGCTTAAGTCTGTTTATTTCCTACATTGACCGCTCTGCTCGAGATCACGGACTCGATTTTGGTTGCTTGAAGCTTTGCTAGCACCGACAAGAGGATCTCGCTCAGATTTGATTGCTTTAAGCTTGTGATTTTTTTGTAGATCTGGACTTCAAATTCTATTTTCATGGTGAATGATTTCTGTTTCTTGTTATTTTTGTTTATTTCTGGACTTTGTAATCATCTTTTTGTTTTCTTGTTGTTGTTGTTGCTTCCAATCTTCTCTTGGTTCTCCGTCGTTGATGACGGAGGGACATTCAAAATGTTGCAGATCTGGTGATTTGGGACCGATTGTTTCATTTGAGTTTTTTCTTTTTCTTTTTTTATTATTTTGAAACACTTTTAAGACCGGATGTTTAAAATGTCCGGTCTTAAAGAAACTCTTTAAGACCGTGTAAAAGTCCGGTCTTAAAGGTCGACTTTTAATACCACCTGGAACAAGACTGGTCGCGGGTCCGGTCCTAATGTACCTGTTTTGTCCGGTCTTAAAAGCCTTTTTTCCACCCGTGTAATATGTTCGGTCTTAAAAATAAGGCGCCAAATATATGTTTCTTCGCGCGGAAGCTTTTGTCACTCTCACTGAAGAACCTCTGTTCACGTTGCGAAACCCTTCCTGTTGTATTACCTCTCTTCCTCGTCCACGTACCATTAGCCTCTATTACTCCCTCATTTGCTCTGGCATTCCTCTCTTACTGTCTTGAAAATGAACGGTGAAAACGACTCCAGTCGTGTTCCTGAAACGCTAGTTACTGGTGTGACTGATGTGGGTCAGAATGAACCCTCTTCATCTCACAATGAGCCTCCTAACTGTCGTGCACGCCATGGTAGAAGCGGCACACGAATGATGGATGTATCCCTAAGTCGGACTTCTAGGACAAAGCTCGAGATTCAATTTGATGAAAATTTGCAACCTGTCGGTCCTAATAAAAGAAAATATACTAGTTTTGTCGGCTGTCTACCACGTAGCAAGGTTAGCATCTTGACAGCTGAGTGGAAAAATGTGGACCTTCGCACAGTAAAGGATCCTATTTGGGACACTATTCAACTTACATATATCGTCCCTGACTCTGAGACGTTGAAAGACTCAACATTTTCTTATTGTGCTGATCGGTGGAGGAAGTTTAAGACCTTTCTAGCTAACAAGTATATTTTTGCCGAGGTCCGGCCTGACCATAATCCCTGGGACAAGTACACATTTATTGATGAACAAACTTGGCAACAATTTGTTCAGCTGCGGACCACTCCTGAAGCTTTGGTGAGTTTATATTTAGTTTTGTTTGTCCTTTTGTTTGCTTATTAACCAGTGCGGTACGTGAATGTTATTGTGTTCATCTAATACTGTTAGTTAAATGGTTTGGTGTTTGAATAGAAGTATACATTTCCTGCCTTTGTCCTGCATCAAAGGAGCATGTCCTAGTTCCATGCAAGTCTGATATGTAAACTGTGTAATGGTTAGACATTGCTGTTAGTTAGTTAGTATGTTAACTGTGTAATGGTTTCAGTGCAAGCCCCTACCTATATATAAGAGGTTAGTCTAATATGTGTAGGAAGCAATTATGATGAATGAATGAATTGACTGACTTGGCTGCAATTCTGCAACTCCCTTTCCTTTGTTTCTCTCAATTTCTTCTACAATGCTACATCTTCCTTAAATAAAATGTTGAAACTTGATGAAGTGAATTTGACTAATGTTTGACGTTCATATCAAGCAGAAGTTCTCTAATTTCTGTTAGTGACATGGCTGGAATTCATAATTGATAGTTGTTTTCAATCCTGATTCACAGAAAAGAAGGGAACATGCACAAGAGATCAGGAGAAAGAATGATTGCCCATACAGGGCTTCTCGAGGCGGATATGAAAAGGCCGAAAAAGATTTGATGGCAGCCAAGTGGAAGAGATTGGAAGATGAAGATGAAGTTGAATCTAATCCTTCTGCGATAGTTGACTAGCCATATCCAATACGTCGCGAGGAGTTGTGGTTGTATATTCGACAAAAGCCAAAGGACGCCTACACAACTAAACAAACTCGTCTAGTTGCTGACAGAATTGTAAGTATCGATATTGTTATTTTTTAGTTACTAAACATATTTCATTACTAAGCTTCTCGTTTTCTGTATCTTACAGGAAGATCTTAAAAAGAAAGAAACAGAATGATCTTTTGAGTCGGACGGGAGGAATTATGTTCTGACCGTTGCGACCGGAATACTAGATCACTCGAGGCGTGTAAGGGGGATTGAAGGACGGGTAGGCCTAAAGTAATACTTTGGTAAATCGAAACGCCACAAACAAAGTATGGTTACCCGGGAGGAGATGGATCAGATGCTTACGGCCAAAGAAGCTACATTGACTGCAATGTTTCAAGCTGAGATGAGCAAGATGAAATAGGAGATGGAGAAAATGAAGTGTCTCCTGAGCTCTCGGCCAGAGACCAGTGTTCCCTTCACACCTTCAGCTGCACCTATGCAGCAGAGCACTAAAGGGAGCTGTATTGTTGGACAGTCAAAGCAACATTGTCACCTGTATATGGAGGATCGTGATAGTCATAGACAATTAGTTGCTAAAGGGACTGTTCACAACTTGGGATCAACTGTACACCACCAACAAATGGCTGATGATGAAGTCAGAGTGTCAGTTGAAGAGGTGATCATTGATGCACCTGTCTCTCTCCTAACTGATCAGCTGAAGCTTGTGAGTGATGTCAAGGGAACTTTTATCTCTTGTCCAGTGAAGCTTGTAGATGTCTCTACTTCTCCTCAAGCTCCATTCCCTCTTCAAGCTCCATCCCCTCCTCAAGTGGAGCACATACGCAATGTGTTTTGTGAATACCTGTATAATGAGCTCTTAAAGTCAAGACAATAATTAATGTCCTAAATTTGTAAATATATGTTGTAGCAACAATAGTCTTGTGTAAATTTGTTTATTTTTTCGACCAATTCATTCATTTGTAAATATAACGCAATGTGTAATTTAATAATAATTTTGTTTATTTTTTCGAATAATTTTTGTGTGTCCATTTTGGGTTTCTGAATGAATGGGATGGTGGATAAAGCTATTTAGTACTTGAAATTTCAGGTACAGGCGAATGTTGTAAATGAGCCGTAAGAGACTCTGAAACGTATTCGTGACTTTTAGGAACGTATCTTTGTTAAAAGTCTGGTCTTGAAAGTCTTCGTCTAATTCTAAAAAATATGGCGAGACTTTTAGGACCATATATTTGTTAAATATCCGGTCCTAAAAGTCTTCGTCCTATTCTAAAAAATATGGCTAGACTTTTAGTACTGTATATTTGTTAAAGATCCAGTCCTAAAAGTCTTCGTCTAATTCTAAAGAATATGGCTAGACTTTTAGGACCGTATATTTGTTAGGAGTCCGGTCTTAAAAGTCTTCGTTTATTTTAAAAGTATGGCGAGACTTTTAGGACCATAGATTTGTTAATTGTCCGCTCCTAAATAGCAAATTTTTGTTTATTTTTAAAAAATATGGCTTAACGTTTAGGACCGTGCATTTGTTAAATGTCTGATCCTAATAGTCTTCTTTTAAATAGAATTGGTGACTCGGTTTTCAGACAAATCATTAGGGTTCAAGACAACTGAGTTTCTGCCGTTCTGCTCAAGCTTTGTGCTTCGTTGTTGTCGTTTTTACCTCTCTCTTTTTTGAAGATCATTATCGGTGTCCCTTTTCTTTGTCCTTTTTCTTTTTGTCGCAAAAATAAGGAAGATAATGAAAAGGACACTGAAAATGTTCAAAGAAGGTGAGGTAAAATCGACGACAACGATGGTCCAACCTTGAGAAGAATTGTTACTCTGTTTGTTTTTATTCGAATAAGGTAAACAATGTTTTTTTTTTGTATGGTCTTAACTGTTAACTGTATTCTGCGCATTTTTAATGTTGATCACACACGATGAGGACAATGTTTTGTTTGTTTCCTTTTTTTCGAAAAAAGAACTTAAAGACAAGTACAAGTCGATTGGGAACTAAACATTTTATTTTATTATATTTTTTTCTGTTGCCTTGTGAGGGTAGCAGTAGTACAAGAAAAAAAACATAAAAATATCTAGTCCTCCCCATCGTTGTCGGAGGGGAGGCAAGGGTCGGAGACGTCGTCATCAGAAGTATGGTATTCAATGTTATTGGCGTCGAGTACCGCGTTCAGCTTGTTGTCGACGGCGTGATAGACTTGAAACAGTTGGCCCAAGCGTCGGTCTATATGATCGACGCGGGCTATCAGGTCCTCCATCATCGAGTAGAATGACGAGTTCGGAGGCAACGAAGGAGGGTACGGAGGTGGCTGAGGATTACGCCGGAAGGAGGACCTCGTGGTGGTGGAGCAACCATTACGGTGGAGGTTGTAGGAGGAGATGTAGATGAATGTGAAGAAAGTAAAGTAACAATGAGTTTAAATAGAGAACCCATCCTGAACAATGTGAAACGTCGAAAACATTAACGAGGAGACACATAGTTCATTAGAATACGAGGAGACACCTAGTTGAGAAGTTTATGTGGAAGCCGAAGAGACTCTCTGAACCATTCATTTCAACATAGGGTAAGGATACGACTCTGCATGCTATCTGAGTATTTTGAAAAGAATGAACTTTTAATACCGGATATTGTAAAAGATCCGTTCTTAAATGTAATATTTGTTAACAAAAAATTTTTACTTTAAAAAAAATTGAAATTGAAAAAACATGATTTTTAAGACCGGATACAAGATAAAAGGTCGGTCTTAAAAGTAATTGAATTGATTGAAAATTAATAATTGACTTTTAGGACCGGATATTTATAAAAATACACTCTTAAAGTAGAAACACTAAATTCATTTATACCAATTGAATTCGAATTCTCATCATTAGGGTTGCTGATCTCCCGCGGGAAATTAATGTTGTTCACGCCGATATCGCTAAGGCATTGGACAATAATAAGCTTTAGGATGTTTGATAATTGATAATTTTATACACTTATTTTTGTCTCTTGAATAATAATTTAGGACCCTTTAGCTAATAAATAATGGCTCTTATGTTTATTTGGGCCTTGGGCCTTTTATTGCATTTTAGCCATTTTTAATAATAAAATTCCAGTTTTGTGTTGCTTCACTATTTCTACCATATCTCTTGAACCAGACATCGGATTTGCCTCATTTTTGTCTCATATTTCAGATGATTCAGAGAGCTACAATTGTTATGAAGACATCAAGAGCAAATTAGGTCAAGAAGGCGGTCAATTTTGGAGCCAAAGTCGGATGCACAATTCTGGATTTATTTTGGACCCGAATTTTGTAATTTAAGTCCAGTTATATTTTATTTATGTTTTGGGCTAAAACTATGAGAGCCCATTTCGTTTTAGGTTATTTTTAAGTATGGCAGCTGCCACAAACATATTCATTCACGTTTTTAACATTAGAGTGGATCAAAATACAAGTTTTCATTTTCTCTCATCTGTTCTTCATGTTCTTCGCGCGTTCTTCGTGTTCTTCGTTCGTTCTTCGATTTTCCCAGCCATGATCGGCTAAACTCTTGTGATTAACCCAACGATGAGGATTCCATGATTCATCCATAGAACTCGTGCCTAATCGGTAACTACTCGATTCGTTTTCATCTTATCGGATTCGATTCTGGAAATAGTTCGAATATTAGATTTAATATTCGGTTTGGTTCATCCCAAGGACTTAGTTCGGACTAGGTTACAGTGTTGCTGTGCGATTGCACAGTGAGACGCCACTGTCCAGGCAGATTCTAGGCGATCGTCTAGGCGAGGGAATCTCCGGATGAATGCAGAGATTTCGATTCATCCGGAACCAAACGTGGGTTAGTTATATTTTCGTTCAATGATGGAGGTTTCTGGAATCAATTCGTTGGGTTGATCATCTTTAATCTATCTCTGTTTATTTGATTCTGTTTGACTTTGTTTATTGCACTTTGATTATGCAAATTCGTTGGGAAACGACCCAGGTTCCCTAATTCTGCAAATTGTTTTCGAACTTGGTTTATTTTGGAAGACATGGCAAAAATCTTTCCAAAAAATGGCGCCGTTGCCGGGGATTTGCATCGGTTTGATTAGTAAATGATTGTAAATAGCTTAGTTTAGGTAGTTTAGGTGGTTCGGTGGCCGGACAGAAATTTTTCTGACTCCGATCACTCAAACCAGGTCTTATTCACAAGGAATTGGGTGTTTAAGCAAAAATCACTTCCTAGGAGGAAGTGAGGTCTCACTCATTTTCCCCAAATTCCAACGTTTAGACCATTTTTTTCACTGTTTTAGGTTCTGCTTTTGATTTCCAACAGACCATTTTTTTGAGTATCTCTCGATTGAGTTGAAATTTGGTACAAGTGATAGAAAATGGCGAATCGTTAGACCCACATCGAAAATGTTCCATTTTCCATGTGGTATCCTCCGTTTCGCCAAATTCCATCGTTTAGGCCACTTTTTCAATTTTTGAAGTTTTTTTATTCCATTTTTAGTCCCCAATAGTCTAGGAGTTGCCCCTGTCCAAGTCCCAAAATTTTAAAAATCATTTGATACTGTTTCGAACTTGTTTTGGTCAATTTCTAGCATAGGTTTTTGCTTTTGTGTGTTTTGTCTCTGTGTCTCTTAGTGTTTTTCCACTTTTCACCACCTCTAGTGGCATTTTCGTAATTCTGATTTTCTGGTGGCATCTTTGCCATTCTGAGTACTTGCCAACTCTGCTTTGTGTATATTTTGCATGAGTACCATGAATACTACTAATCCAGAAGATTTGTTGCCATTTGATCCTGAAATAGAAAGAACAATTCTTACTGCTAGAAGAGTTGTTAGGCTAAGTCATAAGATTAATACCGAACTGGATACTCAATTAGAGTCCGATTCTCGCCATTTCGATTGTGTCCATTCCGTTGATCTTTCCGATTGTGCTTCGATAGTATTTCGATAGTCTTGTTGTGTTCACCGATTCTAGTAGCAACTTTGCTCGCCTGACATTATGGCAGAGAGCAGGATAATCATCATACTTTGAAGGAATTGGGTGCACTCGATGTTAATTATCAACCCTTGTGCATCCAATATCCTAACCTTGCCGCTAACTTTGAGTGAAATCTGGTCTAATACACTTGTTGCCTAAGTTTCATGGTCTTGCAGTGAGTGCCCCATTAAGCATTTGAAGGAATTCCATGTAGTATGCAAAGCACTATGAAACCTCATGCCATTGATGAAGATCATATCAAGCCGAGAGCTTTTCCTTTCTCATTGGAGGGTGGAGCCAAGGATTGGTTGCCGTGTACCTTCAACCCTCATCTATTGGGAGCCGGACTGATATTCGAGGTTATTTCTCGAGAAATATTTCCTTCCTCAAGAGCAATCGCAATCAAGAAGGAAATTGGCAACATTAAACAAGTCGCTGGGGAGACTATGTATGAGTATTGGGAGAGGTTCAAAAGGTTATGTGCAAGCCGTCCACACCATCGATATCCGAAAAGACTTGATCAACTCTTTCTATGATGGTCTATCACCTAGACAAAGGGTTGGTGGATGCTTCTAGTGGCGGGGCTATGAGTAACAAGACACCGAAGAAGCCCGAGACTTGATATCCATTATGGCGTATAACTCGCAGCTTGGCACTAGGGCCAATAGTACTCCTGTTTACCATATTCAAGCTCCACCCAAGATGATTCTCGTGAGATTAGAGACTAGACTTGATGATCCGACCTCCTTGTGAGGCAACCGGCAAAGGACACGCACAATACAGCCTTTCCCTTCTCGCATGGGTACTCTTGTGGGTTTTGTTCTCGACCCTTATCATTCTATCGACTCTTGCCCTACCTTGCATGATCCTACTTACCAAGATCACCAAGAGTCGCAGCTGGGTGTTTTTCCAGAAGGCCACAATACCAACGTAATAATGCCTTCTCCAACACTTATAATCCCGGTTGGAGAAATCACCCCAACTTTCGCTGAACCAAAATCGAACCGAGCAACCAATACCAAAATCGAATCGAGTAACCAAGACGCAGAACTCGGGAACTACCAACAGAGGCCGTATGCACTACGTACTTTCCAACAACAATCGCACCCCCTTTACCCTTGCAAGCACCACCTCCTCGACAGCCATATGTCCACCTCCATAGCGGCACAAAGACAGCTAGTAGTAGTGGTGGTGGTTCCTCACTTGAAGAAATGATGAAGCAATTTGTCACACCAATATGCGCCCAACAAAGAACCGATACTTCCATTCGTAGTTTGCAAACACAGATTGGGCAATTGGCAACATCATTGAACCAGCTTCAACCTCGTGGATCCAATTCCCTTCCTCACAAACAATTCCCAATCCTAAGGGAAATGTGAGTGCTATATCACTACTGGCCCTGAAAGCAATTGGAGGAACCTAAGCAAGCCGCAGATGTGACTTCCACATCGAAAACGAGTCAGAAATGTGAAGATTGACTCGAAAAGAAAAAGGCAAGGCAGAAGGTGAAGAGGAAGACATTCCTATTCCTCTTCCCTTCCCTCGTAGAGCAGTTCACCAAGAAGGCGATAGAGCACAAGAGAAGGATATACTTGAGACATTCGTAATAGTAGAGATCAACATTCCTCTCTTAGATGCACCAAACAAATTCCTAAATATGCCAAGTTTCGAAGGAGTTGTGCACCAACAAGAGGCGATCAAGGGAAATGAACGAGCGAGCTTGAACCAGAATGTCTCAAAGACTCATCCAAATTCTACCATGCCTCGTAAATGCAAAGATCCAGTGGACATTTTCTATCCCTTGCCTTATTGGTAACTATAGATTTGATGATTGCATGCTAGATTTAGGTGCTTCTATTAATGTCATGCCTACATCTGTTTATAGATCTCTTGGTCTTGGTCCCTTGCGTCCAACTCGGTGTCATTGTTCGCTTAGCTAATAGGAGTAATGCCCATCCTTCTCGGTTTAGTTGAAGATGTATTAGTCAAAGTTAATGAATTGATATTCCCCGCTGATTTTTACATCTTGGATATGGAGGGTGAGTCTCCTAGTAGTAGGTCACCAATCATTCTAGGGAGACCTTTCATGAAAACAGCTAGGACTAAGATAGATGTGCATTCCGGTACTCTTTCCATGGAGTTTGGTGATATATCCGTGAATTTCAATATCTTTGATGCCATGAAATATCCTAGGGAAGAGCATTCTGCTTTCTCGTATTGATGTGATTGATGATGCCGTGGATGATGTTCTTAATGGTTGGTGCGCCGATTATCCTTATTTTTCATCCGAGAGTGATACCCCATTTGTGCATGCGATGATAATGAATGGTGCTCGTTTGCACTAATTTGGTTAAGACCGCATTGTTTGGTGATTCGATGTTGGAAAAGGACTCTAAGCCGGTGAGGCAACCCCAGAGACACCTTAATCCTCTTATCCTTGATGTAGTGAAGAAGGAGGTCACTAAGCTTCTGCAAGCTGGCATCATCTATCCTATTTCGATAGCCGTGGGTTAGCCCAAACCTGTGGTTCCCAAGAACTCCTGAGTTACCGTCGTAGCCAATCGTAAGAATGAGCTCATTCCTACTCGAGTTCGAATAGTTGGAGAGTGTGCATTGACTATAGGAGACTCAACCAAGGCACTCGCAAGGATCATTACCCTCTACCTTCATTGATCGATGTTAGAGCGATTGGCCGGTAAGTCTCATTACCGCTCCTGGATGGCTACTCTGGATACTTCCAGATCCATATTGCTCCTGAGGATCAGGAGAAGACGACCTTCACATGCCCCTTTGGGACGTATGCTTACCGGAGGATGCCTTTTGGCCTCTGCAATGCACCTGGCACCTTTCAGCGTTGTATGGTGAGTATTTTCTCTGAGTTCCTAGAGGACTGCATGGAGGTTTTCATGGATGATTTCACTGTATATGGGTCTGATTTTCATGGCTAATCTTGTGTTGAATTATGAAAAGTGTCGCTTTATGGTTGAGTCAGGCATAGTCTTGGGACACATAGTGTCTAGGAAAGGGATTGAGGTAGACCCTGCTAAGATCGATGTTATTACTGCTTTGCCTTACCCCGCTTCTGTGCGGGAGGTTCGCTCTTTTCTTGGTCATGCAGGTTTCTATCGACGTTTCATTCGAGATTTCAGCAAGACTGCTCAACCCTTGTCCAACCTTCTGCATAAGGACACTGAATTTGTCTTTGATGATGCTTGCAAGGCGGCCTTCGATCACTTGAAGCGTTGCCTTACCACAGCCCCAGTGATTCAGCCCCCTGATTGGCACCTTCCCTTTGAGTTGATGTGCAATGCTTCCAACTATGCAGTTGGTGCTATCTTGGCACAACGGGTTCATAGAGCTTCCCATGTCATTGCATATGCTTCCAAGACTTTGGATTCTGCTCAATCTAATTACACCACCACTGAAAAGGAGTTGTTGGCCATTGTATTTGCCTTCGATAAGTTTAGGTCATATCTGCTAGCTAGCTAGTAGAGTCATTGTTTTCTCCGACCATGCAGCAGCTTTAAAGTTTCTTTTGAAAAAGGCAGATCCTAAGCCACGACTCATCCGGTGGATGTTGTTGCTCCAAGAGTTTGATGTGGAGATTCGAGATAGAAGTGGAGCACAAAACTGGGTAGCTGACCACTTGAGTCGTATCACTCATTCTCCCTCTCACCCCTCTTCTATTCAGGATGATTTCCCTGATGAGCAGCTTCTACAGCTGCAAGTTAAGACCCCATGGTATGCTGATTTAGTTAACTACTTGGTAGCTAGTGTTTTTCCTGTAGAATCCACTAAGGCCCAAACCCTTAAATTGAAAAGTGAGTCTAAATATTATGTTTGGGATGACCCTTATCTGTGGAAATTTTGTAGTGACCAAGTAGTTAGGAGATGTGTGCCTGATTGTGAGTTTCAATCTATATTACATTTTGCTCATGCTTTTGCCTGTGGTGGTCACTTTGGACCCCAAAGAACTGCTAGGAAAGTGCTAGAAAGTGGTTTATTTTGGCCTTCCCTGTTTCATGATGCCCATTTGTTTTGTAAATCATGTGATAACTGTCGAGGGCAGAAGTATTTCCCGTAGGCATGAGATGCCCCAAAACCCTATATTGTTTTGTGAGATCTTTGATGTTTGGGGTATTGATTTTATGGGACCATTTCCCGCTTCATATGGTTACACTTACATATTGCCGGGCCGTTGATTATGTTTCTAAATGGGTTGAGGCGAAAGCCACCCTGACTAATGATTCTTCCGTGGTGGTGGACTTTGTTAGGTCTAACATTTTCTCGCAGTTTGGCATTCCTAGAGCTATTATCGGTGATCAGGGTTCCCATTTTTGCAATCGAAGCATGGGTGCTTTGCTACGCAAGTATGGAGTGCTTCACAAGGTTTCCACAGCATACCATCCACAGACCAACGGTCAAGCTGAAGTCTCAAATAGAGAGATTAAGCAAATCCTTCAAGACGTCAACTCTACCCGGAAAAGATTGGAGTAAGCGACTAGATGATGCTTTGTGGGCATATCGCACCGCCTACAAGACTCCGATTGGGATGTCTCCCTATCGGATTGTCTTTGGTAAGGCATGTCATCTTCCGGTTGAGTTGGAGCATCAAGCCTATTGGGCTATTAAGCAATGCAACATGGATTTGGCTAAGTCCAGGATGGAGAGGAAGCTGCAGCTGCAAGAGTTAGATGAGCTTAGATTGGATGCCTATGAAAGCTCACGGTTGTATAAGGAAAAGACTAAGGCATTCCATGATAAGCATATTCTAAGGAAAGAATTTTCTGACGGACTTTTAAGGTCAATGGGCATCGCCTCAAGCCATTTCATGAGGGATCCCCACAGTAGCCTGAGGAAGCAGAGATCCTCCTCATTGATGCCACTTATCCTCCATAAACCCTTGGGGAGTATTCTTCTTTCTTATCCCTCCTTCTCTTTTATTTGTTTTCCTTTTCTACTTTGCTTTTTGAAAATAAATACATTCTTTCTTTCTAATGATTGCTACATATTATGAACTAAGGACATTTTGGTTTTAATGGATCATTCTGTTTAGTCTGGAAATCTTGACTCTTCGATTACAAGTCTTGGTAGTTGATTTGATGTTGTTGATTACCTAAGTTGGTATTGACCTTGTGAGGTTTTGGGCCTGCATGAATGGAATTCATCTTTTGCCATTCTTTCTTTCATTTGTGCATCTCTCATGATTTGTGTTCTCTAGAACTTGCTCATTTTCTTTTTGAAACTACATTTTTCACTTACGTGCATAAGTATGATGGAAGCTTGTTTTCTTTCTTTTATTCGCCTCACTTTGGCCAAATAGTTTTCCCTTGCATTATGATTCCCTTGCTAGCCCCTTTGTGCCTTTTGACCCATTCTTTTCTAAGCCACATTACAAGCCTAAGCGTAAAACCATTTTATTCCGCACCTTGAAGATTTATTGAGCATTGGTTTCAACTTGTTTTGTGTTTAAGTGTGGGGTTGCTCAGGAGTGCAACAGTTTAAGTGTGGGGGGATATTTGATTTTGACATTGTAATTACGTATACAATGAAAGGAAAGAAAGAAAGAAAAGTAAAAGAAAAAAAAAAGAGAAAAAAAAAAGAAAACAAAAAGAAAAAGAAAAAGAAAACAACAAAAGAAGAGAAAAGAAAAGAAAATATATAGAAAGGAATGTATATATGAGTAGAATAAAAGTTTCATACATAGAGAATGATTGTGTTAATTGTTAGTTCTCAAGGTGTTTTGATGATAACTGACAATTGTAAACAAGTATAAATGTTTTTGACAAGTTAAATGAATTGATTTCAAATCAAAAACATTTTATCTAAGCCAAACTCGAGCCCAGATAAGCAACCTCGAGTTCGCTGCTATTCATCATTCTAAACTCGAGCCTGTGTCTTTCAAACTCGAGCCTAATAACTCCAAAGCATTTTTAAAAGAGTTTACAAACGAGTAAACTCGAGCCTGCTAAAAGCAAGCTCGAGTTCACCTCTGGCGGGAAGCCATTTTCAAAGAGGAAATGTTTTACAAACTCTAGAGTTCAGATTTTGTGTAGAGTTTGCTAGTTTACAAAGGTCGCAAACTCGAGCCTAAAATATCGAACTCGAGCCTAACGTTTTTATGTAGAGTTTACTCTATGGTTTGCAAAAACACAAAAGAGTTTACAAACTTGTAAACTCGAGTTTGCGTTGCAAACTCGAGTTTGGAGTTGGCAGAGAGCATTCGAACTTTCCATCTCTTGCAAACTCGAGTCTACCTTCTTAAACTCCGCTTGCCTCTTGCCAAGAGTTTTTCAAAAGTTTACTTATTTTAAGTAAACTCGAGTTTGGGTTCCAAACTCGAGTTTGTGTTTTACAGAGTAAAGTTATTTTGAAAACTCCAGCTTGCATTTATAAACTCCAGTTTACATTTTGGAAGACAAATTTATTTTGACATGAACAAGTGTCAAACTCGAGCCTCGCTCACTAACGAACTCGAGTTTGAGTTTTTCCCAAAATGTGATTTCATATGGGCCTTCGCGATAATTGCTCTACAGTGCCACGAACTCGAGCCTGCTTGCACGAACTCGAGTTCGACCATTTGGAAAATTAACAAACTCCAGAGTTTACATCAAACTCCAGAGTTTACATCAAACTCCAGAGTTTGCTCTCACAGAAGATAAACCAGATACTCTAAAAAGCCTTACGAACTCGAGCCTGACTTGGAGAACTCGAGTTTACGACAGAAGCAAATATGATCGTATCGATTTCATCCCGATTCTTTTAAACCGCAAAACTTACCATGTTTATACGAATTGATTGCATTCATTTAGTATATTCAAACGTATTTAACTACTCTATATTGAGAATGTTTCGTATTAAATTGATCAAACGAATCATTGAATAAACGCCAAGAATCGAAGAATGATTTCACGCGTCCGAGAATTGAATCGGCCGAAATTCAGGACCCAACGGCTATAATCCTCATCAAACTGAATTTCAAATGAAGAACATGCTAAATTGAAAAGTAACGGTCACATAGCAACTCACCACTATATAAGGAGCTGATTACAAACTTCAAAGGATAACGAAAGATTAAGCAGAAACGAAAAGCAAGCTTAAGAGTTCTTATACATTAAGTTTTCTTTCTGTATTGTATTTTGATATACAAAGAGCCTCAGTGTTTATCATTATCTTCTCTGTGGAGAGAGATTTTATTCAAATTATTCATTCATTGTAAAAGATCTCAAGTCAAGGGACTTGGAGATTGGGATTTGATTACAACTTGTAAGGGGAGTGTATCCTAGAGAGAGGATAATCCTTGAGTACGAGTGTGTATCCGAGTTAAGTGATAGTAGAAAACCCGGAGAGTCCTGGGACTGGACGTAGGTCAAGAATTTAGACCGAACCAGGATAAACCTTCTGTGTCAAGCTCTTCTTCCCTATCTCTTTACGTTTAGCTTCAGCTTGGGTGCAAAGTTATTATAAAAGTTTTAAGATCACCTATTCACCCCCCCTCTAGGTGATATTCCACTCTTCATTTGGTATCAGAGCCTAGGTTTCTCAGATTGGGATTAACATCCCGAGATAAAGATCATGGAAGGAATATTACCTGAAGGTGTTTCAATCAATGCACCACCGTGCTTCAATGGAGAACACTTTTCGCTTTGGAAAGCCAAATTCGAGTATTTGTGTTAGCCTCTGAGTATGGTCTCTGGCAAGTCATAGAGAATGGAGATTATGTTCCTACAAAAGTTGTAGGAGGAATTAATGTTCCAAAAGATGAGGAAGAATTCAACGAGGATGACAGGAAGAAAAGTAACTCTCAACAAAGCAAAGCCATCCTAATGCTTCATGGTGCTCTCACTAAAAGGAGTACTTTCGTATCCGCAACCTATCCACCGCCAAGGAGATATGGAAAGCCCCAGTAAATAGCATACGAAGGAACTTCTGGAATAAAGGAGAATCGCATCAACACGTTGACAACCGAATATGATCTCCTTAGAATGCAAACCGGTGAGTCCATTGCTGACTTTCAACTTCGTTATATTCATCTTGTTAATCAATTATCAGCACTGGATACAATGATTTATTTTCTGAATACAATGATTTACATTCTGAATATAAAAAGATTGCTAAAGAACTGATTTCCACCAAAAAGGAAAACAAATTGCTTAAGCAACAAACAAACAATTCACCTTCAACTTCTTGTGAAAATTCAAGTTGGTCAGATAATAATGCAAAACCTTCTTATGATGAATTGTTTGCTGAATACAATCTTGTTCAAAATGAGTTTGAAGAACTTGCTGAAAAATACATTGTTTTGAAAAAGAAGAATACAACTCTTGAACAAAGAAGTAGAAAATCTCTCTTTTCCCGAAAATCTCATTGGTGAAAAATGCCTTGATCTTGAAAAGAAAAACTCGTGTCTTACGAAAACACTTGAGAAGTTCACTAAGGGTAGTGAAATGCTCAATGTCATTTTAAAAGATCAAAGATTTACAAATGACCGATCGTGCATAGGATATAATCCTATCTTTGACAAGACGAAAGGGAAAAAGAAAACGGTGGAAAACATTATTTAAACTATTTTCGAAATCAGCTCATAGTTCTAACCCTTTTGCTCATTGTAGTTATCAGAACCGAAAGGGACACAATACTTCATCTTGCTTTCATAGAAATGATAGAAGGGATAAACCCGTTGGTAATTATCAATGGGTACCAAAGGGAACTTATGTTTTCCTAAGGTCGAACTAACAATCAAGGACCCAAGTATAAGTGGGTACCAAAGAATCCATCTCTTCCCTTGTGTCTCGCAGACCGATTCCAAGAACAATGACACAAAGGTGCAGAGAAGATGAAGAAACAAAGAGGTTCTTATGAACCAAGAAGGAGATCCTCTCAAGTGCCAAACAGAAGACTTTTGAAGTCTATTCCTTGTGAGAGAACTTTGCAGAAACCCAGAGAAAGACATAAGAAGCAGTGGGTAAGCAAAGTTGATCCTCCAAGAACCTAAGGATCAATGAGAGCTTCTCAAGAGGACAACTATATAGACAAATCAACTCAACTCTTGAGAAAGCTAGAGAAGCAATGCTTGATGGTTAATGCTGTAAAAAGAGTTATCAACGACAATCAACCTCAATCAAGCAAAGCTTTTACAAGGACAAAAGCAATTACGGTGATATCTATCTTTTACCCTATGCTGTGCTTTAATGAGATTCATATTTGGGTAATGTAAATTTGTCCACTATTACATTTCTATAGCAATCAATGTTTTATGCCTTCTCAAGATAAATGTCAAATTGCTAAAGGAATCAAAAATGAAAAAAATTGGTATGCATGCTGCATAAATTTTCATTGGCCTAGTTATTCCAAGTTTTATGTTCATTAATGCATTGAATGAAAATGCATTAACCATTAATGGAATAACTTTCTAGGATGATATTCTGGAACTCAATTCATTTGATTATTGAGTTTGTGCTTCATCATTCATGAATCCTCTGAGTCATTGTGCTTAAATTTCTGTAGTACTAAGAATGCATCCTTAGTATTCTATCTCCATGACTCTTGCCTTTGTTGAATATGCTCGGCATGTTAAAGGGAATGTTCAATCATCTTTCTATTCAAGCATATTGACATATTCAATTTATTAACTTTCATTATTTTGGTATGAGCATAGCTTTTCAAAAATGCATCAAAATGAATTTGGTATCAACCATTGAAAAATTATAATGCTTTACCAATTTGAAAGAAAAGCTTAAATGGGAATGATGAATCCCAATGATCTGAAAAACAGCCTCCACCTAATGTTAGTTATGTGCTTTGATGATCACTAACTGCTAACAAAAAGATTGGAGTACATAGATGTGTTTTATGCAGAATAAATTCTCTATCCATCTATTTCAAAGTTGCTGTCAAAGAGCCAAACTCGAGCTTGCCCAAGCCAGACTCGAGCTCGAGAAAACCATGGGAAATGAAACTTTTGGAAATAGCCAGACTCGAGCCCATTAGTTGATAACCTCGAGTTCGCGGGAGTCAGAAAGAAAATGGAGTTGCTGCAGAATGACGAACTCGAGCCTATTAGTTGGTGAACTCGAGTTCGCGAGAGACAGAGAGCAACTCAAAACAGAGGAATTCACAGACTCGAGCCTGTAAGTCATTAGACTCGAGCCTAAGGTAAATTTCAAGAGTTCACACATACACTCTTGAAGTCCAGGTTAGTACAAGTAGATCCAAACTCGAGCCTACACGTGTAAACTCGAGTTTGTCGCGAAAAATTTGTTTTAAAAACCTGACTGTTGATCTTCACTTCACTTCAACCTCGAGCCTAAACCTAAACTCTCTCAAATTCTCTCACCCTGCTCGACGAAACTCTGCGAAAATGGCCTCCAAACGATCTGCAACCAATGATACCCCAAGTTTGAATCATGAGGAACCCCAATCCACTCCTCAAAGCATACCCAATCGACCACCAAGGAGAAAATCCTTTCCAAAACGATTTAAGGAAGGAATTGACAAGGCAATCCCTGGTGTTACTACAACTCAGCCTTCTTCTCCTTCCAGGACCAGAGATAGTACTCCTCAATCTCAAACAAACCCAGAAACAATGCCTAGAAGAGGCAAAGAGAAAGTATACAAATCCAAGAGGTTCAAGAAGGATGTTCCTACAGCTGGTCAATCTAGCTCTCATGCTCATTCGGCCTCTCATCATCAAGAACCCTCTCGTACCTCGGTATCTGAAGAAACCCCTGCTCTATTTGAGATATATAATCATGCTTCAATACCTAGGGGATTTTCCAGTGAGCCTGTAAGACTATCTGGTGAAGATGCCATTAGATATAAGGAGAACTTTGAGCACAAAGCCTTTTGCCCTGCTGTGTATGTTAATTTGGCTCAATTAAAAGAGGAATGTAACCTTGACCTCACCTCCTGGCTGAAGCAATTTGAACCATTAATCTCTATAAGAGCTTCATTCAGCCCCACTCTTGTCAAAGCCTTCTATCACTTGCATGAGAAGTGACAATCTATTGGACGAGTGATATGAACTTGGTTGAGGAAAGGATAACTACAACAATTAGAGGGAAAAAGATCACTATAACTGCTGCCTATTTAAATTCCCTTCTTCAAATTCAAAGTCCTCCACTTATTGCCTCATTGAACTATACTAATAGACAAATCTTTTCATTGCTTAAACCTGATGAGCCTGTCCCTGAAGCACTAGAAATCCTGAATTTCCCTCCTGTCTCAATGCCACCTAAGCAAAGAGTTGCACGGTACATCTATACTAGGAATCTTATGCAAAAGGAGGAAACTTCACCCATTTCGCAAAGAAGGATTACCCTATCTTTGCATCTATAATTGACCAAGTGCCTCACAATATTGGGCCTTTGGATTCTCAAAGAAATGGCAAGATTTCGATTCTCTGGTCGAAAATCTTCTCAAATACCCTTTCCAAGCCTCATTTCAATAATTATGTTTCATGAGAAGATTTGGTATCTACCTGCCAATGAACAACCTGAAACTCCTCAGAAATTTGGCAAGCATATCCTGAACTTAATGAGAATAAGCCTTGATGAAGGCAGTGGTCAATCAAGAGCTCCACCTCAGTCAAGGCCAACCAGATCAAGAGCTACTCAATCTAGGGTACAAGAAGCTCAGAGTGCTCCTCCTCCTCCTTGGTCTATACCATCTGATTTGGATGCCAGAATTAAGGGCCTAATCGATCAAGCAGTTTCTAATCTCTCTGTCAAGATAGAATCGAAGCGAAACAATTCAAAAAGGAAGTAGAAAAGGGACATATGGAGATGGTAGATGCACAGAAGAATCGACCCTTGAACATGAAGCACCGAAAGAAAAGGTTCAAGGTCTTAGTAATCGATTGGAGATCACTCGCTTAGCATCTCCACCCTTTTGGTGTCTATGGCTAGTCTTCATGACAAAATGGACAAAGTTTTGCAAAATCAGTCCATGTCCGCTTCGGTATTAGTTTGAATGTCTCTACCTCACCTGGTCCAAGTTCTACAATTCCTCCAATCATACCCGAACCAGCTCCCACTATACCAACCACCATAGCTCTGAACCATCCGCTTCAAAGACAACCCTTCTCCGATGCACCATCTTCGAAGCACATGTTCCTGAAGCCACCCTCACTGATCCAGCTCTTTCACCTTCTCCTAACCCAATTAATCCACCCTTGTTTGCTGATGACAAAGGGGGAGAAGAGTTGAAGTGAAAAAGCAATCATTTTCTTTATCTTTTGATCATTTTAATTATATTTGCTTTTGAAACTCTATTGTCATTCTATAATGATTTGATTACCTTAAGCTATATGACAATGTGGTTTATGTTTTCATAGGTTATGCAGTATGCTTTATTGATTCATCCTATCTTTGCTGCTAACTCTGATTATGATGCAAATTATGTTTTAAATTCTGTTTCTGTTTCAAGTTAATAATCTGATCATGCTTCTACTCCAATTCTGATTTCAATTGCAATTCCAAGTTCTTAATCGCTAATCATATATAATTGCAATTTGAC
Organism: Acacia pycnantha; assembly: GCA_025563575.1. Taxonomy (NCBI): domain Eukaryota; kingdom Viridiplantae; phylum Streptophyta; class Magnoliopsida; order Fabales; family Fabaceae; genus Acacia; species Acacia pycnantha. Next base: position 2,153,374 of record JAMWYP010000046.1, read on the forward strand.
TTGATCTCAAGTAGTGTGTAATGAAGCATCTATCCTCAAACAGAAACTATTTCAAAGAAAATCAGTGTTTTACAAAAGCTTTGATCAAACTAATGTTCTTTGAATTCAAATGATCAAAATCTTGCATTTGAAAATGGTTGAATGTTTACAAATGTTGTCATCATCAAAAGGGGGAGAATGTTAGTTCTCAAGGTGTTTTGATGATAACTGACAATTGTAAACAAGTATAAATGTTTTTGACAAGTTAAATGAATTGATTTCAAATCAAAAACATTTTATCTAAGCCAAACTCGAGCCCAAATAAGCAACCTCGAGTTCGCTGCTATTCATCATTCTAAACTCGAGCCTGTGTCTTTCAAACTCGAGCCTAATAACTCCAAAGCATTTTTAAAAGAGTTTACAAACGAGTAAACTCGAGCCACGCTAAAAGCAAGCTCGAGTTCACCTCGCGGGAAGCCATTTTCAAAGAGGAAATGTTTTACAAACTCTAGAGTTCAGATTTTGTGTAGAGTTTGCTAGTTTACAAAGGTCGCAAACTCGAGCCTAAAATATCGAACTCGAGCCTAACGTTTTTATGTAGAGTTTACTCTATGGTTTGCGAAAACACAAAAGAGTTTACAAACTTGTAAACTCGAGTTTGCATTGCAAACTCGAGTTTGGAGTTGGCGAGAGCATTCGAACTTTCCATCTCTTGCAAACTCGAGTCTACCTTCTTAAACTCCAATTTGCCTCTTGCCAAGAGTTTTTCAAAAGTTTACTTATTTTAAGTAAACTCGAGTTTGGGTTCCAAACTCGAGTTTGTGTTTTACAGAGAGTAAAGTTATTTTGAAAACTCCAGTTTGCATTTATAAACTCCAGTTTACATTTTGGAAGACAAATTTATTTTGACATGAACAGTGTCAAACTCGAGCCTGCTCACTAACAAACTCGAGTTTGAGTTTTTTCCCAAAATGTGATTTCATATGGGCCTTCGCGATAATTGCTCTACAGTTGCCACGAACTCGAGCACGCTTGCACGAACTCGAGTTCGACCATTTGGAAAATTAACAAACTCCGAGTTTACATCAAACTCCGAGTTTGCTCTCACGAAGATAAACCGGATACTCTAAAAGCCTTACGAACTCGAGCGACTTGGAGAACTCGAGTTTAAGACGGAAGCAAATATGATCGTTCTCGATTTCATCCCGATTCTTTTAAACCGCAAAACTTACCATGTTTATACGAATTGATTGCATTCATTTAGTATATTCAAACGTATTTAACTACTCTATATTGAGAATGTTTCGGTATTAAATTGGATCAAACGAATCATTGAATAAACGCGAAGAATCCAGAATGATTTCACGCGTCCAGGAATTGAATCGGCCGAAATTCAGGACCCAACGGCTATAATCCTCATCAAACTGAATTTCAAATGAAGAACATGCTAAGTTGAGAAGTAACGGTCACATAGCAACTCACCACTATATAAGTAGCTGATTACAAACTTCAAAGGATAACGAAAGATTAAGCAGAAACGAAAAGCAAGCTTAAGAGTTCTTATACATTCAGTTTTCTTTCTGTATTGTATTTTGATATACAAAGAGCCTCAGTGTTTATCATTATCTTCTCTGTGAGAGAGCTTTTATACAAATTATTCATTCATTGTAAAGATCTCAAGTCAAGGGGACTTGGAGATTGGGATTTGATTACAACTTGTAAGGGGAGTGTATCCTAGAGAGAGGATAATCCTTGAGTACGAGTGTGTATCGAGTTAAGTGATAGTAGAAAAACCCAGAGAGTCTGGGACTGGACGTAGGTCAAGAATTTAGACCGAACCAGGATAAACTTTCTGTGTCAAGCTCTTCTTCCCTATCTCTTTACGTTTAGCTTCAGCTTGGGTGCAAAGTTATTATAAAAGTTTTAAGATCACCTATTCACCCCCCCTCTAGGTGATATTCCACTCTTCATTAATCAGTGCTCTTCCTTTTGATTTCTTTGGTGCTTAGCCTCTTATTCCATACTATTACCTACCTTCACCCTGGCCCCGTTACAACCTTTAATTACAAGCTCTCTTGATTTGTGCATGTATGTGTTATGAGTAGTGGAGACGTAGAAGTTGAGCAAGCTTATGGTAGAACAATTTTCTTGAGTAGAATTTGAGCGATACACTTATTTACCTTAAACACTTGAGAGACTAATTGATTGAGCGCATCATTTGTGAGACCATCTTTTGTGATTAGCATCATTGATTGAGACTACCGTGAATTGTAATTTGAGATGAAGGGGTTTTGGTCTTGAATGATTGGTCTTTTGAAGCTTTGTGTCCCTTGATTCAATTTTTGCATTGTTAGCAATTATTAGTAAAGAAGAGTTTTTCCTTTAGGTCTTTCTCTTTGAATTTTGCTCAGAGTGCAAAAAGATAAGTGTGGTGGAATTTGATAATTGAATATTTTATACACTTATTTTTGTCTCTTGAATAATAATTTAGGACCCTTTAGCTAATAAATAATGGCTCTTATGTTTATTTGGGCCTTGGGCCTTTTATTGCATTTTAGCCATTTTTAATAATAAAATTCCAGTTTTGTGTTGCTTCACTATTTCTACCATAACTCTTGAACAAGACATCGGATTTGCCTCATTTTTGTCTCATATTTCAGATGATTCAGAGAGCTACAATTGTTATGAAGACATCAAGAGCAAATTCGGTCAAGAAGGCGGTCAATTTTGGAGCCAAAGTCGGATGCACAATTCTGGATTTATTTTGGACCCGAATTTTGTAATTTAAGTCCGATTATATTTTATTTATGTTTTGGGCTAAAACTATGAGAGCCCATTTCGTTTTAGGTTATTTTTAAGTATGGCAGCTGCCACAAACATATTCACTCACGTTTTTAACATTAGAGTGGATCAAAATACAAGTTTTCATTTTCTCTCATCTGTTCTTCATGTTCTTCGCGCGTTCTTCGTGTTCTTCGTTCGTTCTTCGATTTTCCCAGCCATGATCGGCTAAACTCTTGTGATTAACCCAACGATGAGGATTTCATGATTCATCCATAGAACTCGTGCCTAATCGGTAACTACTCGATTCTGTTTTCATCTTATCGGATTCGATTTCTGGAAATAGTTCGAATATTAGATTTAATATTCGGTTTGGTTCATCCCAAGGACTTAGTTCGGACTAGGTTACAGTGTTGCTGTGCGATTGCACAGTGAGACGCCACTGTCCGGGCAGATTCTAGGCGATCGTCTAGGCGAGGGATCTCCGGATGAATGCAGAGATTTCGATTCATCCGGAACCAAACGTGGGTTAGATATATTTTCGTTCAATGATGGAGGTTTCGGAATCAATTCGTTGGGTTGATCATCTTTAATCTGTCTCTGTTTATTTGATTCTGTTTGACTCTGTTTATTGCACTTTGATTATGTTATTTCGTTTTGTTCTATTCTGTTAAACCAAATCCCCCATTTTATCATTTTGTTTCACTATTGTTATTGAACAAGCCCGCTGCAAATTCGTTGGGAAACGACCCAGGTTCCCTAATTCTGCAAATTGTTTTCAAACTTGGTTTATTTTGGAAGACACGGCAAAAATCTTTCCAAAAATGGCAATCAGATTCTTGTTTTTGATAATTTTCATCTTGTTTTTGTGTTTTTTTTCTTGTGTGCGTGCATATTCTCCAGTAATGTAAGACACATTAATAACTAACCTTGTGTATTTTTTTTTTTGCTGTTCTCCAGTAATTAAAGAAGCTTATTCTCCAACTTTCCTTCATTTTTTGTCCAACAAAATGATTTCCTTTATTTTATTCATTCAGTTGGTACTATGCTCACGCTCACCAAGGCCGTTAAGACCAGACACTTTATAAGTAACGGGTCTAGAAAGCATTTGACTTTTAGGACCGGATGTTTTACAAAACTCAGGTCTTAAACTTAAATGAATAATAAAACTTTAGGACTGGATATTTTTTAAACTCCGGTCTTAAAAAGTTAATTATATCTTTAGGACCAGACAATTAATAATGAACCGGTATTAATAAAATCCAAAAAGCTAAATAAGGTGTCTTTGTCACGCAGAAAATTAAATTTCCCTCTCTGAATATCTCTTGTCGTGCCGAAAGTGATTACTCAGGTTCTGACTCCAGTGTTTGTGTGTTGTTTCGTCGCTGCTTCGCGTACCTCAACAATCACTTTCTAGTTCCCTAGCTAAATGTCTATAGACCAAGCTGTAAGAGGTGTTTCGGTTATATAACTTTATTATTTTCCAGCTTATCGTTCTGGGTTTTTCATGGGTTTAACGAAAACGATGAAATGTTATTGTGGGTATTATCTGTTGTTAATGAATATTGTTTTTTGAAGATTATATTTGCACTTTAGACCTACCCAACTGGCCAACAAGCGTTTTTAGGTTACTCTTGCTATCTACAACATCAACATTCGTGGCCGGAGAAGTAAGACTCAGCAAACACATTTGAATTTATGTGGTACAGGTGAGTCCACAAGACCTTCATCCCATGCATTTAATTTCCTCGTCATGCATTTATTTTGGTTCTTGGATTCACTGTGATGCATTTATGACCAAAAGTGATTCTTTATTATGCATTTAATGGACAAGTTCCTCCGTAAAAAAAATAAAAAATAGAAGACATAACCGACATTGAGCATATATTTGCATTTGGAGTTGGCTTATTTTATATGCAAGTTTCAATTTTTTTCGGATTATGTATGATCAATGATTTCCGTCTATATATAGGAATTCTACTATGGATCACAGTTGGATAAATGCTTTACGAACGAGTGTTGAATATCAGAATGAGGTGAGGGAATTTATAGAAATTGCTAAACAAAATGCCCATGATGATAGGGGGAAGTTTTATTGCCCTTGTGTAAAATGTTTGAATAAGAGGCGACTAAGTCCTGAAGTTATACACACACATTTAATTTGTGAAGGATTTTGTAAGACTTTTACAGTATGGGTATGGAATGGTGAAAAAGTGCCAAGTGGGTCTCAACATGGGGAAGTGGCTTTTGATGATAATGACACAGATATGGATGATCACATAGAGGACATTATCCGTGATGTAGGAGAAGTGGCTTTTGAGCAATCACATGCATATGGTAATATGTGCAGTGTTGCTGAGACGCCGCTATACCCTAGGTGTAAAAAATACCAATTGTTGAACACTGTATTGAAATTGGTAAGCTTGAAGGCACGTCGTGGATGGAGCAACAAGAGTTTTTCAGAAATGCTTGAGGCTTTTAAGGACATGCTTCCGGATGATAATGTGTTGCCACATCGATACTATGATGCTAAGAACATACTTTGTCCACTGGGGATGAAGTACAAAAAGATCCATGTATGCCCGAATGTTTGCGTATTGCATAGAAAATAGTTTGAAGAGAAGCAGACTTGTCCAATATGTGAAACCCCACGGTACAAGTCATATTTTCCTGAAAACGAAGAAGAGGTAAGTGATTCAGAACCTACTTATGATGAGTTATTTTCTGAATACAATGATTTACATTCTGAATATAAAAAGATTGCTAAAGAACTGATTTCCACCAAAAAGGAAAACAAATTGCTTAAGCAACAAACAAACAATTCACCTTCAACTTCTTGTGAAAATTCAAGTTGGTCAGATAATAATGCAAAACCAGCGCTGGGGACATGAGCGGGGCGGATGCCGTGAAGACATGGGTGGCTGAGAAGACGTACTATGACTACAACACCAACACGTGCACCGGTGGGGAATGCCGGTTAATTACTCAGGTGGTTTGGAGGAAGTCGACTCGTTTTGGGTGTGCTAAAGTGAGGTGTAACAATGGAGGAACTTTCATTATCTGCAACTATGACCCAGCTGGCAACGTACCAGGAGAAAAACCTTACTGATTGAGGATATCAAACTCATGAATGGTGTGACCTTTCCTTTCAATGTTCTTTTAATTAAAGATCTGTAGTGTTCATATTAAATAGAGGAATACCATCTCAACAGTCCAGATTAAAATTTTCGAGGTATACCAGTAATCGAACTGGCAACCCCTTGATCATTTTAGAGTCTCAAACCAAGAGGTCCGCTATTATTGGTCAGTTTAAAATTTTCAAATAGTGACTTCTAAAGAAAGAATTATTTTTAAAAAACAAAAAACAACTAGCCATTTAGATAATATCTTTATGTCACAGGGTTTAGTACTATCCCTGTGACATAAATTAAATTTAGATGGTCTTGATTTGGTGCTAATCCCTGAAGAGCACCCAAACTTGTTCAAAGATTTCTGCCTTACATCCAAATAGTTGCATTTGCATGCAAAACTTTATGACGAAAATTAGTGACGAAAATTTTTTGTGAGGAAATTCTTACCAATAATCCGTTGGTAATTATCTTATTTTTTTTTTTTTAGTGAAGTAAACTCTAAACATCAGAAGGAGAAGAAAGTGTGAGGATTTTTCTGTTGTAATATAAAAGCCTATAAAATATGGATAATGAAAGTTTACTAGGATGAATATTGTTTTCTTGTTTCAAATAGCATTTCTAATATATGCATGGGTTATATCAATAAACCTTTCACACTTTCAATGGTCGTTGTAGAGTATAAGACGAATAATTGTTATTTAATTGAATAAAGTTTTGTTGGTAAAGGAATTCGTATTTCAGAACAAATATCTTAAACCCTAACCTTGCAGCCGGGTGGTTTTATGTTACAGTGGGTTTTCATTGAATTGCCGAGAGGCTCCAAGTAAATATAATTTTGGGTTAAGGGGCAAAAATACACGTGTTTTTTTAATGGAGTGCCCAATATCAACTGCTTTTTTTAGATGCAAAAATGACTTTGTGGTTACAAATTAGATGCAAAAATACCGTTTGACTGCTAACTTTTACTACTTTTTTGTTGACTGGACGATGATGTTGCTTTTAAGGTGCAGAAAAACACATGTGGTTTGGCCAAAAGTGTTTCCAGCACCAAGTGCTTTTTTCCATGTGCAAAAATATCGTTTAACCTTGAAATTTGACTTTTGTGTGTGGAGAAAATAGTACCAATGTAATATCCTAAATTTTGGACTTAGAGACTTGAGTATAATCCTGTATTAGGAAGACGACGAAGCCCAGTTCGGGAAGAGTCCTAAGAATGTTGAGAGATAGAAAGTCTCTCAGGGGCTATATGATATGACCATACTAGGCAGTTGACCTAGTATGTGTAGGCCATAGAATTAAAGTAGCAGTGCAAAAGGGCACAATAATGCTTGTACAGTGTCATTGGTTGGTAGAAAAAGGCCACCCAACTATGTTATGAGGCACGGGAACATTGATCGAGTAAAATGTGCCAATATTGGTGTGCACATGGTATTTTCAAGATGCATATGTGTACCCAACGTTTTTGGGATGTAACAAGTGAACACAGTGGCATTGTTGTAATTATATTGGCTCTGAAACGTTTTTTGAGTCCCAAAATATAATTTGGGACTCAAAAATAAATGTTTGGAGTCCCAAAATACAATTTGGGACTCAAAAAATAAATTTTTGGGCGGAATTGCTTTTTTGGGGAGCTGGTGAAACTTTTTGAAGTCCCAAAATATAATTTGGGACTCCCAAACTCATGGAAAATTTTGGGAGGGAATTTTCTTTGGAGGGGAAAATTTTTCGCGGGTATTTTTCTTGGAGGGGAAATTTTCGGAATCCCAAATTATAATTTGGGACTTCAAAAAAAGATTTTTGGAGTCCCAAATTATATTTTGGGACTCCAACAAATATCCCCAACCCGCCAAAAATTATCGGTGACAAAAAATTTATTTTTGAAGTCCCAAAATATAAGTTGGGACTTAAAAAATATTGTTGTGAAGTCCCAAATTATAATTTGGGACTTCAATTGTTGAATATATTATAAAGCTTTTTCTCTTTTTGTATTTGGCCATTACTTCTATCGGTTTAATTTCCTCTGCTTCTTCCTCTCTTCCCCATCGTTCCGAGCTCGCATCTCTTCTTCTTCATCACTCTCGTCCTTGTGTGTCGATGTGTTGCTCCGTCCAGCTCAGGGGTTGATTTGGGTGTCTCGCCGTCGTGCTCCATCCAGCTCAGGGGTTGATTTGGGTGTCTCGCCGTCGTTGCTCCGTCCAGCTCATGGGTTGATTTGGGTGTCTCGCCATCGTTGCTCCATCCAAGCTCAGCGGTTAATTTGGGATTCTCGCCGTCGTTGCTCCGTCCAAGCTCAGCGGTTAATTTGGGATTCTCACCGTCGTTGCAGAAAAAGCAGAATTCTCCATTTGGCTTCAACCGTGTAAGTGTCATGGCATAATCTCAGTCTCTGTTTTTCCTACTATATTATATTATAGTATTAGGCGAAATAATATTCTTTTAGCTGTTCTTGTCTTCTAGATTTATGTCTGCATAGACTATAATGCCTGTTTCTTTTAGCTTTTCTGAACTGACTTTTTCTTCGAATGAGTGAATGACTATATTGCTTTGGAGTTTTGTCTTTAAAAGAGGAAAAATTCAATGAAGATTGAATATTTGGTCGCTTTAGCTGTAACTGATCCTACATAGTAGCTAGTTTAGGAGGACTTAGGTTGGGTTGGTTGTCAAATAGAGTTAAAGGTAAGATGGTTCAGTCATATGGGTATTAAATAATTTTTTGTTGTTAGACGAACCATCAATTTTTGGGTCTGAAATCAGAAATTAAAGCAACACTTGAACTGAAACTTTAGAACCTATTATTTGGGTGTTTAAGAATGGGATTAGGTGACAAATTCTGAAGCAACAAGATGATGATCAAGATCTTCTTTTTATGATCAAAACACAATACCTGGTTTGTCGTTTATCTTGAGTGTGAGATCTGAGATGTGTGTGTATCTCATATATATTGTCGGCAAACGGGTTAGTTGGTGGACTTTATTCATTGTTTTGTGCTTCAATATATATTTTCATGCTTAACGTTTTTTGTACGTTGATTTAATATCTTCCCAAATCAAGTAATGATGTTGCCAAACTTATTGACATATAATATTCTTTGGTTTGTGTCTCGTAGTTTGTTGTTATCCATATATTCAGTTGTTATTTATCATGTGTTTGTGGTGAAATCTTAGCAATTTTGTCAAATTGACATAAACGTTGGTTACTTTTTTGATGTCGGACTCATCCCATTTACGGGGGTAAGGTTCTTTACTACCTCAACCAATAGTTTGTTGATACTTTACCCTAATAATTATGATATAGTAATTTATGGTTTGTCGTTTATTTGATCTTTTTATGTCAAATAGCTAATGCCTAAGTAGTGTCAATGTCTATTCCCTTAACTGTTTAGGATTCCTTTACCCAAAAAAAAAAAAACAAAAAACTGTTTAGGATTCTTGAGTTGGGTCTATAAAAGCTACACTTTTTGTCATATGAATCTTATACTTCTTTTTGTATCAAAGAATAATTTATAAGCACTTTGTGTACGTTTCTCCCTTTTTTCTTCTTGTTACCTAATCATACTTAGACTTATAACTAGATTAGGCTAATGCTTTGAGCGAATTAAATTTGTATTAAGGATTGGAGGTAGTATGTAATTTCTTGAAGATTTTGTATTGCATATATATAGTTTATGAATGTCATGCCTTATATGTGTGTGTGAGTATGCCCTTTGAAACTCAGAAATGCAAACATGTCAAATGTTTCATACATAAATCATGCTAAATAGCTTAATCAAGAACGATAGTTATATAATTGAGTTTGAAATTAAATCTATTGCGAATTACTCCAAAAGTTACAATGTCATAATCTTCAACAAACTATTGTCACTTCTCATTGCTTAATTTTTCCTAAGTGTTTGACTCTTTATTTTGGCATTGTGATCTTGAGTTGCTTCTTCTTTCATACGTCCAACCTCAAGTTCAATCTTCTTCCCCAACTCAACTATGGCCTGGTCGATCATGGCTTGAATTCTTGCCTCAAAATCAGATGGCGGTGGTGCTGGAGTAGACTGAGCTTCCTGAGCTCTTGAAGTAGACACTCTGGAATAAGAAGGAGCTCTTGATTCTCCTGATCCTTCAGCTAGAAAAGAGACCCTCATCATATTCAATTGAGCTTTTCCAAAGACAGAGGGAGTCTTCATAGTGTCAGGAGCGCCAACATACCATATTTTGTGTTAGAAAAGGATTACTGATACTAAGGATGGGAATGGTATATGGGAGGTCTTTCTGGATGAGAATCTGAACTTTGTAATCTCATTGAAGATCCAGTGACCAAGGTTCAAAGGCACTTTCTTAACTAGAGTGGCAAACTGAGGGTAGTCAGGTTGAGAGAAGTGGGTATAATTTCCTCCTTTTGAGTCAGATTTTGGAGTAAATATACCACAATATTCGGTGAATGGGCGGCATTGATGAAGGAGAAAAAGACAAATGAGTTAATTGATTTTCAGGAACAGGTTCATTTGGTCTTAGGATATTGAAAATCTCCTGATTTGAGTATTGGGTCGAAGGAGGAGGAGGTGGATTATCAATTTTCATAATGGAGTTTATGATTGAGGCTGACAAATTGAATCTTACACCCCTAATCTGAGTAGAAACCCTTTCTTCTACCAGATTATGGTCAGAATATTCCAAACTATTTCATATTGAAATAGAACAGTCTAACAATATTAGGAAAAATTTGGGCAGAAATTGAAAGGAAGGACTCATAAGGTGATAACCAAGGTGAGAGGTCTACATTACATTCATCCTTAAGCTTGTTGAAATCAACTGAAACAACAGGACAAAATCCCTTTTGCATAAAGGTTTCTTTAAACTTAGTTGAATCCTCAGGAGAAAGATAGGAATTTTCACAAGCAAAACCTTCAGGTGCACTGGTATGGAGGTTTATTTCAGAGATAGCTTCAGGAAAAATCTCTGGTTCCTCAGAAGGTCGATTAACAGACGGTGTTTCTTCTGGAGAAGCTTGGCTCTGACCCTTTTCCTTAGACTTGGTCGTCAATTTCTTTCTCGTAGGAGGCTTAGAGGATTCCCTGACTTTCCTTTTTCCCTTTTCTGCAGCAGACTTAGTCTCAGGTTGTTTCGACTGAGCATCCTTGCTGGGTTCTTCGAAGGAGACTCCTTTGGACTTAGAAGGTGAAGGTCGACGAAATGAGGGAATATCAGGGATATGCTTGTCGACCCCATAATAAAATCTTTGGGGAGTACTCTTCATTCGTCTGGGTCGAGTGAGTGGCGGAGGTGGAGGTGGAGGTGGAGCTGAGCCTTCTTCATTGGCATGAGAGGTCATTTTCGGAGTATGAATGGAAGAAGATGAAGAGACAAGAGAGAGAGGCTAGGGCAAACTGGAGTTTTGAGGAGAGTTGAAAAGAACAAAGAGCAGTCTCAAGTTTCGTTTATATAGGGAGTGAAATACTAACCTGGATTTCAAGGATGTGCTGAGAACCCTTGAATTTTTCATGACGCAAACTCGAGTTTGCATTCCTAAACTCGAGTTTCCAGTTTTCTTAAACAGGTAGGCTAGTCTCTGCCTGATGTAAACTCGAGTCAGTCACTTAATGACTCGAGTTTGGGCTTTTCAAGAACACTCATGTTGGTTTCTATCAGCACACTTCAGATGTTTTAATCGAGCATCCTACAAAAGAAATAGCTACACACTCCGATGCCTAAGTTAGTATCAAAACATAACTAACATTAGATTGACATACTTACAGCTCATTGGGATTTACCATTCCCAATTCTCTTCTAATGAAATTAAATTGTTCTTTGGCCAATGGTTTGGTGAAGATATCCATAAGTGAAGGTGTGTTGGGATGAACATTACTTTGACATCCTTCTTTTGCACATGGTCTCTGATGAAGTGGTGCCTCACATCAATATGCTTGGTTCTTGTATGTTGCACTGGATTCTTTGCCAAGCTTATTGTGCTAGTATTTGAAAACGAAAGGAAATCACCAAGAGGGGGGTGAATTGGGGATTTTAAAACTTTTATAATAACTTTGCACCCAAGCTGAAGCTAAACGTAAAGAGATAGGGAAGAAGAGCTTGACACAGAAAGTTTATCCTGGTTCGGTCTAAATTCTTGACCTACGTCCGGTCCCGAGACTCTCTCGGGTTTTTCTACTATCACTTAACTCGTATACACACTCTGTACTCAAGGATTATCCTCTCTAGGATACACTCCCCCTTACAAGTTGTAATCTGAAATCCCAATCTCCAAGTCCCCTTGACTTGAGATCTTTTACAATGAATGAATAATTTGTATAAAAGCTCTCTCACAGAGAAGATAATGATAAACACCGAGGCTCTTTGTATATCAAAATACAATACGTAAAGAAAACTGAATGTATAAGAACTCTTGAGCTTGCTTTTCGTTTCTGCTTAATCTTTCGTATCTTTTGAAGTTTGTAATCAGCTCCTTATATAGTGGTGAGTTGCTATGTGACCGTTACTTCTCAACTTAGCATGTTCTTCATTTGAAATTCAGTTTGATGAGGATTATAGCCGTTGGGTCCTGAATTTCGCCGATTAAATTCTCGGACGCGTGAAATCATTCTCGCCTTCGATTCTTCGCGCTTATTCAATGATTCGTTTGATCCAATTTAATACCTGAAACATTCTCAATATAGAGTGGTTAAATATATTTGAATATACTAAATGAATGCAATCAATTCGTATAAACATGGTAAGTTTTGTAGTTTAAAAGAATCAGGATGAAACGAAGAACGATCATTTTGCTTTCGTCTTAAACTCGAGTTCTCCAAGTCGAGCTCGAGTTCGTAAGGCATTTTAGAGTATCTGGTTTATCTTCGTGAGAGCAAACTCGGAGTTTGATGTAAACTCGGAGTTTGTATTTTGTTTTACCATGTGAACTCGAGTTCACGAAGGTAGGCTCGAGTTCGAATGCTCTCTAAGCTTTTTGTCGAATGAACACCGGAGTAATATCTCACAAGATAAGGTGCTCGAGTCCATTAGTGATTAGGCTCGAGTTTAACACTATTCATGCCTAAGAGTTTTGGTTGCTCGACTAGAGTGGATGGAGCACGAGTACAAACTCGGAGTTTGTACACTTGCTTTTCTTTCTTCGATGAAGGGCTCGAGTTCATATTCTTAGGCTCGAGTTCAGCTTAATTTATTCCATGGCTTATTGAAGTGAACTGGAGGTTTGAACTTAAACTCGGAGTTTGTAAAGAAGGAAAACTTGGGAGCTCTCGCAAGGGAAAACTCGAGCTTGCAATAACAGGCTCGAGTTTACCTATTTTGTAAACTCTTCTTCGTTTGTCAAACCATAGAGTAAACTCTACACAAAAGTATTAGGCTTGAGTCCATATACTTGGGCTCGAGTGTTCATTAAATTATAGCCATAGAAACAAGTGAACTGTACTTAAAAAGGATAAACTCTGGAGTTTAAAGAGATACATTTTAATTAGAAAATCTTCCCGCCATGGGAAAACTCGAGCTTGTCTATACTGTGCTCGAGTTTACTCGTTTGTAAACTCTTTATTATTATATCATGAGGGTTTAGGCTCGAGTCTATTTACTCGTGCTTGAGTTCGTTATGCTGAAAATATCCTGATGAGCTCTCTGTTTGCAGAAAACTCGAGTTTGCTTAGTTAGGCTCGAGTTTTGAGGTGACAGAATGATTTTGACTCTTTTGTCATTTTAAAAACATTCGTACTTGTTTACAATTATTATTAATCATCAAAACATATAGAGAACTAACATTCTCCCCCTTTTTGATGATGACAACACTTGTAAACAATTAACTCCTTTAAAAACAATGTTTTGATCATTTGAAATCATTGAGGCATAAGTGTTCAGTGTAAATGCATCAGAATTAGATTTTAACATTTAAACATTGATTCTATCAGAGTTAGCATCTTAACATAAATCATAACACATATTGTCATTGCATAAGCTAAAACATTCAACGGTTTACAAAATGACATTTAGAGTTTCAAGCATACATATATCTCAAAAAAAAATGACAGCTTGACAACTTGACTTCTCCTTCTTCACTTCAACTCTTCTCCCCCTTTGTCATCATCGAAAAGTGGAGGATTAGATGAGATAGAGGTTGACTGAAGAATAGGATCATGGGTAGATGGTTCAGGGGCTATGGAGGTTGGGATTGGTTCGGAAGAAGGTGGAGGTGCCGAAGAGCTAGGTCCAGCAGAATTGATGGACTGATTTTCTAAAATTTTGTCCATTTTGTCATGGAGGCTGGACATAGACACCAAAAGAGTGGAGATGCTTACTGAGTGATCTCCAATTTGATCCCCGAGACCTTGCACTTTCTCTTTGATAATCTCATGTTCAAGAATGAGATCTTCTTGTGCATCGAGAACTCCTCATATCCTTTCTTGACTGTGGTGAATCCCGATTCTATCTTGGAAGAAAGATCGGAAACAACTTGGGCAATGTAAGTCTTTATTCTTTCATCCAAATCAGAGGGAAAGGATTGTGGTGGAGGTGGTGCACTTTGAGCTTCTTGAACTCTAGATTGAGTAGCTCTGGTTCTAGTAGGTCTTGAGGGTGCTCTGGAATGATCACTTCCTTGATCAAAGCTTATCCTCATTAAATTTAGGATATGCTGGCCAAATTTTGCTGGTTTTTCAGGTTTCTCATTGGCTGGTAAATACCATACCCTTTCATGAAACATAATCACCGAGATGAGGCGGCAAAGGGTATCCGGGATGTTTTTCTTCCATGGAAACGAAATTTGAACATCTCTTTAAAGATCCAATCTCCTATGTTATGAGGGACTTGATCTATGATAGAGGCAAAAATAGGGAAGTCCTTTTTGGCAAAGTGAGTGAAATTGCCTCCCTTTTGTACTAAGTTTCTAGTGTATATATACCAAGCAGCTCTTTGCTTAGGAGGCATTGAGACCGGAGTGAAATCCGAGTCTCTAAAGCATCGTGCATGGCTCATCGGGTCTGAGGAGTGTAAAAATTTGCCTATTTGTATAATTTGGAGAAGCAACAGGAGGAGGATTTTGGATTTGGAGGAGGGAATTAAGGTATGCAGCAGTGATGGTTATCTGTTTTCCTCTAATGGATGTGGTAATCCTTTCCTCAACCAAATTTCTATCCGCATCCAATAAATTATCACTTTGCATACAATAGTAAAAGGTTTTAACAAAGGATGGACTATATGAGGCTCTAATGGATATGAGAGGTTCAAATTGTCTAAGCCAGTGGGTAAGATCAAGGTTACATTCCTCTTTTAAAGCATCTAGATTGACATACACGAAGGGCAAAAACTCTTAGCCTCATAGTTTTCTTGGAATCGTATGGCATCCTCACCATATAGAGTGACATCCTCACTAGAGAATCCTTTAGGGATGGAGGAATGATTGTAAATTTCAAATAAGGCTGGGTTTTCTCTAGATACCTGAGGAACAGAGTGTTGTTGGTGATGGGAGGATGATTGAGCTTGAGAGCTAGTTTGACTAGTTGTGGTCTTTCGAGACTTGTGTATCTGTTCTTTGCCCCTTCGAGGTGGTGTGTCAGCAGTTGAAGCTTTCTTTGAGGTATTCATCTTGACTGTGGTTATTGGAGTGGCTTGGGTAATAGGAATACCAGGAATTTGCTTGTCAATTCCATGCTTGAATCGTTTGGGAAACGATTTTACCCTGGGAGGACGTTGAGAGATTTTTGTTTGATCAGTTTGGGGTTCTTGAGGATCAGAGGATTTGGAATCTTGGGTTGCAGATCGTTTGGACGCCATGTTCTCTGGTTTTCGTTTGAGGAGATTGAGAGAAATTTTTGGGAGAAATTAGGTTTAGGCTCGAGGGTGAGATAGAGTGAAGACGAAAAGTCGTTTTTAAAGAAATTTTATCGACACAAACTCGAGTTCTCAAGTGTAGGCTCGAGTTTGTGTAACGTTACTTACCCGGAATTCAAGAGTGTATGTGTGAACCCTTGAAATTTCTTGCTAGGCTCGAGTCGATCACATTGTAGGCTCGAGTCTGTCTGGTTCTCTGAGGTGGATTGCTCTCTGTCTCCCTCGAACTCGAGTCCTGTTTCACTAATAGGCTCGAGTCCTGTCAAAATCTCTCGAGATGAGTTGCTCTCTGTCTCTCGCGAACTCGAGTCCGTTCACTAATAGGCTCGAGTTTGGCGACTGATAGTTGCATTTCTTCTTTGGTTCTTTCGAGCTCGAGTCTATCTTTGGTAGGCTCGAGTTTGTGACAACTTTACTTGCACTCGATTGTTTGGGATTTTGATTTCAATATACATCCCGCACAAAACATATCTACATACTCCGATGCTTAAGTTAGTGGATAATAATCATTAAAAAAACATAACTAACATTTGAATTACTTACAACTCATTGGGATTTACCATTCCCAATTCTCTTCTTATGAACACAAATTGTTCTTTTGCTAGTGGCTTGGTGAAGATATCAGCGAGTTGCAAGTGAGTTGGGATGAACATGACTTTGACATCCTTCTTTTGAACATGATCTCTTATGAAGTGATGCCTGACATCAATATGTTTGGTTCTAGTGTGTTGAACAGATTCTTTGCCAAACTTATTGTGCTTGTGTTGTCACAAAGAATTGGGATTTCTTTGAGATGAACTCCCAAATCACACAATTGTTGTTTGAGCCAAAGAACTTGAGCACAACAACTTGAGGCAGCAACATACTCAGCTTCGGTGGATGACACGGCCACCGTGGTCCGCTTTTGCCGAACCAAGACACTAATGATCCTCCAAAGAACTCACATTGACCACTTGTGCTTTTTCTCGTCGGCCTTGTATCCCGCATGATCCGAATCAGTATAGGCTACTAAGTGTTCATGTTGATCTTTGGGAAACCATAATCCAAGAGTCTTTGTATCAGCAAGATATCTAAAAATTCTTTTAACATGTTCAACATGGGACTCCATGGGGCGATTGGAATCTAGCACACATTCCAACACCGAATTGAATGTCCGGACGACTTGTTGTAAGATAGAGTAATGATCCAATCATTCCTCTATACTTAGTGATGTTGAAGTTAGTCCCCTTTTCATCAAGCATCCGAGTTGCGCTTGAACTCATTGGAGTATCTCGCTCCATTACAATCGCCTAGACCATATTTTTTTAATAGATCTTTCAGATACTTGGTGCGGGAAATGAAGATTCCATCATGGCGTTGCTTGATTTGAAGTCCAAGGAAGTAATTAAGTTCTCCCATCATGGACATTTCAAATTCTCCCTGCATTGTCTTGGCAAATTCTTCACACATAGTATCATTAGTAGCACCAAAAATAATGTCATCAACATAAATTTGAGCTATTAAAACATCACCAAGTTTATTCTTCTTTATAAAGAGAGTTGTATCTCGCTTTTCCTCTAACAAATCCTTGATCAAGAAGGAAAGTGCTTAACCTCTCATACCAAGCTCTAGGAGCTTGCTTAAGACCATATAAGGCTTTCTTGAGGTGATAAACATGATCTCGGATGATGTTCATTTTGAAAACCCGGAGGTTGTTCAACATAAACTTCCTCCCGTATAAAACCATTTAAAAAGGCGGATTTTACATCCATTTGAAAAAGTTTGAATCCTTTAACACAAGCAAAGGCTAGAAGAACTCTTATAGCTTCCAATCTTGCTACTGGAGCATAAGTTTCTTCATAATCAATTCCTTCTTCTTGATTATAGCCTTTTGCAACTAGCCTTGCCTTATTACGAATGATTATGGCGGATTCATCACATTTATTTTTGAATACCCATTTAGTACCAATGACCGGATGGTCTTTAGGTCTGGGTACCAAGTCCCAAACTTGGTTTCTTTCAAATTGATGTAATTCCTCTTGCATTGCTATAACCCAATCATTGTCTGAAAGGGCTTCATCAATTTTAGAAGGTTCAATTTTTGAAATGAAAGCTGAAAAGTAACTTCATTCAAAGTGCTTTTCTCGGTTCTTACTCCTTGATTTGCATCACCTATCACTTGATCCAGAGGATGACTCCTACTGTATCTCCATGATTTTGGTTGAGTTTGAACACTGTTTTCATAAGCATTTTCACAATGTTTTTCGTTTTAATCATCTTGCAAATCTTTTTCCGTATTTGTTGAAACAGAAGTTTGGTTTGTCACAGAAAATCATCATCATCATCCAAGGACTTGTTAGATTTGGTTTCACGAAAACAATATGCATAGATTCTTCAACGGTGTGATTACGAGTATTATAAACTCTATATGCTTTACTTCTACTTGAATAACCCAAGAATATACCTTCATCGCCTTTGGAATCAAATTTTCCCAAGCTGTCCTTACCATTATTGTGGATGAAGCACTTACATCCAAAGATATGCAAGTGAGCTAAGTTGGGTTTTCTTCCTTTGTAGAGTTCATAGGAGTTTTGTCCAATTTCTTCCTGAGATATGCCCGTTTGATATGTAACAAGCAAGGTGCTCATAGCATCACCCCAAAACACTTGAGATGTTTGGTTCTCATTTAGCATTGATCTTGCCATTTCAAGAAGCACTCTATTCTTTCTTTCAACAACTCCATTTTGCTGTGGGGTTCTTGAGCCGAGAAGTTATGATTAATTCCCATACTATCACTGAATTCTCCAAAGGCATGATTCTCAAATTCTCCACCATGATCCGTACGAATACCGCAATAGAGAATCCTTTCTCGTTTTGGACCTTCTTGGCAAACACAATAAATTGATCAAATGTTTTATCTTTTGATGATAAAAGAATGACCCATGTAAATCTTGAGAAATCATCTACTATAACCAATGTATAAAGATTGCCGCCAAGGCTTTTTACTCTAGCTGGTCCAACTAAATCCATATGGAGTAATTGGAGAGGTCTATTAGTTGATATTTATGTTTTCGACTTGAAAGAAGATTTGGTTTGTTTACCTTTTTAACGTTTATGCCATAACCAACTTTCATCTAAGTTACCAACAAAACATTTTTCAGAATCAGAATTGTTTTTAGACAGATTAAGAGTATAACAATTACCTTCTCTTGGAGCTCTGAATAATGCTTTGGATTTAATACTATCTAAAGAGAGAGCATCCTTACTTACAATCAAACATTCTTCGAATCAAAGATGACTAGGTTTCCTTTGTCCGTGCTTTGACTCACACTGAGGAGGTTGTGACATAATCCATCCACAAGATAAACATCTTTGATTTGAGGTCCATTGCTATTTCCAATTTTGCCAATGCCAGCAATTCTTCCGGACTCATTTCCACCAAATGTTACCTTGCCACCTTCCTTATGTTTGATTGAAGCAAATTTGGATTGGTCTCCAGTCATATGTCTTGAGCATCCACTGTCAATGTACCACTTATTGGGATTTGATGCTCTAAGACAAATCTGCATAAGAAGAGATATCATCTTTTAGGTACCCAATATTCTTTGGGTCCTTTTGGGTTAGTTTGTGTCTTAGGAATCATATAGGATCCCTTAGGCACCCATTGATAGTTTCCTATAGGTTTAATTGATCTATCTTTCTTATGAAAACATGAAGAAGTAGTATGACCTTTTCTATTACAATAGTTGCAATGTGCAAAAGGATTTGAGGTATGAACAGATTTTTGAAAATAATTCATGTAGGATCTTTGTCCATGTTTCTTTTTGCCTTTCTTTTGTCATAATCGTGCTTGTAACCAATTCCCGATTTGTCATTTGTAAATCTTTGCTGTTTCAAAATTACCTCAAGCATTTCACTTCCTCTAGTGAATTTTTCAAGAGTCTTTGTAAGGTATTCATTTTTCTTTTTCGTAATAGAACATTCATCACATATGATATTTTCAGAACCGAAAGATTTTCTACTTGTTGTTCAAGTGTTGTATTCTTCCTTTTTAAAACAAAATATTTTTCAGCAAGTTCATCAAATTCATTTTGAACAAGTTTGTATTCGTAGACAATTCATTATAAGTTGGTTTTGCATCCTTTTCACAAGCAGAGATAGGTGTAGAAATCGTTTGAACTTGTTCTTCTAATAGTTTGATTTTTCTTTTTGAAAATAAGAGCTCTTTTGCAGTTTTCTTAAATTCAGTATAAAGAGAATCATATGTTGAAGATAATTCATTATAAGGTAAATCAGAATTACTTACCTCTTCGTTGTCCGATTCCTCTTGAGCCACAAGGCGTAGATTGGCACTTTGTTCCTCTTCCGCCTCATCTTCATCGATGAGTCGTTGCCCCATATAGCCGATACATAAGCTCTTTTCTTGAACTTATTGAATTTCTTCTCTTTGTTTTTCACTGAGGACATTCTCGATTTGATGTGGCCCGGTTTCTCACATTCATAGCATATAATTGGTTTCTTAGTTTCGTGCTAGAATTTCCTTTGTGAAACCTTCGTGAGATTGGTCCTTTTTGTAGAATTTCTTGAATCTTCTGACCATCATTCCTAGCTCACCATCTTCATCTTCATCTTCTTCATCGTCATCCGATTTTACCTCTTTGATGGTTTTAAGAGCTATTCCCTTGTTCTTGACATTGATATCATTTAGTCCTTTCTTGAATTTGATCTTCCCTCATATTCGTAAAGGCCGCCAAATAGTGCCGCTACGGAGGCCATTGATTCGCCTCGAGATTCTTCAATTGCAAGTGACCTTGGCTTCCCATTCCTTGGTGAGAATATTTAGTATTTTCCTCACTTGGGCAGGTTGTTCATATTCTTTTCCCAAGGCAATGAGTTGATTGATCAAAGTGAGTGAATCCGAGTTGAAATTCACCAATAGATTCTCCGGGCTTCATCTCGCAATAGATCATATTCATCATGAGAGTATTGATACGATTTTCTTTGATCGCACTGTTCCTTCATGAGCTATTTCAAGAGCATCCCACATTTGCTTAGCAGATGGCAAAGTGCAGATTCGAAATACTCTTTTTGGCCAAGAGCACTTTGGAGCATGTGAATTGCCTTCATGTTGAGAGTGACTTGTTTCTTATCATTGTCATCGTACTCTTCTTCTTTCTTGGGAGTTCGATGTCGGCTACAACCGAGGAAGGAACATAGTTTCCTTTCTCAAAGACCCTCCACAAACCAAACTCGAGGCCATTACATAGACCCCGAACTTAGCCTTCCGAATGAGTAGTGTTCTCCATTGAAACCCGGGGGTCGGTTGATTGAGGCTCCATCTCGGTAGAATTCCTTCCATTGGATCTTTGTGTCTAGGATTTTAATCCTTCTAATTGACAACCTTGCTCTGATACCAAATGAAAACGAAAGGAAATCACCAAGAGGGGGTGAATTGGGGATTTTAAAACTTTTATAATAACTTTGCACCCAAGTCGAAGCTAAACGTAAAGAGATAGGGAAGAAGAGCTTGACACGTAAAGTTTATCCTGGTTCGGTCTAAATTCTTGACCTACGTCCGTCCCCGCACTCTCGGGTTTTTCTACTATCACTTAACTCGTATACACACTCGTACTCAAGGATTATCTCTCTCTAGGATACACTCCCCTTACAAGTTGTAATCAAATCCCAATCTCCAAGTCCCCTTGACTTGAGATCTTTTACAATGAATGAATAATTTGTATAAAAGCTCTCTCACAGAGAAGATAATGATAAACACCGAGGCTCTTTGTATATCAAAATACAATACGTAAAGAAAACTCGAATGTATAAGAACTCTTGAGCTTGCTTTTCGTTTCGCTTAATCTTTCGTATCTTTCGAAGTTTGTAATCAGCTCCTTATATAGTGGTGAGTTGCTATGTGACCGTTACTTCTCAACTTAGCATGTTCTTCATTTGAAATTCAGTTTGATGAGGATTATAGCTGTTGGGTCCTGAATTTCGACTGATTAAATTCCTGGACGCGTGAAATCATTCTGCCTTCGATTCTTCGCGCTAATTCAATGATTCGTTTGATCCAATTTAATACCTGAAACATTCTCAATATAGAGTGGTTAAATATATTTGAATATACTAAATGAATGCAATCAATTCGTATAAACATGGTAAGTTTTGTAGTTTAAAAGAATCAGATGAAACCAAGAACGATCATATGGCTCGAGTCCATTAGTGATTAGGCTCGAGTTTAACACTATTCATGCCTAAGAGTTTTGGTTGCTCGATTAGAGTGGACTGCAACACGAGTACAAACTCTGGAGTTTGTACACTTGCTTTTCTTTCTTCAGATGAAGGGCTCGAGTTCATATTCTTAGGCTCGAGTTCAGCTTAATTTATTCCATGGCTTATTGAAGTGAACTGGAGGTTTGAACTTAAACTCTGGAGTTTGTAAAGAAGGAAAACTTGGGAGCTCTGCAAGGGAAAACTCGAGCTTGTAATAACAGCTCGAGTTTACCTATTTTGTAAACTCTTCTTCGTTTGTCAAACCATAGAGTAAACTCTACACAAAAGTATTAGGCTTGAGTCCATATACTTGGGCTCGAGTGTTCATTAAATTATAGCCATAGAAACAAGTGAACTCTACTCAAAAAGAATAAACTCGGAGTTTAAAGAGATACATTTTAATTAGAAAATCTTCCCGCCATGGGAAAACTCGAGCTTGTCTATACTGTGCTCGAGTTTACTCGTTTGTAAACTCTTTATTATTATATCATGAGGGTTTAGGCTCGAGTCTATTTACTCGTGCTCGAGTTCGTTATGCCGAAAATATCCCGATGAGCTCTCTGCTTGCGTAAAGCTCGAGTTTGCTTAGTTAGGCTCGAGTTTTGAGGTGACAGAATGATTTTGACTCTTTTGTCATTTTAAAACATTCGTACTTGTTTACAATTGTTATTAATCATCAAAACACATAGAGAACTAACATTCTCCCCCTTTTTGATGATGACAACACTTGTAAACAATTAACTCCTTTAAAAACACTGTTTTGATCATTTGAAATCATTGAAGCATAAGTGTTCAGTGTAAATGCATCAGAATTAGATTTTAACATTTAAACATTGATTCTATCAGAGTTAGCATCTTAACATAAATCATAACACATATTGTCATTGCATAAGCTAAAACATTCAATGGTTTACAAAATGACATTTAGAGTTTCAAGCATACATATATCTCAAAAAAATGATGCTTGACAACTTGACTTCTCCTTCTTCACTTCAACTCTTCTCCCCTTTGTCATCATCGAAAAGTGGAGGATTAGATGAGATAGAGGTTGATCAAGAATAGGATCATGGGTAGATGGTTCAGGGGCTATGGAGGTTGGGATTGGTTCGAAGAAGGTGGAGGTGCCGAAGAGCTAGGTCCAGCGGAATTGATGGACCTGATTTTCTAAAATTTTGTCCATTTTGTCATGGAGGCTGGACATAGACACCAAAAGAGTGGAGATGCTTATTGAGTGATCTCCAATTTGATCCCCGAGACCTTGCACTTTCTCTTTGATAATCTCATGTTCAAGAATGAGATCTTCTTGTGCATCGAGAACTCCTCATATCCTTTCTTGACTTGTGGTGAATCCCGATTCTATCTTGGAAGAAAGATCGAAACAACTTGGGCAATGTAAGTCTTTATTCTTTCATCCAAATCGAGGGAAAGGATTGTGGTGGAGGTGGTGCACTTTGAGCTTCTTGAACTCTAGATTGAGTAGCTCGGTTCTAGTAGGTCTTGAGGGTGCTCGAATGATCACTTCCTTGATCAAAGCTTATCCTCATTAAATTTAGGATATGCTTGGCCAAATTTTGCCGGTTTTTCGGTTTCTCATTGGCCGGTAAATACCATACCCTTTCATGAAACATAATCACCGAGATGAGACGGCAAAGGGTATCGGGATGTTTTTCTTCCATGGAAACGAAATTTGAACATCTCTTTAAAGATCCAATCTCCTATGTTATGAGGGACTTGATCTATGATAGAGGCAAAAATAGGGAAGTCCTTTTTGGCAAAGGAGTGAAATTGCCTCCTTTTGTACTAAGTTTCTAGTGTATATATACCAAGCAGCTCTTTGCTTAGGAGGCATTGATACTCGGAGTGAAATCCGTAGTCTCTAAAGCATCGTGCATGTGCTCATCTGGTCTGAGGAGTGTAAAAATTTGCCTATTTGTATAATTTGGAGAAGCAACAGGAGGAGGATTTTGGATTTGGAGGAGGGAATTAAGGTATGCAGAAGAATGATGGTTATCTGTTTTCCTCTAATGGATGTGGTAATCCTTTCCTCAACCAAATTTCTATCCGCATCCAATAAATTATCACTTTGCATACAATAGTAAAAGGTTTTAACAAAGGATGGACTATATGAGGCTCTAATGGATATGAGAGGTTCAAATTGTCTAAGCCAAATGGGTAAGATCAAGGTTACATTCCTCTTTTAAAGCATCTAGATTGACATACACAGAAGGGCAAAAACTCTTAGCCTCATAGTTTTCTTGGAATCGTATGGCATCCTCACCATATAGAGTGACATCCTCACTAGAGAATCCTTTAGGGATGGAGGAATGATTGTAAATTTCAAATAAGGCCGGGTTTTCTCTAGATACCTGAGGAACAGAGTGTTGTTGGTGATGGGAGGATGATTGAGCTTGAGAGCTAGTTTGACTAGTTGTGGTCTTTCGAGACTTGTGTATCTCGTTCTTTGCCCCTTCGAGGTGGTGTGTCGCAGCTGAAGCTTTCTTTGAGGTATTCATCTTGACCGTGGTTATTGGAGTGGCTTGGGTAATAGGAATACCAGAATTTGCTTGTCAATTCCATGCTTGAATCGTTTGGGAAACGATTTTACCTCGGGAGGACGTTGAGAGATTTTTGTTTGATCGGCTTGGGGTTCTTGAGGATCGAGGATTTGGAATCTTGGGTTGCAGATCGTTTGGACGCCATGTTCTCGGTTTTCGTTTGAGGAGATTGAGAGAAATTTTTGGGAGAAATTAGGTTTAGGCTCGAGGGTGAGATAGAGTGAAGACGAAAAGTCGGTTTTTAAAGAAATTTTATCGACGCAAACTCGAGTTCTCAAGTGTAGGCTCGAGTTTGTGTAACGTTACTGACCTGGAATTCAAGAGTGTATGTGTGAACCCTTGAAATTTCTTGCTAGGCTCGAGTCGATCACATTGTAGGCTCGAGTCTGTCTCGGTTCTCTCGAGGTGGATTGCTCTCTGCCTCCCTCGAACTCGAGTCCTGCTCACTAATAGGCTCGAGTCCTGTCAAAATCTCCGAGATGAGTTGCTCTCTGCCTCTCGCGAACTCGAGTCCGTTCACTAATAGGCTCGAGTTTGGCGACTCGATAGTTGCATTTCTTGCATTTTTGGTTCTTTCGAGCTCGAGTCTATCTTTGGTAGGCTCGAGTTTGTGATGCCTTTACTTGCACTCGATTGTTTGGGATTTTGATTTCAATATACATCCCGCACAAAACATATCTACATACTCCGATGCTTAAGTTAGTGGATAATAATCATTAAAAAAACATAACTAACATTTGAATTACTTACAACTCATTGGGATTTACCATTCCCAATTCTCTTCTTATGAACACAAATTGTTCTTTTGCTAGTGGCTTGGTGAAGATATCGCGAGTTGCAAGTGAGTTGGGATGAACATGACTTTGACATCCTTCTTTTGAACATGATCTCTTATGAAGTGATGTCCGACATCAATATGTTTGGTTCTAGTGTGTTGAACAGATTCTTTGCCAAACTTATTGTGCTTGTGTTGTCACAAAGAATTGGGATTTCTTTGAGATGAACTCCCAAATCACACAATTGTTGTTTGAGCCAAAGAACTTGAGCACAACAACTTGAGGCAGCAACATACTCAGCCTTCAGTGGATGACACAACCCACCGTGGTCTTTTTGCCGAACCAAGACACTAATGATCCTCCAAAGAACTCACATTGACCACTTGTGCTTTTTGTCGGGCCTTGTATCCCGCATGATCCGAATCGCATAGGCTACTAAGTGTTCATGTTGATCTTTGGGAAACCATAATCCAAGAGTCTTTGTATCAAGAAGATATCTAAAAATTCTTTTAACATGTTCAAGATGGGACTCCATGGGGGCGATTGGAATCTAGCACACATTCCAACACCGAATTGAATGTCCGGACGACTTGTTGTAAGATAGAGTAATGATCCAATCATTCCTCTATACTTAGTGATGTTGAAGTTAGTCCCCTTTTCATCAGCATCCGAGTTGCAGCTTGAACTCATTGGAGTATCTCGCTCCATTACAATCAGCCTAGACCATATTTTTTAATAGATCTTTCAGATACTTGGTCTGGGAAATGAAGATTCCATCATGGCGTTGCTTGATTTGAAGTCCAAGGAAGTAATTAAGTTCTCCCATCATGGACATTTCAAATTCTCCCCGCATTGTCTTGGCAAATTCTTCACACATAGTATCATTAGTAGCACCAAAAATAATGTCATCAACATAAATTTGAGCTATTAAAACATCACCAAGTTTATTCTTCTTTATAAAGAGAGTTGTATCGCTTTTCCTCTAACAAATCCTTGATCAAGAAGGAAAGTGCTTAACCTCTCATACCAAGCTCTAGGAGCTTGCTTAAGACCATATAAGGCTTTCTTGAGGTGATAAACATGATCTCGGATGATGTTCATTTTGAAAACCCGGAGGTTGTTCAACATAAACTTCCTCCCGTATAAAACCATTTAAAAAGGCGGATTTTACATCCATTTGAAAAAGTTTGAATCCTTTAACACAAGCAAAGGCTAGAAGAACTCTTATAGCTTCCAATCTTGCTACCGAGCATAAGTTTCTTCATAATCAATTCCTTCTTCTTGATTATAGCCTTTTGCAACTAGCCTTGCCTTATTACGAATGATTATGGCGGATTCATCACATTTATTTTTGAATACCCATTTAGTACCAATGACCGGATGGTCTTTAGGTCTGGGTACCAAGTCCCAAACTTGGTTTCTTTCAAATTGATGTAATTCCTCTTGCATTGCTATAACCCAATCATTGTCTGAAAGGGCTTCATCAATTTTAGAGGGTTCAATTTTCGAAATGAAAGCTGAAAAAGTAACTTCATTCAAAGTGCTTTTTCTCGGTTCTTACTCCTTGATTTGCATCACCTATCACTTGATCCAGAGGATGACTCCTACCGTATCTCCATGATTTTGGTTGAGTTTGAACACTGTTTTCATAAGCATTTTCACAATGTTTTTCGCTCGTAATCATCTTGCAAATCTTTTTCCGTATTTGTTGAAACAAGTTTGGTTTGTCACAGAAAATCATCATCATCATCCAAGGACTTGTTAGATTTGGTTTCACGTAAAACAATATGCATAGATTCTTCAACAGTGTGATTACGAGTATTATAAACTCTATATGCTTTACTTCTACTTGAATAACCCAAGAATATACCTTCATCGCCTTTGGAATCAAATTTTCCCAAGTCAGTCCTTACCATTATTGTGGATGAAGCACTTACATCCAAAGATATGCAAGTGAGCTAAGTTGGGTTTTCTTCCTTTGTAGAGTTCATAGGAGTTTTGTCCAATTTCTTCCTGAGATATGCCCTGTTTGATATGTAACAAGCAAGGTGCTCATAGCATCAGCCCAAAACACTTGAGATGTTTGGTTCTCATTTAGCATTGATCTTGCCATTTCAAGAAGCACTCTATTCTTTCTTTCAACAACTCCATTTTGTGTGGGGTTCTTGAGCCGAGAAGTTATGATTAATTCCCATACTATCACTGCACTCTCCAAAGGCATGATTCTCAAATTCTCCACCATGATCCGTACGAATACCGCAATAGAGAATCCTTTCTCGTTTTGGACCTTCTTGGCAAACACAATAAATTGATCAAATGTTTTATCTTTTGATGATAAAAGAATGACCCATGTGAATCTTGAGAAATCATCTACTATAACCAATGTATAAAGATTGCCGCCAAGGCTTTTTACTCTAATGGTCCAACTAAATCCATATGGAGTAATTGGAGAGGTCTATTAGTTGATATTTATGTTTTCCACTTGAAAGAAGATTTGGTTTGTTTACCTTTTTGACATGCATCACAGATCATATCATTTTTAAAAGAAAGTTTTGGTAAACCAATAACCAATTCCTTTTTCTGTAGTTTATCAAGTTGAATCATATTGACATGTCCTAAACGCTTATGCCATAACCAACTTTCATCTAAGTTACCAACAAAACATTTTTCGAATCGAATTGTTTTTAGACAGATTAAGAGTATAACAATTACCTTCTCTGGAGCTCTAAATAATGCTTTGGATTTAATACTATCTAAAGAGAGAGCATCCTTACTTACAATCAAACATTCTTCTGAATCAAAGATGACTAGGTTTCCTTTGTCCGTGCTTTGACTCACACTGAGGAGGTTGTGACATAATCCATCCACAAGATAAACATCTTTGATTTGAGGTCCATTGCTATTTCCAATTTTGCCAATGCCAAGAATTCTTCCGGACTCATTTCCACCAAATGTTACCTTGCCACCTTCCTTATGTTTGATTGAAGCAAATTTGGATTGGTCTCCGCCATATGTCTTGAGCATCCACTGTCAATGTACCACTTATTGGGATTTGATGCTCTAAGACAAATCTGCATAAGAAGAGATATCATTTTTTAGGTACCCAATATTCTTTGGGTCCTTTTGAGTTAGTTTGTGTCTTAGGAATCATATAGGATCCCTTAGGCACCCATTGATAGTTTCCTATAGGTTTAATTGATCTATCTTTCTTATGAAAACATGAAGAAGTAGTATGACCTTTTCTATTACAATAGTTGCAATGTGCAAAAGGATTTGAGGTATGAACAGATTTTTGAAAATAATTCATGTAGGATCTTTGTCCATGTTTCTTTTTGTCATAATCAGGCTTGTAACCAATTCCTGATTTGTCATTTGTAAATCTTTGCTGTTTCAAAATTACCTCAAGCATTTCACTTCCTCTAGTGAATTTTTCAAGAGTCTTTGTAAGGTATTCATTTTTCTTTTTCGTAATAGAACATTCATCACATATGATATTTTCAGGAACTGAAAGATTTTCTACTTGTTGTTCAAGTGTTGTATTCTTCCTTTTTAAAACACAATATTTTTCAGCAAGTTCATTAAATTCGTTTTGAACAAGTTTGTATTCAGTAGACAATTCATTATAAGTTGGTTTTGCATCCTTTTCACAAGCAGAGATAGGTGTAGAAATCGTTTGAACTTGTTCTTCTAGTAGTTTGATTTTTCTTTTTGAAAATAAGAGCTCTTTTGCGCTTTTCTTAAATTCAAGATAAAGAGAATCATATGTTGAAGATAATTCATTATAAGGTAAATCGAATTACTTACCTCTTCGTTGTCCGATTCCTCTTGAGCCACAAGGCGTAGATTGGCACTTTGTTCCTCTTCGCCTCATCTTCATCGATGAGTCGTTGCCCCATATAGCCGATACATAAGCTCTTTTCTTGAACTTATTGAATTTCTTCTCTTTGTTTTTCACCGAGGACATTCTCGATTTGATGTGGCCTCGGTTTCTCACATTCATAGCATATAATTGGTTTCTTAGTTTCGTGCTAGAATTTCCTTTGTGAAACCTTCGTGAGATTGGTCCTTTTTGTAGAATTTCTTGAATCTTCGGACCATCATTCCTAGCTCACCATCTTCATCTTCATCTTCTTCATCGTCATCTGATTTTACCTCTTTGATGGTTTTAAGAGCTATTCCCTTGTGCTTGACATTGATATCATTTAGTCCTTTCTTGAATTTGATCTTCCCTCATATTCGTAAAGGCCGCCAAATAGGGTCGCCATGAGGCCATTGATTCGCCTCGAGATTCTTCAATTGCAAGTGACCTTGGCTTCCCATTCCTTGGTGAGAATATTTAGTATTTTCCTCACTTGGGCAAAGTTGTTCATATTCTTTTCCCAAGGCAATGAGTTGATTGATCAGTGAGTGAATCCGAGTTGAAATTCACCAATAGATTCTCCGGCTTCATCCGCAATAGATCATATTCAGTCATGAGAGTATTGATACTATTTTCTTTGATCGCACTGTTCCTTCATGAGCTATTTCAAGAGCATCCCACATTTGCTTAGCAGATGGCAAAGTGCAGATTCTCAAATACTCTTTTTGGCCAAGAGCACTTTGCAGCATGTGAATTGCCTTCATGTTGAGAGTGACTTGTTTCTTATCATTGTCATCGTACTCTTCTTCTTTCTTGGGAGTTCTGATGTCATCTACAACTGAGGAAGGAACATAGTTTCCTTTCTCAAAGACCCTCCACAAACCAAACTCAGAGGCCATTACATAGACCCTGAACTTAGCCTTCCAGAATGAGTAGTGCTCTCCATTGAAACCTGGGGGTTGGTTGATTGAGGCTCCATCTGGTAGAATTCCTTCCATTGGATCTTTGTGTCTAGGATGTTAGTCCTTCAAATTGACAACCTGGCTCTGATACCAAATGAAAATGAAAGGAAATCACCAAGAGGGGGTGAATTGGGGATTTTAAAACTTTTATAATAACTTTGCACCCAAGCTGAAGCTAAACGTAAAGAGATAGGGAAGAAGAGCTTGACACGTAAAGTTTATCCTGGTTCGGTCTAAATTCTTGACCTACGTCCAGTCCCGACTCTCTGGGTTTTTCTACTATCACTTAACTCGTATACACACTCGTACTCAAGGATTATCCTCTCTCTAGGATACACTCCCCTTACAAGTTGTAATCAAATCCCAATCTCCAAGTCCCTTGACTTGAGATCTTTTACAATGAATGAATAATTTGTATAAAAGCTCTCTCACGAGAAGATAATGATAAACACCGAGGCTATGAGTTGCTATGTGACCGTTACTTCTCAACTTAGCATGTTCTTCATTTGAAATTCAGTTTGATGAGGATTATAGCCACCGATTAAATTCCCGGACGCGTGAAATCATTCTCGCCTTCTGATTCTTCGCGCTTATTCAATGATTCCTTTGATCCAATTTAATACCTGAAACATTCTCAATATAGAGTGGTTAAATATATTTGAATATACTAAATGAATGCAATAAATTCGTATAAACATGGTAAGTTTTGTAGTTTAAAAGAATCAGGATGAAACCAAGAACCATCATTTCTCGTTGCCTTAAACTCGAGTTCTCCAAGTCGCCTCGAGTTCGTAAGGCATTTTAGAGTATCCGGTTTATCTTCGTGAGAGCAAACTCGGAGTTTGATGTAAACTCGGAGTTTGTATTTTGTTTTACCATGTGAACTCGAGTTCACGAAGGTAGGCTCGAGTTCGAATGCTCTCTAAGCTTTTTGTCGAATGAACACCGGAGTAATATCTCACAAGATAAGGTGCTCGAGTCCATTAGTGATTAGGCTCGAGTTTAACACTATTCATGCCTAAGAGTTTTGGTTGCTCGATTAGAGTGGACTGTAACACGAGTACAAACTCGGAGTTTGTACACTTGCTTTTCTTTCTTCGATGAAGGGCTCGAGTTCATATTCTTAGGCTCGAGTTCGGCTTAATTTATTCCATGGCTTATTGAAGTGAACTCGAGGTTTGAACTTAAACTCGGAGTTTGTAAAGAAGGAAAACTTGGGAGTCTTCACAAGGGAAAACTCGAGCTTGCAATAATGTGCTCGAGTTTACCTATTTGTAAACTCTTCTTCGTTTGTCAAACCATAGAGTAAACTCTACACAAAAGTATTAGGCTTGAGTCCATATACTTGGGCTCGAGTGTTCATTAAATTATAGCCATAGAAACAAGTGAACTGTACTTAAAAAGGATAAACTCTGGAGTTTAAAGAGATACATTTTAATTAGAAAATCTTCCTACATGGGAAAACTCGAGCTTGTCTATACTGTGCTCGAGTTTACTCGCTTGTAAACTCTTTATTATTATATCATCAGGTTTAGGCTCGAGTCTATTTACTCGTGCTCGAGTTCGTTATGCCGAAAATATCCCGATGAGCTCTGCTTGCAGAAAACTCGAGTTTGCTTAGTTAGGCTCGAGTTTTGAGGTGACAGAATGATTTTGACTCTTTTGTCATTTTAAAAACATTCGTACTTGTTTACAATTGTTATTAATCATCAAAACACATAGAGAACTAACAGTATTGTCACAAAGGATTGGTATTTCTTTGAGGTGGACTCCCAAGTCAGATAATTGTTGCTTCAGCCAAAGAACTTGGGCACAGCAACTTGAGGCAGCACCATTGCAATGTTCCAATCCAAACTTCTTGAGTAGATCACGAAGGTACTTGGTTTGTGATATGAAGATTCCATCATTTCTTTGTTTCATTTGCATACCAAGAAAGTACTTCAACTCACCCATCATTGACATCTCAAATTCATTCTGCATTATCTTTGAAAACTCTTCACACAAAACATCATTAGTAGCACCAAAGATAATGTCATCAACATAAATTTGTACAATCAAAATTTCATTTATCTTGTTAGTTTTGATGAACAATGTTGTATCTGCCTTGCCTCTAATAAACCCTTGATCTAACAAAAATTTACTTAGTCATTCATACCAAGCTCTAGGAGCTTGTTTAAGACCATATAAAGCTTTCTTTAATCGATACACGCGGTCTGGATGATGTTCATTTTCAAAACCAGGAGGTTGTTCAACATAGACTTCCTCCTGAATAAATCCATCAAGAAAAGCACTTTTGACATCCATTTGATAGAGTTTGAAATCTTTAACACAGGCAAAGGCTAAAAGAACCCTTATAGCGTCCAATCTAGCTACTGGAGCAAAGGTTTCTTCATAGTCAATTCCTTCTTCTTGATTGTAACCTTTAGCCACTAATCTAGCTTTGTTACGAACAATAATTGCAGATTCATCTCGTTTGTTCTTGAATACCCATTTAGTTCCAATGACCGGATGGTCTTTAGGTCTAGGTACCAAATCCCAAACTTGATTCCTATCAAACTGGTGTAACTCCTATTGCATTGCTATCACCCAATCATTGTCTGAAAGGGCTTCATCAATTTTAGAGGGTTCAATTTGAGAGATAAAAGCAGAGAAGGCTACTTCATTTAGGGTACTCTTTCTTGTTCTTACTCCTTGATTCACATCGCCTATTACTTGATCTAAAGGATGATTTCTAATGAACTTCCAAGCCTTAGGCTGTGATGAGCTAGAATTTTCACAATCATTTTGAGGTTCAGATTCAAAAACATTTTCAGGATTTTCAATTGAAGCAGGAGTAGTTTTCGAGAAGAACTGATTTTTGAAAACATTTTCTTCATCATCATCCAGAGCCATCTTAGTTTTTGATTCACAAAATACAACATGCATAGATTCTTCAACAACACGAGTACGAGTATTAAAGACTCTATAGGCTTTACTTCTGTTAGAATAACCTAGAAATATGCCTTTATCAGATTTAGAATCAAACTTACCCAGATTTTCCTTACCATTATTGTGTATGAAGCACTTACAGCCGAAGACACGCAGATGAGACAGATTTGGTTTTCTTCCTTTGTAGAGCTCATAAGGTGTTTTATTTACCTTCATTCTCATATAGGCTCAGTTTGATATATAACTGGCCGTGCTCATTGCATCTGCCCAAAAGACCTGTGATGTTTGATTTTCGTTTAGCATAGCGCGGGCCATTTCGGTAAGTACGCGATTCTTCCTTTCAACCACGCCATTTTGTTGTGGTGTTCTTGGAGCTGAGAAGTTGTGGTCAATTCCGTGAGCATCACAGAATTATTGAAATGCTTGATTTTCAAATTCTCCTCCATGATCAGTTCGAATGGCTGAAATACACATACCTTTCTCATTTTGCACTTTCTTGGCAAACACAACAAACATATCAAATGTTTCATCTTTTGAGGATAAGAAAATGGTCCAAGCAAATCGAGAGAAGTCATCAACAATGACTAAAGTATATAAGTTTCCACCAAGACTCTTGACTCTAGCTGGACCGACCAAATCCATATGAAGTAGTTGAAGAGGCCGATTTGTAGAAATTTCAAATTTATTTTTAAAATATGATTTAGTTTGTTTACCTTTTTGACAAGCATCACAAATCATGTCGTTTTTAAATCGTAGTCTAGGTAAGCCAATAACTAAATCTTTTCTTAATAATTTGTTTAATTGAAGCATGTTGACATGAGCCAAACTCTTATGCCATAGCCAACTCTCGTCCAAGTTGCTAAGAAAACATTTTTCAGAAGTAACTTTAGGTAAATCTAGTGTATAGCAATTACCTTCTCTAGGAGCTTTAAACATTATCTTAAGTTTACCTTTGTCGATAGGAAGATCATCCTTTTTGACAATGAGACATTATTCTGAGTCAAAGATGATCCAATTATTCTGTCAAGACTTTGACTCACACTTAGGAGGTTGTGGTTGAGACCTTCTACAAAATAGACATCTTTGATCATGGGTCCATCTTTTGTACCAATTTCACCGATTCCAGCAATTTTTCCTGATTGGTTGCCTCCAAAGGTGACTTTTACACCATCCTTTGATTTCATTGCAATAAATTTAGCTTAATCTCCTGTCATATGTCTGGAGCATCCACTGTCAATGTACCACTTGTTTATTCTTGATGCTCTCAAACAAACCTGAAACAAAAATTAAGTCTTAGGTACCCATTTTTTCTTGGGTCCTTTGGGATTAGTTTGGGCCATGGAGACATAGGTTCCTTTTGGGACCCATTGATAATTGCCAACAGGTTTATTTCTTCCATCCTTTTGTGAAAACAGAAGAGGTACTATGACCCTTTCGGTTGCAGTAATTACAGTGAGCAAAAGGATTTGAGATGTGAACTGATTTCTGAAAATAGTTCAAATAAGATTTTTCACCTGTTTTCTTCTTTCCTTTCTTTTTGTCAAGGATAGGGTTATATCCAATGCCTGATCGATCATTGGTAAATCTTTGGTCTTTTAGGATAACATCTAGCATTTCACTACCCTTAATGAATTTCTCAAGAGTTTTCGTAAGATGTTCATTTTTCTTTTTCAGAATAAGGCATTCATCACATATAATATTTTTAGGAGAAGAAAGGTTTTCTATTTGTTGTTCAAGAGTTGTATTCTTCCTTTTTAGAGCAAAGTATTTTTCGGCAAGTTTTTCAAATTCATTTTGAACAATATTGTACTCAGCAAATAATTCATCATAAGTAGGTTCAGGATTAGATACCTCTTTTTCAGTTTTTTGTTGTTCTTCTTCTTCTGCTACCAAGCAGAGATTGGCACTTTCTTCTTTATCCTCATTTTCTTCTTCGTCTGAGGAACTGTCTCCCCATATAGCAGACACATAGGCCTTCTTTCTGAATCGACTGAAATTCTTCTTCTTTTCTTTGTCTTTCAACTCTGGACATTCTGATTTGAAATGTCCTGGTTTCTCATTTGGATGGGAGGAAACACACACACTCTTCTGCAAAACCGCCTTAGCTAACCCACAAACAAACAAAGGCACTTCTCCTAATTAAACAAAAATTTATTCAAAACATATATATAAAAATTGGTTACAGTTGAAATTAGTCCTTCAAATATTTTTCCAGACAGTTGCCGCCTCAAATTTCGAGGTGATACGATGATACACTTGGCCTCTACTATTATTCTTTTTTGTGCATATATATTCACTTTCACAATTTTTTTAATAATTTTGTTAACCACATCAATTTAAGCTGTAGTGTACTTAATACAATGGTACCAAATTAAAGACCCAAAATGTATAGTTTCTTGGCCATCCACACAATATAGTTAAAAGTCGTTATTTTAAAATTTCCAGCATCCAAGTTGCAAGCAAAACCCTAACTTAAATATACCGATTCCCCCCCCCCCCCCCGAAAGCCCCTATAAATTCCACTTCAATGCCTCCCATTTTTTCATCAAACACCAAAAGTAATAATAACAAAAACAATGGAGTTCTCATCCAGTTAGCTTCCATTTTTCTCCTCTTCTTCTTTCTCTTAACAGTCTCAGCCTATGCTCACGACTCCCCACAAGACTACGTGAATTTCCACAACGCAGCAAGAGGAAACGTGGGCGTTAGAGAGGGAGCCCAAAAGCAATTTTTGTGCTGCGACATTCGCTCAATTATCTGCCTTTAATTCACAGTAAGCCATAATATATTATTAAATTAATTTATTACATGTGACTGAGTTAATGGAATAATGGGCTGTTCACTTACAATGTGAGGAACATCAAAATTTAATTAAATTGGGAGAAGTGCCACGGATTGTTTGAAATATATACAAAAACTAAAAATAAAGACATGACGGCAACTAGAGGGCTTTAATATTTAATCATCAAAAATATTAATAGAATATCTCAATTAATCTTATTCAAATCTTAAATTCGGTAAAATATAATTAAATATAATATATATACATATATACACAACATCAAACCCTTATCATTGCCGATGCTTTAAAGTGGTCTAATGGGTTTTCGTAGAATTGCCAAAAGACGACAAGTTACTAATATAGTTTTATTTTGCTTTGCTCAAGTCAATATGACTTTTAGTCAAGGTAAATTCAGCAAGCACATCATCTGAAATAAAACGAGATTAACGTTGGGATGAAAATGAACATAACAATTAAGTTATCACATAGTTCAGAAAGAATTGTCATATTCAACTCTCAAACGATTTACACGTGCAAGACTTCATATATGGTGAAAAATAAAATTGAATATTTTTCCCCACTTCATATACAGTCAAGAATTATAATTTTAAAGTAAAAGCTTGCAGAGTACAGTAAAAGTTTAACAAAATTTTACACTAGGGTAAAGGAGCAAAAATACACATGTGCTTTACCCTCGGGAGCGCCCAGCACCATATGCTTTTTTGGGGAGCAAAAATACACATGTGGTTGCATTTTAGGAGAAAAAATCACACCACGGTTAAAATCTAACTTAATGGTGAATTTGCAACAGAAAATGTCATATTTACAACAACATTTAAACACCTGGTTTTTGAACATAGAAAGGTCATTTACAACAAGAAAAATGTTATATTTACAATAGGAAGTGATGTGTTGTATTTACTACAAAATTTAAAATCTGGCCATATTTATAACAAAATGGCATATGTACAACAACATTTAAACACCTAGATTTTGAACATAGAAATGTCATTTACAACAGAAAAATGCTAGATTTACAACAAGAAGTGTTGTATTTACAACAAAATTTAAAATCTAGCAATTTACAACAGAAAAAACAATATTTACAACAGGCTAGATTTTAATGTGCTGTGACTTTTGCTCCTGAAATGTAACCACGTGTGTATTTTTGGTCCCAAAAAAAGCATATGGTGCTGGGCACTCCCGAGGATAAAGCACATGTGTATTTTTGCTCCTAAACCCTTTACACTAACATAAGATTTCTTGTTTTAATCAAATACTGACGATGGACACATCATGTTATTGCTAATCACTGTGGTAAGATCTGTAGGGTCCAAATACCATTTCAACGGTCCATATTTAAAATTTTCAGCTAGATCTAAAAATAATACTCCCTCGAGTCCTAATTATAAGACATAATTGACTTTTTTATAGAAATTAAGGAAGCTAATTAAATTACTTTAGAGTATTTTTTTTGTTCTTCAAAGTAATTAGTTTGACTAATAAACTAATATATAATCTAAAGATATACAACACATAAAATGGATTAAGTAACTTATTTGGCTTCCTTAATTTCTCCTAACAAAGTAAACTATGTCTTATAATTAGGACCAGAGGTAGTAATATTTCTTCTTAAAACACTAACCTTCTCAGATATTATCTTTGTGTTAAAAGGCCAAGGTGTTCATCAAGCAACCTAAAGTATTTTTTTTTTCAGTTGATTCAGTAACCTAAAGTGATTTCCCTTCTCCCAATCTACCTTCTACCCAATAAGAGAGAAACCTTGCTATTTATAGGCAAAATCTCAAGTCCAAGTGGTCCCCACATTTAAGAGATCCAAAACTCATTCTTTCTTCTAATCCATTAGATCTAATTTGCACTTTTTGACATTGAATCCTAGCCATTCCTCCATTTGGTCGACATACTCCTTCATTATTGGCCATTTGAATTGCTTTGTATGTGTCAATTATCCATTGCTCAGTTGTTCTCATTGGCTCATGCAATTAAATGAGGATTAAGCTTAATTCTTGCTTAAATTAGGGCCATTGGATTTTATTAACACGTGCCACAATCCTATAATTTCTTGACATTTAAATCAGCCCTCCCATGGCCCTAATATTTTCGAAAATCATTGCCTAATTAAATGTCTTTATTTCATTTTATCAACATAGAATCATATACCAATAATTAGCCCAAGCTATCTTGTCATTTAATTTGCTAATTTATGTTAATTTGGCTAAGGGTGTTCATAACCCTCTCTTTATGTCCTTTGATTATAAATTAGTTACTCTTTTATGTGCTATTTATATCACATTAAATAGCTCCTAAATAATGTCTCCTAATTAACCATTGGTTAATTAATTCCAAATGAAATTTGGATAACAATATAATCAATAGATTATAATTCTTTGAGACATATATTCACCTCTGTATTTTGCTAATTATTTACCAAAATTCAATGTTTACATGAATTATGAAAATTAGGGTATTACATTATTGAAACAACTTGAATCAGGAAGTTAGACAACTCGAGTTTTGGTTTAAAGTCAAACACTCAAAAGTGCTCCAACACCTAAAGTTCTTGACTTCTACTCATTTTGGATCAAACAAGATGAAATCGTGTTTGTCTATACAAAACTTGAGTTCCAAGCAATTAACTCGAGTTCCTTTTATAAAACTCATGTTCAAAGGTATGACTTTTGATCTTATGTATGCTCAATGATTACTTTGGAAAACTTGAGTTTCTCTTTATGAAACTCGAGTTTGAACAACTATGACTTGAGTTCTTAAAATTTTTTCAAAGGACTTATGATTTCAGCAAAACGTTCAAGAATGCAAAAACTCGAGTTCTATTTGAGCAACTCGAGTTACAGGCTAGAGTTGGAAATTCAAAACTCAACTTCCTCTTTCAAAGCCCATTTGCAAACTGAACTCGTTTTGTAACAGTTTTG
Source organism: Acacia pycnantha (assembly GCA_025563575.1). Classification (NCBI taxonomy): domain Eukaryota; kingdom Viridiplantae; phylum Streptophyta; class Magnoliopsida; order Fabales; family Fabaceae; genus Acacia; species Acacia pycnantha. The sequence goes on from JAMWYP010000046.1 coordinate 2,192,151, forward strand.
TTTTGAGAACAAAACTCAAGTTTTGTAAACTAAAACTCGAGTCAATAACTCGAGTCATGTTTAACAAACTCGAGTTTTGTTGCCTCGGTAAATCAATCATCGTCTTCGTAAATTCAAATTCAATGATCAATATCCCATTACTTCAGACGGATAAACCGCCTCGGAGCATCATCAGTCTTTTCTTTTAAGAAAGATAAGGGTCAAGGGGAGGACTGCGACCTATTTATCACTCATAATTATTCTCAATGCTTTCAATCATGTTTATTAGTGATTTTCAGATGATCAAACAAAGGCTTACGTGAAAATCTTCAAAAAGCAAGATCTGTATCAGAAGCGTTTATTGCGTAGTAGAAAATAGAGCATGAACACGAAAATTGATTCAAAGTAGGACAGATGATCATATGTTTAGAGACCCATTTTAGCGAAAGCAAAAGTGACTCTACCTTAGTCAAATGCGGACCAAAAGCCTGTCATGCGAAGATTGTCAATGGCGATGCGAAAACGACATTTCATCTAATTAATCTTCCAACGACTCTGGCCAGTGTCTTACGGAAAGTTTTTGAGTCTAACGGAATGTTTGAAATCTCTTAATGGATAGTTTGAAGCTTCACCAATGATCATTAATGAAGTTCAGTTATAAATATGGAAGAGCATTCAATTCGAAGCCAACAACACACAACGATATCATTTATTGCTCAAGTTATTGCTCATTAATACTTTTTGATATCTTTTGATATTCAATTCTTCAATGATTATATATGTACTCTGTGAGAGAGTTACCTTCATTCAATTGTTAAATTGTTTGTTGTAATCGTTGTGAAAGTTAGTGGAAATCTCATAGGAGCTATAGGGACTGGCGTAGGCCACGTGGTTATGGCTGAACCAATATAAATCTCTTTGAACACTTCAGTGATATCTCTCTAACCTTTCTTTCCAGATTTAATTATTTCTTAAGTTCTTTTTTTAATTTTTATAATTCACCCCTGTAACATCCCGTTTTTCAAAAGCAGTATAATTTTTTTTTCATCAGAGTAGAGCATCGGAGCAAGAGTGTAACTGATATATATATAGTCAAAATGCCCATTGGCTAATTACAGAGACGGTACGATAACCGAGAGTTTTTAAAATAACAAAATAAGTGTTTCCCTGGCAATCCCCATGCCATGGCACACTACTACAAAAAACCTAAAAAACGACCTAAATAAGACCCAATTAACGTCCTTTTTCACAGGGACGTCTCGGGCTGGGTAGTCGTATATTTTTAAGTTTGGCGTCCTGAATTATTAGTCGTATATTGTTTAGTTTGTTTTTGTTCAATATGAGGCGTCCTTTTTTTACTTTCCGGACATTTTATTTGAGTTTTATTTTTAAAATGATACGTTTTATTAATATAAATTCCCAAATTATCTGCAAAACAAGAATACAATATTTACAATCCACTAGGTAGCCACAGTTTAAAAATAGCCTTCCTTCATTAACATATATCAGGCTGATTTAACCCTGAAACATATAAAAACTAGTGCACAGTAACATTTGAAATACATGATGAAATTCATGATGACCATATCAACAACAATATAATGTCAAAATGAAATACATAAGGATGAACACAATGTCAAATTCACACTAAACATTTGAAATAGTGCACTACCGGGTACCAGCGAACAACAATGTCAAATTCACATAAAGATGTCTAGCCAAAACACATCTCGAACAGTATCAACTTCTTCATCCAAGAACAGAGCAACACTATCAAAAAACTGTAAATTGGAAAACAAGCCATAAACTCAAGTGTGCAATCTACAAAAATATCAAATGCATTTGAGAATCATGGAGCGATCACATACATAAGTGTGCAATCTTCATATGGTTTCCCATTCCTTCACAATGATCCTTTCTTGCATCATATTCTTCATCATCTATCAATTCTACTTCACGTGTTATAGGTGGATTTGTTGAGAAATGGAGTGTATCATCAAGGTTCAGGCATTCTTCACCATACTTGCTTTTTTACTTTGAAGCACAATAGACATTTTTTTATCGGCAGGTCTGTAACATAAAACACTTGCTTCGCCTGACTTGCTAGAATGAATGGCTCATCTCTATGACCAAGTCGTTGAAGGTCAACTGAGACAAATCCAAATTTAGGATCTATGACAACAACATTATTACTAACCCACTTACATTTGAATAAAGCAACTTTGAACTTGTTGTAGCTCATCTCCTTTATTTCTTCAATAACTCCATAATAAGCCATTGATGCTAAAACCGGGTTTTTGTCTTTCGAACTCGAAAAGTGCATGGATTCAGCTTCAACCATCACCCCACTATTTTGCACAGAACTTGTCATCTTGGTCTTTTGTGTAGAAAGAATATCCGTTTATATCATAACCACTCCATGTGATGACCTAAAAAGAGGGCCCCCAGGCTAACCACTCAATTGTATCCGACACACCGGTCTCGTGCAATACCTTCTGCTAGAACCACTTTATGAATGTCTTATTTTGCTCATTAGCTATCTGCATGTCGTTCTTCCTTGGATTCATATTCTTCAAACTCTTCCTGTGTTCATCAATGTATGGTTGAACCACTTCCATATTATTCAGGATGTACAAGTGTGCTTGCAACACCTCTTCACGAGGCATATTCTTCAGTCTGACTCCTCGAGTTCCCTCGCTTATCCCCTCGTCATGCTGAGATTGTATCGTCGCCCCTGATAGATAATCCTTGCAGAAGTCCATAGCCTCTTCAACTACATATCTCTCAACTATTGAGGCTTCCGGTCGATAAGGATTTTTAGAATATCCTTTTAAGATCTTCATGTATCGCTCGAAAGGGTACATCCACCTTAGGTAAACTGGACCACACATCCTTACCTCCCTTACCAAATGTACTATCAAATGCACCATTATATCAAAAAATGCAGGAGGAAAATGCATTTCTAGTTGGGACAAAATAATAGAACTCTCATTTTCCAATTCATCCAACTTTTCAATGTCAATGACTTTGTTACAGATAGCATTAAAGAAAATACTCAATCTTGTTATAGTGGTTCGCACTTCATCTTTCATAATGCCTCTAATTGCTACAGGTAATAGTTGTTGCATTAACACATGATAATCATGGGACTTCATTCCCACTAACTTCAAATCGTCCATTGAAACACACCTTCTCAAATTAGAAGAATATCCTTGTGGAACCTTAATGTCATATAGACACCCACACAAACTTTTTTCTCCGCTTTTGATAGTGTATGAGTTGCTGGCTCCATGTATGCCCTCTTACCATCTTCCATTACTTGTGGATGTAACCGTTCTCTTATTCCCATATCAACCAGGTCTAGTCTCGCATTAATTCCATCCTTAGTCTTCCCTGGTATGTGCAAAAGAGTACTGACAAGGCTATCGCACACATTTTTCTCCACATGCATCACATCGAGACTGTGTCTCACATCAAGACTACGCCAATATGGGAGATCAAAGAAAATTGACCTCTTCTTCCATATACTCTTCCGACTCACAATCCTTTGCTTCTTACCCAATATGACATTGATATGCTTCACCCGGCTATAAACTTCCTCTACGGTCAATGCCTTTGGAGCCGTTCTATGATCCGGTTGGCCGTTAAAACGCTTTCTTAACTTACGATACGGGTGGAACCGATGAAGAAACCTCCTGTGACCGAGGTAGACCATTTTTTTCCCGTGCTTTAGTTGATGGAAGTCTGTGTCTGCTTCACATATTGGACATGCTTTATGCCCCTCACACTGTACACGACAAATTTCCGTATGCGGGAAAGTCGTTTATCGTGGTAAATATCATTGCACGCAACTTGAAGGACTCCTTCTTATATGCATCAAACACATCTACGCCTTCCTCCCACAACTTCTTCAAATCCTCAATCAAAGGCGCCAAGTACACATCGATATTGTTCCCGGGCTGTTTTGGTCCAGAAATCATCATAGAAAGCATCACGAACTTGTGTTTCATACATAGCCAGGCAGGTATGTTGTATATTACAAGGAGAACCGGCCATGCATTGTGAGTGCTACTAAGAGTTCGATACGGATTGAAGCCATCTGTACAAAGCCCCAGCCGAAGGTTTCTTGGCTCACTACCAAATTGAGGGAACATTTCGTCTATTTTCTTCCATTGTAGAGAGTCGTAGGGTGCTGAAGATATTTTCCATCGATACTCTCTCATCAGAATGCCATCTCAACTTCTTCGTCGTTGCCTCACTAGTAAAGAGACGCTTAAACCGCGGTATTATTGGAAGATACCACAATGCCTTCAAAGGTTGCCTTTTTGTTGTCTTATCTCCAGAACCACCACCTTTTTTTGTCACTTTGTATCTTGAAGTTTTACACTTCGGACAATTACTAAGGCCTTCATACTCATTTCGTACAATATGCGAGTCATTAGGGCAACTGTGTATCTTTTCATACTCCATGCCCATGGTAGACAAGATTTTCTTCGCTTCATACATACGATTTGGAAGTACATTATCATCTGGCAACATATCACACAACAATTCAAGCAGCGACGTGAAACTGCTATCGATCCACCCACAAGTTGGCTTTAAGTTGACCAATTGTAAGGTCCCAGTCAACCGTGTATACTTAGTACACCCAGGGAACAAAGGTGTCTCTGCATCACTCCGGATGCTATCATATTCATGCGATTGTGCAAAATATTCTACCTCAACATCATGAATCATCCTCTACATTCCATCATCATCATCATCTACCTCTAGCTCATTTTGGTGGGACGCACTGGTACTTACTTCCTCACCATGCCATATCCACGTTGTGTATCGAAGGTTTATTCCATCACAAATTAGGTGATCCCTTATATCAGCAATATCCCTTCGAATCCCATTTAAACAATTAAGACATGGACAATAATACATCCCATTTTTTGTAGCCACGTTCATTCTAGCAAATTCAATAAACTCTTCCACCCCATTCTCATATTCTTCACTAGTTCTCAAAGCATTCATCCAACTATGACCCATTTTATTATCACCTAAGACATTTCCAACAACAGTCAACTTCAAGAATGACATGATTCATATTCTCAATCATGTAAAAAAAAATCGGTAGCATTTCCCCTTAACAGTAAGACATCCCAAAATTTCAACAACAAACCATTTCAACATAATTCAACAAAACTTAATTACTAACTAAGGAAATTTTGAAATTATCAGCTACTTCAATGCACATTAAATCTAACTAATATTTAAGACCAAATGCTCCCTCAGTTTCTGCCCAAGGTCGGCACATACATAAGAAAATTAAAGAAAGAACAAGAATGAAGCATCAAGCAATAAAGAAGGCAAAAACAAAGCAAAGAAGTTGAAGGTTAAGGTAAGTCATGAGTTTTTTTGCACTTCCTTATATATAACTTCAAGAGCCCCTACATATGTAAACTCAAAAACCAAGACAATACCAAGTCTAGCTACAAAAACCAAAGCATCAATATAATATAGAAACCAAGTGTAGACAGCAAACCATTGATAAAAGCCTCAAAGAATGGCAACATAAGCTAAGCAAAAGCATTAATTAAGGTTTTGATTGCGTCACTGTTAGAGCCAGCGGCGAGAGGAAGCGAAGAGGGAAGAAGGAGAGGAGATCGGCGACGGTAATGGACGAGACAACGAACGAGAGCCGACGACGGACACCGCCGCGAAGAGGGAAGACGGAGATGAGACCGACTTGAGTTTGTCGATGGACGGCAATCGCGATTAGGGGAGAGTGGCAGATAGCGATTAGGGCTTTCGTCGTGAGTGGGATTTCGACTAAAATGGAAGTGCAGAGGAAATAATAGATCAGAGTGTGCGAAGTAAGTATATATTCGAATTAAGGCGTCCTGAAATATGAATCAGGACGCCCAAAAACAAATAAAGGCATCCTGGTACAAAATCAGGACGCCTTAAAACAAATAAAGGCGTCCTTAAATTATATCAGGACGCCTAAAATTCGATAAAGGCGTCCTGAATATGTTTCAGGACGCCAATAATTTTTTTTAGGCGTCCTGATATAAAATCAGGACGCTAATAAGATAATTTAGGCGTCCTGTTCCTATATTCAGGACGCCTAAAAAAATTCCCTAAGCGCCAAAAAATTTCACGAAAAAAGCTCGCCATGGCGGTAATTTTTGGCGCTAAAAATTAAATATTTGGCGTTCTTATATTATTTTAGGACGCCTTATCTAATTAAAAGCGTCCTGAACATTAGTTCAGGACGCCAAATGCTTAGAATTCAATTATATAATTACAAGAATGCCACTACGTTTACTTTTAACTTCCTTTTTAAAAATAAGGACGTTTTTAGGGAAGTAGTAACCCTTTTTTGTAGTAGTGGCAACAAAAGATGGTCTGCAGTCGGATCTCTAAGCTTGCTGCTTTCCTCTCTCCTCGGTCCTCGGTTCTCCTGACCCTGACGCTATGTTAAGAGCTGAGGTCCAATGCATACGGACCCCAGGCAACGGTTAACCTCATGTTTACATACACACATATGGATTACAGATAATCACAACCTTAACATTATATAAACACGTAACCAAAGCACATATATCGCTCCCAGCATGCAAATATATCACTCCCAGCATTACAGATGTATCGCTCCCAGCATTACAGATATATCACTCCCAGCATGCATACAACTATCTTCTAACATAATATGCATTCCAACAACACACCACATATATACATACCATACACACATCACACACATGCATAATATAACCATCAGAGTTAGTGTTACAGTACGCAAACGTACCTTCGTTGACGAAAAATGATACTTCTGTCGGAATACGGCATGACAGTAGGTCAGAACGTAATCAGAGATATCCTATACAGACAATATCACATTTATTAGAAATAAGTCATTATGACGGACATATTTTAATCATAAATGACCATTTTACCCCTGACCCCCTAATCGGCCGAATTTCGCCAGAACTTCGTTACTGTGACTCCCAACTTTCAGAAACTCAATCCATACTATGTTTTTACCTCGTCAGGCATCTTTCAATGCAATGAGACTTAAAAACAATAATAGGAATTTCATTTCCTACTTCCTAGATCTAACTAACACTTCTACTAAAACTACCGAACAAAAGACTAGAATTTAAAAGCTAAGGACCGAAGAACTCACCCGTGCAGAACTTCACTACAACTTCTCCAAGCTCTTCCTTCTCTCTAGCCTCTCTCTAAGTTTTGAAATATTGGAGAGGATTTGGAGTGAGATTTGTGAAGAATGAAGGTGCCTATTTATAGACTTTTTGTGAGGTCAAAATGGTCTTTTTCCAAATCCTTCTACTTGAATCTTGGCCATAGGATTTTTGGGGAAAAATCTCCACCACACACCTAGCTTGGCTGACCTCCCCCTCCCCAAAATTCCACAAAATGATGTCATGTTGATTATGTCACACTTGCTTTATGGGGTTTCACCCGATAAAGTCCCCTGTTCGGTGTTCTAATCGTGTAATCTTACATAATCTCAAAAATCCAAGAGCATAGCCTCGAAGGTCTATTCTTCCTCTTTAAAAATATATTGGTTAACTAAATTTTTGATTCCATTCACGGTATTTCGTTGCCTGCCGAACATTTTTGGATAAACGTCTTCGGTTACGGAAATCGCTTCGGGTAATGTCCAACTCAGGACAAAATTACACTGAATCATAATATGTCCAGTTGTTAGCAACCTAATTCAAGGATTTTGAGTTAGGATTTATTTTCTATTGGTTCTCATTTATCCTGTTGTCTTTTCTACAAAATATCTTTCTACTTTTCAAAACTTCTCCACTAAGTCTTCTATTTAATTTTCACTCAATTTCCTTTTGTTTTTCTCTCTTAAAATTTCGGCCAACATCCCCCCAAAACATTGACTTTTCAACTTCCTTTAATCACTTACTTTATGCTTTAATTTTCTTAATTAACAATTAATCCATTGGCTAATTATCTCCTTAAGTATTTATATAATTCACCTTATTCATTTCCTAAAGAATTAGTCATAAATTACTTAATTAATCCCTTACTAATTGTTGACAATTTTCTTAATTGAGGTTAATTATTATCTCACAACTATTGGACTGACATTGGTATTTTATGTCCCATGTAAAATATTAAAAATCATGGGGTCATTTTGGTCCTCAAAATACTTTTTGATTTTTTCCCTTTAATTTTTCAAAGGTTGTAATTTAATAAATCACCAAAATTAGAGACAATATACTCTCTAATTTTAAATAATTATTTTATTGCCTCTTACGATTTATCACAATATTTTTAGGCCATTTTATGCCCCACAAATGCATTTTTTTGGCTCTTTAGTACATTAATTCTTCTAATTTTAATAGGATTTACCTTAGAAAATAAGATAAATACTACACTAGTTTTGAGACCACATATTCACCTATTTCCAATAAGTATTATTTACTAATTTATGATATTTATCATAAATACGATTTTTAGGGTATTACAACCCCCCTCGTGCGTGACTTCTGTACCTAACAAAAGTCTTCCATCACAAGTCAGCATACCCTTTGTAGTGTGTTTGGTTTGGAGGGGACTCTCCTCTCCTCACCTAATCCCATTTTGGCTCCCCTCCGAAAACGAGGGATTTTGAATGGGAGCCCTAATTTTTGACTATTTTGCTCATATAATTTGAGATATTTTATTAATGCCTATGAAAAAATAAAAAATTAACTCCTCACCCATTTTGAAACACAGGGAGAAAATTAATTCAGAACATAAAAATAAAATTTCTTGACTTTTATCCCTTCATGGTGTAATACCCGGATAAATGAAAGGGGTATTTTTGGTAAGCAAATATATAATCTCAAGACTTGTGATAATATAGTATGTTTTTCTAAGGAAAAATCTCTTGGAAATTAGAAAATCTAAGGGCCAAAGTTCCAAATGACGAAAATGCCCCTAAGGGACATAAATAACTTAGGAAAATTATGAAAAATCCTAACAGGCAGTAAAATGACCAAGTGAATTATGAGAGTATATTATCTCTAATTACGATAATTTAATAAATTATGAACTTGGAGAAATTGAATAAGAATGCTCAAAAAGTATTGAAATGACTAAATTACCCTTGTAAATTCTAAAATAATACAAGAGGCATGAAAATTCTAATGTTAAGGCAAAAGTTTGAAGATAAAGGAGTATCTCAAATAATAAAATTATCAGCTATTGATAAGAAAGTAATTAAGTAATTATTGGCTAATTATTTAAGCATAGGCAAAGGAAATTCATGAATAATTATGTAAAACCCTAAAAATTGTGGTTTTTGGTTTAAAATTAGTAAAAATATATTTTCTAATTAATTGGAAATTTTTGGGAAAAATGGATGAGTTTAGGTATTTTTAAGCCTAAATACAAGAATGGACCAATTAGGGATTTTTGTGGAATTTTTGGGGAAAAATTAAATAAGTAAATAAATAATTAATTAATTAATTAATTAATTAAAAAATAAATATTTATTGTTAAATAAAAAGGGCCAGCCGAAATGTTACCCAAGAAAAAAGAAAACAATAAAATAGGATAATATTTAGAAAATTAATAAGGAAGTTATATTATTATATAATATAATTAAATTTTGTGAATAGTGATTTAATAAATAGGAAACGGATCCTATCGAGAGATCTAGGAATGAGATTTCCAAAGTCAAGGTAAAATATTGACCAGTGGGTTTTTATCTTCCGTTAGACTCTTCCGGAAGTTAATTCTGAAGCCGATTGTGCATTTTTCTAATAAAACAAAATAGGGAAAAATGCAGTTAGGCATATTTTTGGATTTGAAGAAAATAAATTCTAACTCAATATCTAGAAATGAGTTTGAAGTTATCTGGACATATTTGGAATCAGTGAATATCGGGGAAATTGGACCGGAAGCTTCTGGAAGGGACACGTGGCGCCATTTTATTGGCCAAACCCTTAATTTTGGACCATGAATTTCGGCCAAGTGTGAAAAGGGAAAAGGGAAGAAAGGGTTTTTTCAAAAGTTGTGTTGGACGGTCCAGATCGCTTCTCACAAAGTTGATGCGACGGCCGAAACCCTAACCCTTCACCTATAAATACCCCCCTCCCTTTGCATTTTCACACCATTTCTTTCCTCCTTGGCCGAATCTAGAGAGGGAAAGAAGAGAGAGAAGCTCTGGGCAAAATTGTGCAGAAGTCTTCAACGGGTAAGTCATTCGGTCCTTAGTCTTTAGTTCTTTCGGTAGTTTTAGTAGAGCTGTTAGTTAAATCTAGGAAGTAGGAGATGAGATTCCTATTCTTGTTTTTAAGCCTCATTGCATTGAAAGATGCCTGACGAGGTAAAAACATAGTAGGGATTGAGTCTCTGAAAGTTGAAAGTTAAAATAGCAAGCTTTAAGCTTTCGTAGTTCTTTCAATAGTTAGAGTAGCATTTATTTTTCAAAGTATGATTAGATATCATATGATAGGGCTATTTTAGTCTAGAATTTCAAAAATTATCATTGGGTCGAAGTTCTGGCAAAATTTTGGGAAGAAAATTTGCAAGAGTAACGAAGGTCGGCAAAATTCCGCCAATAGGGGTATAGGGGCAAAATGGTAATTTTTACCTAAAATGCCGCTTATAATGTAAGATCACTAATAAAAGTGATATTACTCTTATAGGACATCGAAACTCTGATTTGCTGCCGTTACGCTGTCCGACGTGCCGCTGTTGGACGTTTCGCCGTTTTTCGTAAAACGTGCCATTTCCGTCAAAAGTACCGAAGTACCATCAAACGAAGGTACGTTCGTGACGTACTGTAATACTGACTCTAATGCTTATAGTCTGCTTATATTTGATACGGATAGTTTCATAAGTCATGAGAGGGACTCTGTTCCGGGTCATGCACAGTGACTAAGGTAATAAACTTAGATAATAACTATTACAACTTCACGTGTTATGGTTTTGATAATGCCGTTATGTTTTCCTAGCGCTGAGGACACGACCGATCATCGTGGCACTGGTGAATAGTGCAGGCAAATAACTTTGCTTGTAGGGTAGTTGATATTAAATGATCAAGGATCATTGCTGTAATTCATTCTAGAAATATCTGTTGAACATATATTGTTATATAGGCATGAGGTTAACCGTTACCTGAGATCCGATGGGTATTGGATCTCAGCTCTTACTATAGCATCACATCAAGGTCCAGAGAGAAACCAAGGACGGAGGATAAGAGTGGGCAGAGCGGACAGCACACTTGAAGATGAAGACCGCGTGGAAACCCGATCAAGGACGTCTAGTATCTAAACAGATAATGTATTAATCTTTATGAACAGGTGATTACGCCACTGTTATTGTTATAATCAGTTACTCAATTTTTTATTCTGATGCTCTACTCTGATTTAAAAAAAAAAAATTGCTCTGAAATTGGGATGTTACACTTTTGGTATCAGAGAAGCTTTCCTGGCATGAATTTAACTATGTTACCACGGACAGTTTGGTGCCGAAGGCAAGGCTAGTCTACGTGGGTGTGCCAATCAGTCACCGTATAAGTCGGTGAGGCCCCCATGGTAGACACTTACCTGGCCATTCTGTTCGGTTAACGGAGTTATGTTCAAAAGCCTTTTAAACTTGGAGCATATTTGAAAATGAGTACTGATATAACTCTAGCGTTATGTTCTAGAGATGGACAGAAACGAGGTCCTTTGCATAAAATTATACGGTCGAAGAAAACGTACCGCACAGATGTCCGTAGGATAGGGTTAAGATTGAACCTAGAATCGATGTGTTCACCGTTTGGACCTACGCCGATATCAGATGCCTCTGATATCACGATAACCCAGATAACTCTGATATCAGTCTCCGATAACCCTGATATCAGTATCTGATAGTTCTGATAACCTTGATATCAGCCTCTGATAACCCTGATAACCCTGGTAATGTCGCCTACCAACGACAATTTTGACTACCCGGGAGATCATAGACCTTGAAAATCAGTTCCGACACGAATTCTGATAACTCACTTTGATAACTCTGATAGTCTTCAGTTTGTACTGGACGATAGTTTTATCCTAGTACAAAGCTTGCCGGTGGAGCTAAGTCACGCCGGACGAAACTCTAAGACCGACGAATAGAAATACATGCGGTATTCGACCAATGTTAAAGACTTCTATCCGAAGAACCATTACATTATTCCGTATCTTTCTGGTGTTTGGACTAGATCCACTCCTCATCATTTCTCCTTGAAACCACTTTTGAGTGGAAAGCACAAACGAGCTCTTAGGAGAAGGACTATCCAAAGTTTTCAGCTGTTCATTCGTCATCTCAAGTGACGGATAACCCCAATATGTAAATAAACCGAAACGCAGATGACCTACAGAAGATAGATAAGGAATGGGGGGAAGCATAGTTGCGATGTTAGATGCCTGAGAAGTTATATAATTACAGATATAACCAAGTAGGGTCTGTATAGACTAAATTGACAAATAGGTAAGGAAGCGCAGATGACTATAACATCTTAATCATATTTTGAATCTGTATTTCGCTTCACATACTTTTGATAACCTCCAACTTGACCTAGACTAAAACCTTCGAACATATTCCCACCGGAGTCGGTATACAACACTGAACCCATACACGACTTGCTGGAAGCAGTGCTTGCCCAAGCTCATCAGTAAAACCTTCACACGGAAAAGGATAGGGAATGTTCGTAATCATAAATGGTTGCAAAGCAGTTGTATCCTTCCATGATTGAGACGAATAGAATAACAGAATACCTAAACACCTTGTTCCCTATGTTCCACTTAGTTTCATGTTCTCTTCTCGCCTTTATAGCAGGTCGGTTCGTCTTCTACGACATACACCTGTATAATCAATGGAGATCTCTTATTTATCTATCATTTATTCACCCATAGTTACTTGTTTGATACACTCAGCAATAGGAGCAACAACCTCCGTTTAACACATGGTTGGACTGGAAAGTCCAAAACTGTAAGGATAACATGTATGGACGGCACGACGAAACATCATGGGCGACAGTGGGAATTGGTAAAAAGCAGAACTCCATGGGAGCCCCAGTTGGTAAAGCCATGTCTTAAGCCTTGAGTAAACGAATTCCTTCGCTTTAGGGCTTTTCGATTCAGAAGCAAAGTTCTTCTTGTCTCAAAACCATTTCTGAACAAAACAAACAAATAAACTCCTAGATGAACAACTTAAGATCGATGTCTACTTCTTTCTAAATCATTCTCAAAGGCTAGAATTAGATAACTAGCTAAATATTATAACACATCCTACCATGAACTTTATGTACCTTACCTGTTTACTTGGAAGATTAAATTATTCATTAAAGACCATTGTTCTTTTAGACAGATCAGATGGAAAATCTACAAAGAACCGGAGCTCAAGGAGGCCAAGGCCGAGGTGGAGATAAAGGCAGACAACCACGGGTGATACCAATGCCAGTACAACATTTGAACCACCGAAGTGTGTTGCAAGAGCTGAGGGAACAACTTAATGAGCAGATAACTCGGATGGAAAAGATTAAGGAACGGAAGACTCTGAACGAAAAACTGAAGGAGCAGCAGACTCTTATTGATACTCTCATGGCTGAAAAACAAGAAAGGCAGATTGAGAAACAACTGAAATCCTGCCGTCTGATGGAGTGTAAACTGGAAAAGCTACGTAGTTCAAGGAATGTCAACGGTAGCAAAACAAGTCATGACGGACTTAGCCACAAAAGCCCCACACTGAAAATAAAGTTATCTTGGGTCAACAACAAAGGAAAGGGCAAAGAGATAGTTCAAACCAACAGAGAGTGTCCAAAAATGCCGAGACTCCTACCATGTTCAATTTGCGGGAACTACCATCCCAATCTTCGATGTAATAGGAGACGGATTTGCTACGGATGCCGAAAACCAGGACACATTATAGCCAACTGTCCTGAGGAAGCTACAGAGAAATGTGTTTGCTACCAATGTCTGGAGTCGGGGCACATTATTAAAGACTGTTTGGAGCACAGAAGTCACCACCAAGGTACTAGTAGCAATGGGCAGCAGTACAACCCTGGATTAACGGACCCCAATCATGTCCCAGATGCGAAAGGTACCATCAAGGTACAGACTACGATGGGAAGAAGATATGCTACGAGTGCCAGAAGCCTGGACACATGTTGGAGTTGTCCTCTGAAAGCTGCAAAGAAAAGGTCACAGAACCTAAGCCAGAAGTCAGTCCAGACTGGACAGCAGAAACAGAAACTTCATCCATGCTGGAAATGTGGGAATTACCATCCCGGTATTGCCTGTAATGTGAGACCAATTTGCTCTAAATGCCGAGAACCAGGACATATTGGCAAGGACTGTCCCCAGGTGGTTACGGAGTTTGAGTCACAGAACATGGACCAGATGTTAGCATCGCTCGGAGCGGAAGTCGGAGAATCCTCAGAGATGGTTCCGGATGCTATCGTTTAGTAAAAACTATTTCAGATATGAATTGATCCAAGTGCTAAACCGATCAATTCCTTTTTAATGCTTGAACGGATCCTTTTGGGATACATACATATATTTTCCTTACAATGTAGTAGTAGCTACACCATTAGGTGTGAGCTCTTAGCTTGTAAAGCGTATTTTGAACCAAGTTGCGGGTATAATAAATCTTTCTACTACTTCATAGCGTCAACAACATTCTCAATAGTGTTAAAGGAGCGGTGATAAAGAACGGTGACAAAGAGGATGTATGATTCTCACAAGCAGAGATAGAACTGATGCGGAAACCCCATCTTTATTCAAAAACAACTTAGACACGAATTAATCTTCTGATAAGCTTACCTCCAGGAGGAGAAGTTCAGAAATTTACTATTGACTAATGCCTAGCATAAGTTCAATATCAAAATCGCCGTACCAAATCTCATGAACAGAATATCAAAGCTGAAATAGCAACTCGATTTCCAAGAAGATTCTAAATCAAAACCAACGTATCGCCTTAGAAGCTCCCAGTAATATTCATATAGAAGGGGAAGACCGGAGTTTTTAACGTAGTATCGACTACTGTTAAATGAACGAGGCAACTGTTTGGAAATAAATACTCACTTTCCAGGATCGATGATCTATTCCATTATCTAAATTCCTACATCCTGTCAAAAATGACTTATGCCCGGAATACTACCCGTTGTGAACCAAAACTAGCAATGTTTTGAAGATAGTCTTCAGGACTTGAATCACGCGCTTGAAAATTTCTCGTGGCATTTTGCAAATATTAATGAGTGCATCTGTTTTGTTCATAGAGCACTTAAACCAAAATTCTCTCGGACACATAGGTAGGTTAATAGAGGCGTAGACTGACGACGCCCTCATCTGTTCAGAAATAAGAATTTAAACGTCAAGAATAATGACGATCCGTAGTGAGTAAAGGATGTGACTCTTTACTAGATTGATAAAATGTGGGTGTTGGCTGTCAGAAATAAATTTTCTGGGCCATGTTACATGATGCAACGATGTTGTAAACTACTTTTAGGCAAATAAGGATCATTTTTGGAATAAGAATAACCAGAAAATTGTAAACGTAAATGTGTAGCGTTGGGTCTAGCGGGATAGTACCGCAGATTCAAGTGAATTCTCGCTAGATACAGTTACTATAAGGCTACGGTATAGAAAATAGGTAGCAATCGGATAGAGAAAAATAACAAGAAGATACTCTCTACAAAAGATTGTACCGGTATATCACATGACGAACCAAGGAAACGAAAGCTGCTTGAGTATGAAAGCTTAATCTTGACAAAGGAAATTCCCCGCGAAACTATAAATACACTCGATAAAGCCGATCTTCCAAATTTTCTTACAATCGAGATGATACAGATTGACGCCTTGTATGGGCAGAAGTGTAAATCACTTATATTGCTCAATAGAATTGTCGGAGAAGAAATTTTCGTAGTCGGGATATGATTGATCACGTCTCTTGATAGTTTGTGCAAGTCACAAAAGATCGTGAGAATCTTTTGGTGATTGAGATGATCGCACATCCCTGGACGCCGGGGTTCAAAGAACACCTCAAGGACGAACATGTAGTTCGCATCACATGAGATCATTCGGAGTATATGTTGGCAACAAACAAGTCGCTATGAGATAGCCTTATCCCCGAATCTGTTTAGACTTCCATATGATGTGACAAAATATTTGTAGTCGGATTTGAGATAGAGTAGAGATCCGAAGTTAACAGTCCGAAGCTTAAGATAGTACGGAGTTTAGAGGATAGAGTACAAATTTCGAGGTCGAAATTCTGTTTAAGGGGGGAAGAAATGTAATACCTGGATAAATGAAAGGGGTATTTTTGGTAAGAAAATATATAATCTCAATACTTGGGATAATATAGTATATTTTTCTAAGGAAAAATCTCTTGGAAATTAGAAAATCTAAGGGCCAAAGTGCCAAATGACGAAAATGCCCCTAAGGGACATAAATAACTTAGGAAAATTATGAAAAATCCTAACAAACAGTAAAATGACCAAGTGAATTATGAGAGTATATTATCTCTAATTATGATAATTTAATAAATTATGAACTTGGAGAAATTGAATAAGAATGCTCAAAAAGTATTGAAATGACTAAATTACCCTTGTAAATTCTAAAATAATACAAGAGGCATGAAAATTCTAATGTTAAGGAAAAAGTTTGAAGATAAAGGAGTATCTCAAATAATAAAATTATTAGCTATTGATAAGAAAGTAATTAAGTAATTATTGGCTAATTATTTAAGCATACGCAAAAGAAATTCATGAATAATTATGTAAAACCCTAAAAATTGTGGTTTTTGGCTTAAAATTAGTAAAAATATATTTGCTAATTAATTGGAAATTTTTGAGAAAAATGGATGAGTTCAGGTATTTTTAAGCCTAAATACAAGAATGGACCAATTAGGGATTTTTGTGGAATTTTTGGGGAAAAATTAAATAAGTAAATAATTAATTAATTAATTAATTAAAAAATAAATATTTATTATTAAATAAAAAGGACCAGCCGAAATGTTGCCCAAGAAAAAAGAAAAAAAGAAAAAAGGATAATATATAGAAAACTTAATAAGGAAGTTATATTATTATATAATATAATTAAATTTTGTGAATAGTGATTTAATAAATAGGAAACGGATCCTATTGAGAGATCTAGGAATGAGATTTCCAAAGTCAAGGTAACATATTGATCAGTGGGTTTTTATCTTCCGTTAGACTCTTCCGGAAGTTAATTCTGACAGTTGGAGCCCTATATGGAATCAAAATTTAGGTTAACTTGGACATTTCTAGTAAGTGAGAAAATGTCTTCAAGGTTGTAAATCCAGAATTTTGAGATTTTTCCAAAATTACGCGAATCGGGTACCGATCGGGGAAATTGGACCGGAAGCTTCTGGAAGGGACACGTGGCGCCATTTTATTGGCCAAACCCTTAATTTTGGGCCATGAATTTCGGCCAAGTGTGAAAAGGGAAAAGGGAAGAAAGGGTTTTTCAAAAGTTGTGTTGGACGGTCCGGATCGCTTCTCATGAAAGTTGATCAAGCTAGTAGAAACCCTAACCCTTCACCTATAAATACCCCCCTCCCTTTGCATTTTCACACCATTTCTTTCCTCATTGGCCGAATCTAGAGAGGGAAAGAAGAAAGAGAAGCTCTGGGCAAAATTGTGCAGAAGTCTTCAACGGGTAAGTCATTCGGTCCTTAGTCTTTAGTTCTTTCGGTAGTTTTAGTAGAGTACATTAGTTAAATCTAGGAAGTAGGAGATGAGATTCCTATTCTTGTTTTTAAGCCTCATTGCATTGAAAGATGCGACGAGGTAAAAACATAGTAGGGATTGAGTCTCTGAAAGTTGAAAGTTAAAATAGCAAGCTTTAAGCTTTCGTAGTTCTTTCAATAGTTAGAGTAGCATTTATTTTTCAAAGTATGATTAGATATCATATGATAGGGCTATTTTAGTCTAGAATTTTGAAAATTATCATTGGGTCGAAGTTCTGGCAAAATTTTGGGAAGAAAATTTGCAAGAGTAACGAAGTGCTGGCAAAATTCCGCCAAATAGAGGTATAGGGGCAAAATGGTAATTTTTACCTAAAATGCCAGTTATAATGTAAGATCACTAATAAAAGTGATATTACTCTTATAGGACATCAGAAACTCTGATATCTGCCGATTCTGTTGTCCGAGCGTGCATTGTTGGACGTTTCGCCGTTTTTAAGTAAAGCGTGCCATTTCCGTCAAAAGTACCGAAGTACCATCAAACGAAGGTACGTTCGCGGCGTACTGTAATACTGACTCTGATGCTTATAGTCTGGTTATATTTGATACGGATAGTTTCATAAGCCATGAGCGGGACTCGTTAGGGTCATGCACGGTGACTAAGGTAATAAACTTAGATAATCACTATTCTGACTTCACGGGTTATGGTTTTGATAATACCGTTATGTTTTCCTAGCGCTGAGGACACGACCGATCATCGTGGCACTGGTGAATAGTGCAGGCATATAACTTTGCTTGTAGGTTAGTTGTTATTAAACGATCAAGGATCATTGCTGTATTTCATTCTAGAAATATCTGTTGAACATATATTGTTATATAAGCATGAGGTTAACCGTTACCTGAGATCCGATGGGTATTGGATCTCAGCTCTTACTATAGCATCACATCAAGGTCCAGAGAGAAACCAAGGACGGAGGATAAGAGTGGGCAGAGCGGACAGCACACATGAAGATGAAGACCGCGTGGATACCCGATCAAGGACGTCTAGTATCTAAACAGATAATGTATTAATCTTTATGAACAGGCGATTACGCCACTGTTATTGTTATAATCAGTTACTCAATGTTTTATTCCGATGCTCTACTATGATTTAAAAATAAAAATAAAATTGCTCTGAAATTGGGATGTTACACATGGTTTTTGTGATGTTCCATTAATACCCATGAGAAAAAAAAAACTTCTCACTTGTTTCGGACATGGAGGGAAAATTAATTAAAAATAAAAAATATTGATCATTTCGCCCTTTCGATTTTTGTCATATTCAATTTTTAAAATATATTATTATAAAAAGTTATAAATTAAAAATATCATGATATAAATTTTTTATACACATATTAACAGTGTTCTGGAATGAGAATGAATTTAAATAAATTCCGCAATTTAAATCAAGTTGTAAATTAATTTATATAACATATACATAAAAATAAACTAATTAATAAGTAAGGGTGGAATGATCAATTAATTATTCTCAGAGTTTGCCTCCATTGAAAAAATTACTCCTTAGTTATTTCGATTTGGCGCAGCACTCAGGAAAACAATTAGAACTTAAAATACGAAGCTCGTGCTTGGAGGATTTGTCCATTAATTTTTGTTGCAGTTTCAAAGCTGTGAGGATCATCACAGAGAACCTACGAGCCTTGAGTCAAGTCAATTGGGATTATGAGATTGCAGTTGAGATCTCTACACGTAATCTACATAGCCTGATTTGGAAAGGCTCTCCTCCAAGACTTTGTTATGATGCAAGGACCTTCAAGAGTTTGCATGTTGCCACTTTCACTGAATTGTGGTTTCAAAATTTGAATTTGTTTATACAATTATTTGAGGCTACGAGTTGGGCAAGACCACATCATCATACATAAAACATAATTAACGTCTGAATGAAAACGAATACAACAAGTAAGTTATCACATAGTTGAAATAGAATTTTCATAGTCAACTTTTGATTTTTAGACAAACAATATTTTATGAAATACTGACAGTTAAGTTATTAGCTTTATTTTAAATTATTTAAATATTAAAATAATTTCTTAAACAAATAAAATAAAAAATATTGAATGGACTATCCAAATTAAATTTGGATGGTCCTGATTTGGGTGCTCAACCCTCCTAATGACCACTCAACTTGTTAAAAAATTTCTGCCATCACATAGATAAGAACGAATAAATTTACACATGCAAGACTTTTAAGGCCCTAATTAAAATAACTTAATTAAGGTATACTGAAAAATCTTTACAGACAAATTTCGAATATGTGAGGAAGTGAGAATTAACTTTGGTTACAGCAGTTTAAATTTGTCTTTATAAGATTTTTCCAGACAGTTGTCACCCTAAATTATAAGGTGATGCAACAAGACAGTTTAAATCATAAAATTCAAGCAACTTGGTCTCCGTAATTATTCTTTTTTGTGAGTGCATGTTCACATTCACAAAGTTTTAAATAATTTTGTTGACCACATCAATTTAGAAATAATGTATGATCATGCAAATTATGGTCAAGCCCAATTTAAGCAACTTGGATTTGATCATAATTTTGTTGACCACACCAATGACCCAAAATCTATAGTTTCTTGGTCATCCACTCAATACAGTTAGAAGTTAAAAGCCGTTAAT
This sequence comes from Acacia pycnantha, assembly GCA_025563575.1. Classification (NCBI taxonomy): domain Eukaryota; kingdom Viridiplantae; phylum Streptophyta; class Magnoliopsida; order Fabales; family Fabaceae; genus Acacia; species Acacia pycnantha. Next base: position 2,212,497 of record JAMWYP010000046.1, read on the forward strand.
TTAAAATTGTTCTAATCCAAGTTGCATGCAAAACTAAGGTATGCAAATGTCCACCTGAAAAACCCTCTAAATTCCATCCCAATGCTTCCCTTTTCATCAAATACCAAAAGTTAAAATAGCTTATCAACATAAGCTTTTTCCAGCACAACTTAGTGATACACCAAACAACTATCTCATACTTGGCCTGACTAAAATCGCTTTAAAAAAAAAAAAAAAAGGTTCTTAGAGGAATAATTTTACCCCAAAATTGTTAAAAATGAGCAAATACAACCTAACTACTACAAAATTAACGTTGACCGTTAAAAAAGTGATGTTGACTACCAACATTTTTAATAGCAAGGGGAAAAATTACTATTTTTTCGTTACTTTCAGGGAAAAATTGTTTTTTCAAAAGCTTTTGAAGACCTAGTCATCTCCTAAGTGGTCTATTCGAAGTTAACAGACATGACAATGGCGGACACAGATACGCACGCGCATGGTGTATACTTGCTGATTTCTACTTAGTTATCATAACTTAATTGTTTTATTCGTTTTCAATCAAACGTTGTGTCTTATTTCTCATGGTGTATACTTGCTGATATAACTTAATTATAAATTACATTGACTTGGCCTCTTCTTAATTCAACAAAAATTCCCGTTAAAACCAATGATCGAACTGTGAGGAATTTTTTTAAGAAAAAAAAAAATTAAACTTATTTAATTTGGTTCAAAAAGATAATTTCTAATTAATGTGTGTGTGTGTCTGTAACGATTATATATCCATGAACTTATCACTCCGACAATGGATTTTGATCACAAGCCTTGTGGTTGTAGAGTATAAGTCCAATAATTATTAGTTGAACCAACTTTTGTTTTTGTGACAGGAGTCAACTTTTATTGGTAAAGGAATTTTTCCATTACTAGTAGTAAAGCCTTTAGAGGGAGCCCAAAAGCAAGTTTTGTGCTGCGACATTCGCTCTATTATCTGCCTTTATTTTGCAGTTAGCCTTAATATATTATTAAATTAATTTATTACAAGTGACTGAGTTAACCCTACCTAATCTAGACTGAGCTAGGATTTGAAATTAGGAGGGGGAAAATTTACAGAAGAGAACTCAGTGGAGACAACATTTGAAATTAGGGGGCGAAAATTACAGAACTTGCCCAAAATTTTAGAAAATTATATTTAAACCTCATAAATATTTCAATTTCCATTTTAGTCCCTCCATGAGACTTTTTAATAGGGACTGAGCTGAAAACATTAAAATATTTATGAGGCTAAAACATAATTTTGTAAAATTTTGGGTCAAATTCTACAATTTTAAGGGGGCCACCATTCCGCCCCAGCCTAGACTTGAGGACACAAACGGGATTTGGTCTAATGGAATGGGCCATTCACTTACAATGTGATGAACATTAAATATAATTAAATTGGGAGAACTGCGCGCAGCGGATTGTTTCAAATAAAAACAATTAGTTGAGGACCACTAAAAGGATATATTTTTGTAACATCCCAACTTTTCAAAAGCAGTATAAATTTTTTTTTTCATTTAAAATCATCAGAGTAGAGCACCGGAGCGATTGAGTAACTGATACTTGTATTTAGAATGCCGTAAGTCTGGCTAATTACAATGGTGATCTGAAACGCGTGGTTCAAAAGTATATAACAAAGAAAGGCTTCATTTGGAACAACAAAAGAAGTCTTGATCGGGTCTTCTACTCAGGTGCTTGCCTCTCTCCTTGGTCCTCGATCCTCAGGAACACAGCTATGTTAAGAGGTGGAGTCCATACATCGAACCCCAGGTAACGGTTAACCTCATATTTACATATACAATATATAAACACAACAAACGAATCACCCTAACCAACGTGAATGTACCGCTCCCGAGCGAATGCAGATATACCACTCCCGGTGAATCGGGACATACCACTCCCGGTGAACACGAGATATACCACTCCCGGTGCATGCATATGTTCAATCATCCTCTAACAACACTATATACTCAAACAACATAACAACTTTACTCATACAATACACCAAACAATATACACGCATACCATAAATATCAGAGTTAGTGTTACTAGTACGCGAACGTACGTACTCTAATAGTACATAAACACACAACAGACATAAAGTCATCATCTATCACATACAATACACATATCACATATATGTATACAATAAATATCAGCGTTAGTGTTACAGTACGCGAACGTACATACACCACATATACACATACAATACTCCTAACACATATACGCATACGATAAACATCAGTGTTAAGGTTACCAGTACGCGAACGTACATACACCACATATACACATACAATACTCCTAACACATATACGCATACGATAAACATCAATGTTAAGGTTACAGATGCGACGTACCTTCGTTGGCCATCGTCGGTATTTACGACGGAAAGCGGAAAATTGGCAGTTACGACAGCGGTATGTGTTCACAGATATCCTATAAGGATAAAATCACATTTATTAAATTTTGACACATTTTAGTCAAAAATGACTATTTTACCCCGACCCCTAATCGGCGGAATTTCAATGACACTTCGTTACTTTAACCTCCAACTTTCAGAAACTCAATCCCTACTATGTTTTTACCTCGTCAAGCATCTTTCGACGCAATGAGGCCTAAAAACAAGCATAGGAATTTCATCATCTACTTGCTAGATCTAACTAACAATCCTACTAAAACTACCGAAGCTTAAGACTAAGTACCGAAAAACTTACCAGAGCTTATTGCTGCAGATTTTCTCGGAGCCCCTCTCTCTAACTTCTCTCTAGGATTCGAAAATCTCAAGAGGAAATGGTGTGAAAAACCAAAGGGAGGGGTGGGGTATTTATAGGAGAATTTGGGGACATAAAGGGAATTTTCCAATTTGATTTTTGCCGTCTGAATAAATTCCCCGATCGGTGTCTGAATCGCGTAATCTCGGAAAATCTCAAAAATTCGGAATTACAACTTTGAAGACATTTTCTCACTTATTAGAAATGTCCAAGTTAACCTAAATTTTGATTCCATATAGGGCTCCATTGTCGGTCTGAAGTTCCTCGCGATAATAAAATGCAATCGCAATTCTGAAACTTCGTTTTCGGAATCATCAACTTCTGGACAAAAATTCACTGATTCCAAATATGTCCAGATAATTTCAAACTCATTTCTAGATGTTGAGTTAGAATTTACTTTCTTCAGATCCAAAAATGTTCCTATCTACATTTTCCCTATTTTGTTTTATTAGGAAAATGCACAATCGACACGAGAATTAACTTAGGAAAAGCCTAACGGAATATAAAATTCCACTGATCAATATTTTATCCTGACTTTGGAAAACCTATTCCTAGTTCTCTAGATAGGATCCGTTTCCTATTTATTTTGTTACTATTCACTCTATTTCACTTTAATTAATTATATTATAAAATAACATAACTTATAAACTAAGTTTTCTCTTTTATTATTATTTTTTTTTATTCTTTATCCTCCAAATTTTCGGCTGGACCTATTTATATTTAATTAATATTTATTTTTTAATTAATTAATTAATTATTTACTTATTTTTAATTTTCCCAAAAATCCCTAATTGGCTCATTCTTGTATTTAGGTTTAAAAATACCTAAACTCAACTATTTTTCTCCAAAATTTCCAATTAATTAGTATATATGTTTTTACTAATTCTTGGCCAAAAACCACTAATTTTAGGGTTCTACACAATTATTCCTGAATTTCCTTTGCTTATACTTAAGTAATTAGCCAATAATTACCTAATTACTTTATTATCACTAGTTGATAATTTTATTAATTAGAATGCCTCATTACCCCATATCTTTTACACTGACATTAGTGTTTTATGCCTCACGCATTATATTAATATTCACGGGGCATTTTATATTTTAATTATTTAATTATCAAAAATCTTCATAGAATATCTCATTTTATCCTTATTCAAATGTTAAATTTAGTAAAACATAATGAAATATAATATATATACATATATACACAACATTAAACCCTATCATTGACGATGCTTTTAGGTGGTTTAATGGGTTTTCGAAGAATTGCCAAGAGGCGTCAAGCTAATATAGTTTTATTTTGCTCAAGTCAATAAAACTTTTAGCCAAGGTAATTAATTCAGAATTGTCGTAGTCAACTCTCAAACGATTTACACGTGCAATACTTTACATATGGTGAAAAATAAAATTGAATTTTTTCCCCACTTAATTAACTATTTCTAAAGTATATAGTCAAGAATTTTAAATTGTTTTCCCACTTAAGAAAGTAATTATGAATCAAATTGGCCAAGAAGGATCGGTGAGATTGAGAAGCTTGCTGATGTGTGTTATGCTTACCGTACTTATATACAAAAATTGCAAAGTCAACGCCTTGGGAAGTCATGATGACAACAGCGGCCGGCAACCGTAGGGCTAAGATCGGATCAAATTGCTCCACTTTTAAAACGTCAAAGTTGAAATTGCACCACAGATTAGTTTAGAGTAGTGGATACAACTCGAAAAATACTTCTGGGTGTACTTGATGCACCTTACCCCTATTTTAAATTCTGTACATGTTAAAACTATAAATCTATAAGTTATTCTTAATAAATCATATATTTATCATAATCATAACTAAATTAAAAATACAAGTGTTCGAAAAATATAACGACTTTTAAGAAAACAAATTAGGTTAAGATATAAGTTTGTCCCTGAAATATTTTTCCAAACTCATTAGTCACGTTAAATTCCAGTATTATGCAATGTTACGCCTAAAATATAACTGTAAATTAAATCATTGTTGCTCTTCGTAATTATTCTTTTTGGGTATATATGTTCGCAGTTTTAAATTAATTTTCTTAACCACATCAATTTTTTAACAATAATTTTTTTACAAAAATAAAAGCAAACAACATTAAATCTGGACAACAATTTAGGTGGTCCTGATTGGGTGCTCATCCCGGAAGAACTAACAAACTTGTCCAAGAATTTCTTCCGTACATTCAAGTAGTTGCATTTGCATGAAAAACTTTATGAGGAAAATTAGTGTGACGAAATTTTTTTGTCCTTAATCCATTAGTAAATTTAGTGATGAAATTTTTACCAAGAATCCGTTGGTAATCATGTAATTTTTTATTTAGTTATTGTTTTTTTTTTTTGTGTGTGTGTGTGTAGTGGAGTAAGGACAGTGGTAAAGGAATGATCCCAATAAGTGTGTTTGGGATCATGTTTACCAATAACAAATTTTTTTTTTCGCTTTTCCACCGTGTTGACAAAACAAGTTTCTATCATACCCTTCGTCCTTGGATTCAACTACCAAAGGGGTCAGGTACTCTCACCAAAGGGAGGGTATTCGATCCTAGAGATGACTCGCCTTGCCCAACATTGGTATCAGGGCACACACACACTCAACTAAAAACCCCCCTAACCCACAAACAAAAAAGATTAAAAACATTTATAAAAAAAAAAAATTGGTTACAGTTTAAATTAGTTCTTCAGAGATTTTTCTAGACAGTTTTCACCTAAAATTCTAAGGTGATGCAATGATACACTTGAAATCATAAAATTGAAGCAACTTGGCCTCTATAATTATTGCTTTTTATGTATATATTCACATTCACAAATTTTTAAATAATCTTGATAACCACATAAATTTAAGTTGTAGTTTATTTAACATAATGCAGCTAAAGATCCAAAATCTATAGTTTCTAGGTCATCCACGCCATATAGTTAAAAGTCGTTATATTAAAATTTCTCACGTCCAAGTTGCACGCAAAACCTTAACTGAAACAGATCAATTTCCCACTTGAAACCCCCTATAAATTCCTCCCCATTGCCTTCCATTTCTTTATCAAGTTCTAAAAATAACAATAACCATAATGGAGTTCTCATCCAAGCTTCCATTTTCTCTCATTCTCTTCTTTCTCTTAACCGTCTCAGCCTATGCTCAAGACTCCCCACAAGACTATGCAAATATCCACGACGCAGCAAGAGGAAATGTGAGCGTTCCACCAATAGTTTGGAATTTAACAGTGGCTCAGTATGCCCAGACCTATGCCAACAAACGCCAAGCTGACTGCCAGTTGATTTTATCCAACGGCACCTATGGTGAGAACATCCAAACCAGCGCTGGGGACATGAGCGGAGCGGATGCAGTGAAGACATGGGTGGCTGAGAAGACGCACTATGACTACAACACCAACACGTGCACCGGTGGGGAATGCCGGTTATGTACTCAGATGGTTTGGAAGAACTCGACTCATTTTGGGTGTGCTAAAGTGAGGTGCAACAATGGAGGAACTTTCATTATCTGCAGCTATGACCCAGCTGGCAACGTACAAGGAGAAAAACCTTACTGATTGAGGATATCAAACTCATGAATGGTGTGACCTTTCCTTTCAATGTTCTTTTAATTAAGAATCTGAGTGAAGAAAGCAGTTTATAACTGTTTGTTTGGATAAGTAAGAATAAATAAATGGACAAGAGTCATGTATTCTGTATTAATATGATAAAGTATTGTTGTGTGATGTGATTTAAGGATAAATAAAACGTCTTACTGTGTGTATTATATTATTTTCTGGACTGTTGATTTCAGTGTAAAGATGAGATACTTGTGTAAGGATCTGTAGTGTTCAAATACCATCTCTAAAATCCAGATTAAAATTTTCGAGATATTCCAGGAACTGGCAACCTCTCAAACCAACAGAATCGGTATTACTGGGTCAGTTTAAAATTTTGAACTAGTGACTTCTATATAAAGAATTATTATTATTATTATTATTATTATTTAGAAAAGAAACTAACCATTTAGATATTATCTTTATGTTGAAGAGTTAAGGTGTTCACCAAGCAACATAAAGTAACTCTTTAGTTTTAGTCAGTACACTAAACTAATTTTTGTTAACAAAAATAATGTGGTGACATTCAGACTGTCAGCTCGGCATATTTAGTCAACTAATGGTGAAAATTAACTGGAATAACAATCAGAGCAAAATTGCTCCATTTTAACACTTCCGGGATAAAATTGCCTACGCAAAAACAAAATCGTCCCTTAACTCTAAGTAAAAGCATTGTTTCCCTTCGTAATTATTCTTTTTCATTATATATGTTTGCAGTTTTAAAATAATATTTTTAACAAATCAATTTTTAAAAATAATTAAAATAAATCAAAATTAAATCAGAACTATATAAATTAAATCCATACGGTCTTGGTTTGGTGCTCATCCCTGAAGATCGCCCAAACTTGTTCAAAAATTTATGCCATACATGCATGTAGTTGCATTTGCATGCAAAACCTTATGAGGAAAATTAGTGGCGAAATTTTTTTGTCCTTAATCCATTAGTAAAATTGGTGAGGAAACTCTTACCAAAAATCCGTAGGTAATTATCTGTTTTTTTTTTTTTAGTGAAGTAAACTCTTATAACATCTGAAGGAGAACAAAGTGTGAGGGATTTTCTGTTTTAATAGAAAAGCCTATGCAATATGGAGAATGAAAGTTTACTAGGATGAATATTGTTTTCATTGTCTAAATAGCATTTCCAATATATGTATGGGTTTTATCAATGAACTTTTCACACTTTCAATGGTGGTTGTAGAGGATAAGAGAAATAATTATTATTTAATTGAATAAAGTTTTATTGGTAAAGAGAATTCGTATTTCAGAACAAATGTCTTAAACCCTAACCTTGCAGCCGGGGTGGTTTTATGTTTCAATGGGTTTTCATTGAATTGCCAAGAGGCTCCAAGTCAATATAATTTTTAGTGAATTCAGAAAGCACGTCATTAGAATTAAAACGTAACAATCAACATTTGGATGAAAACGGATATAACAATTGATTAAGTTATCACATTGTTGAGAATGAATTGATTTTTATATGCAAGACTTTTGAGGCCCTTATTAAAATAACTTAAGTACGGTATACTAGAATTTCTCTACAGACATTCATATTTCGAATATGTGAGGAAATGAGATTTTTGGAGAGGAGAAAACACACACACACAAACAAAAAAGTATTAAAAACATATATAAAAAAATTGGTTACAGTTTAAATTAGTCCTTCAAATATTGTTACAGACAGTTGTTGTAACACCCCCAATTTTCATATAAATTAATTAAGGGAATATATGAATTTTTCATCAAGTAGTAGTAGTCTATGGTATTTATTCATCTAACAAGATAAATTAATTATTGGGAAAATAATGTGGAATTATTTGATATGTGGTTAACAATTGGTTATAAATAAATTGAGGTAAATAATGTCAAAGAAGCTAAATATGTATTTTACCTCATTATTTATTATTTTCATCCACAATAAGAGAAATATGACACCATGTTATAGTACGATATAAAGACTTAAGAAGAGATGGAAGTATATTAGAAGGCTTATTTTTAAAAAGCCTTTCAATTTTCAAAATCAAAGAGAGTAGAAAGAGAAAATTTAAAATCTGAACTAGGAGGCAAGCTTATAACCGGTGGACAAAGAGGAGTATGTACTTAATGATAGGATAAAAGAAAATCAATCATTCTCTCCCATCTACAGCCGGCGTGCCCCAATAGAAGAGGAAAAAGAAAAAAAGGAAATTGTGACCTAGCCTTAGGTGTAAGAGGGATTTGATGTAAGTGATTAAACACAATTAATGGATGAAGAAAGGTGATGGACACGCCCTAATTTCAAGGAAAGAAGCATATCATTTTTTTTTCTTCCATAATAATGTGGGGATCCTTACACGCAACGGAAGGAATTTCAACCATTTAAAATTTTACGAATCTCAAAGAGGATCTATCAACGGCGTTTAAATCAAGGTTCGTTAGGAAAACCGTACCTATGCGAACTAGTGAGCGACCTTGGCAAACACATGGGCTAACACCTTCTTGCTCGATCAATCTCTAGGAGCCGATTATACGAATCCACTCTCTCTACCGGTATCCACACCGAACAGCTCTCCAACACGTACGGCAGCGTGCTAGCGCCTTCTTGCTTTGCATTTGCATCTCTCGTTTTTCTCTCTAGGATTTCTTTCGAGGCTTGTTAGTTCGTTCTACCAATACGACTTAGATCAATATCTCATTATAGAGTTTCTAAAACCCAAATTGGGCCGCATTAAAATATTCAAGACTAATATCAATTAATCCTTGAATTTCAAATTTGGATTAAATATAGTAATTAAATCTGTCAAACAGATCTAATCTAATCTATTTAATTAATCCACATTAAAAGCTTGCTGATTTAATTTACCTCTATAAATTAAATCTCAAATATGATATCTGTCTATTTAATTAAATCTGAGATACTATATCGCAATTTAAATTAAATCAAATATGTGATATCGAATTTAATATATATATATATATATATATATATATATATATATATATATCCATCCTAGATAAATGTTGTATTCATTAAATCGTAGACATATCTACGATTCAATGAATCTGGACACTATTAGTCGTGTTAGACTATTCTTGTGTTCGACCCTGCAGGCTCACAAGAGATTGGGAGCGGGCCAATATTGTACCAGCCCACAAGTCGCAAGCGGCCTCTAGCAAGACATTGCGACTACCCAATTTATATGAAGATCGATGATACGATACAACCTATTGTATAACCATGTCACATCCCTTTTGTCACGCGATAATTTGGTCAAGGATGAGGCATGGAAAATGTCAACTTCCTTTTCTTGACCATTACTTTCTTGATTCTTGAGTAGTCAAACAATTGAAATGGAAACTCCGTTCCATCGTAGTATGGCCATACATTTCTCAGACTCACTCATCGAGGGGCCCAGTATTATCTCTCTACAGATGTGAGGGACAAATTCCGGTTTGACCATTTACATTCCTCTGCATGAAAACCACTGATCCCAATCCAAGCCTTTATCATCACCCGGTCAAAGGTGATTTTTGACTAGGTCAAAGATCAGCAACTCTCATGTAGGAATCCATGATGATCTCAGGCCAAAAGGCGCTGTGACGCGGTTTTACATGAGATAAGCTTATGACTAAATCCATGCAACTTTCTCATAGTGGGTCGATCCAGCACCTTGTACTCTTACAAGTGCCTATGACTTTGATTCGTATCTCCATACTCATCAAAGTCATACCGGCCTTATTTCATCTTTGCTCCCACATAGATGACCGACCAGGGACATTTAGGATAATCTATAAGATACATCCAAGAATACAATTATCACTATAAACATGCAAATGATATGATAACAAAACGGAGAAATACTTTCAATATTAATGACGATTAATGTACAATGACTTGCCCCTAGAGCATAATTTCCAACCAATAATTCCCCAATGTGTGGAAGAAGAAAATGAGTATAATAAAAAAAATAAAAAAATTGTATACTCACCACCCCTTAAAACCACCGGATGAATAAGAAAGTGGGATATGATAGAAAGGACAATTCAATATTAATTAAAGGAGGGGTAGGAATTATGACTATGGGTGCATTTTTTAGCTAGAAGTAAGATGTGAAGGATGTGCACTGTAACATCCCAAATTTTGGGATTTTAAAGTTTGAATAATATAGGGAAATTAATTATGAAATTTTGGCTTATAATAATTATAAGAATAATTATTGGAAATTTAGGCTTATTTTTCCCTTAAATAATTTATTTTGGGAGAAAAGAATAAATTCAAGTAAGGGATATTTTAGGCCTAAAAATTATGGAATTAAGGATTAAATTTTAATAATTATCCAATACTTGTAAGTAAGAGTCTTGAAGAGTCAAGTGGGAAATTTTATTGGGCCTCACAACCAACACATTACCCATCCTCTAAACCCATTATTCCAATTACCCACTACTTAACAACCCAACCCATTATTTTCTCATTTTGCTGAGCACGTATAGAGCAGCTAAGATATATTTTATCCTCCTCATCTCATATGACAAGCAAATACAAGTCCTGCTCAATTCATCTCTTGGCCCAATACTCATACACACGTACTCTCTTATTCATTAAACCTCATCTTCAGTCCATTCTTTGTTCAATGGCCCAACTACAAACAAAACCCAAATAAACTATCCTATTAATCCAATATCCATTAGACTTATCCTGCAAACTCACGGATAACACGTTAAGCAGCATCAATCACGGAACGCTGAGCAGCAAATCCTAATCATATCTTTCGGCCATCCAACTGTTCACGCAACCAGCAACCTCCCTGCTTCTTCCATCAGAAAGTTCAGGCGTCCCATACTTCTTGAGCCAAACGCCACCCTTCCCTCTTATTATAAACCAAGCTGCATTCTTGCAGCAACCTGGAAAGGAAGAGACCGAAAGTGAGACGAAAAGTCAGAGAGCAAGAGACGGAGAGAGTGTAAGTCCTTCATTCTCACCCTTTCCTTCTACCATTCACGAGTAGAAAGACAAAAGTGAGAGAGAGACCGAGAGACATCATCAAAAGAGAAGACAGAAACGCAGGAACAGAGGCAGAAATTCATGAACGTGGGAGGAAGGAAGTTGAGGGAATCAATGCTCACGTTGCATGCAAGCTTGAGGAACGACCAAGGTGAGTTTCTTAAGCCTTTCCCTTCTTGTTTCCATGGTTTATGCACGATGGGTTGGTTGGTTAAGGGAAGAAAACGCTGGAAAACCGAAATAACTCTGTTTTCGGACTAAAAAACAGAGCCCTTTTGTGTGCTTCGGTTTCATAGTCAAACATCCGTTTTTTTCCTTGAAATTTTTTACAGTAAATATTAGACATATCTACCTTTCCAACGAGCCAAAGAACATGCAAAACGGATGTGTAGAATGAGAGAACTGATTTTCCAAAGTTCAGCCAAAAACCTGAAAAGTTGCTGTCATGTGTTTAAATATACATGTTACTGCGCATGGAAAGGGAAGAAAAATCTGCTGTTAGATATATATATATAACTGAACGAAACCTTGCTGAAATATATTTGAAGCTACATGTGAACCTTAGAAGACAAAAACAAAATGAAGCTGATATATATATACACACACATATGGTTTCGAGTTGCTGCACATGTAATAAAAAAAAAGAAGACAACACGTTTACATAAGAAACAAGCTTTGAAACTTGATTGTCATATAAATAAGTAACTGCAGCAAACTGTTGCTGTTATATTTATTGCTACATGTATAAGACCAAGAGAGAAGAAAAGTCACGTAAATAGGTGTATATAATTACGTTTAGGAATTAATAGAACCTGAATAAGTTTATATGCACAATGGGGGGTTGAGTGATATATATATATATATATATATATATATATATATATATAGATGTATGGAAACCAAAGCCTTACTGTACTTTGTTGGTAAAAATATATGGCTGCGCATGATCTATGAAAAAGAAAAGAAAAGAAAAACAAAAGCTGTGCTATGTTGTATATTTATATATATTGATACACTTGGAATTGTGAATTGAAGAAGACTATACTGTCGTGAATTTTTATAAATTTAGATACTATGGAAAGCCATGAGAAATATTAAATGTAGTACATTAAATTATATTTTTTATGATGATGGTATTTATGAACTCCTAATTAAAGTGTTAGGAGAACCTTGAGAGTTTAAAGTAGTTATAGAAAAATACCAATAAATAGTAAAATAATAATAATAAAAAATAGTATAATAGTCAATTGGCTAAATTGGGCCTAGAAATTTAAAATGACAAATAAGACCCAAAATATACATTTTGGCTTTCAAAAATTAAAATGGACCTCGGAGAGTTAGTACTGGCCCAACAGCCTTACACTATGCCTAGTGTCATAACATTGGAGATTATGAAGTGTTTGGACAAATAATAACCCACCGTCTATAAATGTATATTTATAGGACGCGATAGTTGTCAAGACAATTAATCGGACGAGAAGCCAGTTGAAGATTGTAAAGCAATCAGGTAGTAACTCTAATCTCACATACTTGGTATGGCTGTGTATGACTATTGAATCATATATGTGAATGTCCCGTCCCGTAAGGGCCAGCACCACTCGAGGCTCGATTGAGCGGAAGGACTGACCATGGAGTACCTTCCCGGTGGATAGAATTAGGGTAGGGCCTATTGGACAAAAGTCCTTAGATGGCTAACCTAAGTGCATTCAAAGTACTTGGACGCTTTCGATTGAGAACTCTGGCGGTTCCAGGGGACTCTCGATAGGTCTTAGTCTACTATTCATAGTTGGGTGTTCCGATTGAGAACTCCGATGTACAGGGGGACTCTCGGTACAGGCCACATGGTATACCTAGCGCTATGGTTATGAGATATGTATATGCTGTTTTGGCTATATGTGATCTGCATTATGGATTCTGAATGCTTTATGCTGTGTGGACTGTTATGCTATGTTGGTTGTCTTTCATATACTGTTTATATTCTGTTTGTGAGATTAACATGTTACTCTAGGATCCTTGGGGATTCCAGGCCCTATTACTACTTGTGAAAAGGACAGTGTATTGGACACGACTTCCAAGGCAAAGCGGTGGATATCGGCAACTGGTGGCTTCGGATCAAAGCAAGGGCAACTACTAGCCAACTTTGATTGAATTTTGTAACTTGGTAATAGTTACATTTAGAAGTTGTAGATAATCTTCATAACCCTTCGTAAAATTCCTATTGTAATCAAGTAATATTATATCAGTATGTTATGCTATTTTTGTTTGCCTATTATGTTGCGCTCTATTGCTCTGGTTATTGTCAGTGTATTGAGGAGGCGGATTTCAGTGGAAATCCGAGCCCTGTGGAGCAATTGCCCCTTGAAAGCGCAAAACCGTCCTCAAAACGAGCCACGAGCAATTTAGGGGCGGAAACGCATGAATTTTGGAAAAGCGTCTACCATTTTGGATTCCTTGTGGAAAATGGTCTGAGGAGGCGTATTTCCGTGCAAATTTGAGCCCTGCGGAGAAATTGACCCTTGAAAGCGTAAAACCGCCTTCAAAACGAGCCGTGAGCAATTTGGTGGAGGAGACGCATGAATTTTGGAAAAGCGACTACCATTTTGGATTCCTTGTGGAAAATGGTCTGAGGAGGCACATTTCCGTGCAGATTTGAGCCCTGTGGAGCAATTGCCCCTTGAAAGCGCAGAATCGCCCTCAAAATGAGCCGAGGGCAATTTGCGGGAGGAAACGCATGAATTTTGCAAAAGCGTCTACCATTTTGGATTCATTCTGGAAAATGGAATGAGGAGGTGGATTTCAGTGGAACTCCGAGCCCTGTGGAGCAATTGCCCCTTGAAAGCGCAAAACTGCCCTCAAAACGAGCCGTGAGCAATTTAGCGGAGGAAGCGCATGAATTTCGGAAAAGCGTCTACGATTTTGGATTCCTTGTGGAAAATGGAATCAGGAGGCGGATTTTAGTGGAAACCCGAGGCCTGTGGGGCAATTGCCCCTTGAAAGCGCAAAACCGCCCTCTAAACGAGCCACGAGCAATTTTGGGGAGGAAACGCTTGAATTTCGGAAAAGTGTCTACCATTTTGGATTCCTTGTGGAAAATGGTCTGAGGAGGCGTATTTCCGTGCAAATTTGAGCCCTGTGGAGCAATTGCCCCTTGAAAGCGCAGAATCGGCCTCAAAATGAGCCGAAGGCAATTTGAGGGTGGAAACGCATGAATTTTGCAAAAGCGTCTACCATTTTGGATTCCTTCTGGAAAATGGAATGAGGAGGCGGATTTCCGTGCAAATTCGAGCCCTGTGGAGCAATTGCCCCTTGAAAGCGCAAAACTGCCCTCAAAACGAGTCCTGAGCAATTTGCGGGAGGAAACGCATGAATTTTGGAAAACCGTCTACCATTTTGGATTCATTGAGGAAAATGGAATGAGGAGGCGGATTTCAGTGGAAACCCGAGTCCTATGGAGCAATTACCCATTGAAAGCGCAAAACCGCCCTCAAAACGAGCCGGGAGCAATTTGCGGGAGCAAACGCATGAATTTCGGAAAAGCGTCTACCATTTTGGATTCCTAGTGAAAAATGGAATAAGGGTGTTACATGCAGGGGGAGAGGGAATATGTGGAAGAAACCAAAGGAAATAATAATAATAATAATAATAATAATAATAATAAACATTATTACTTAAACATTTCTCCAATGCTTCTTAACCGTTGAATATGATAGAGAGCAAGTGAACTCAGAAATTTTCCTCCAAATTCTCCTATTGCGCCGGCCAAGAACAGATTAAGAGAAGTATAAAAGAAATTCATGGATAAATCTAGAATGATGAAGAGGCATTTAGAGATTAGGTGAATCAGTTTTTTTTCTTTCTTTTTCAGGGGCCTATAAAAGGGACTTGCCTCTCCCATTTCTGTTGTTGGACGTCTGGAGAAGGAGGAAAAAAGAAGATACAAATAGGGCTAAGCAAAACGTTCAATCAAAGAGGTAAGTAAAGTCCTTAGATTCTTAAACCACTTTGTTCTGCCTTCTCTCATGTAAACTAAGACCTTAAGGAAAATCTTTCATGGTGGGTGTTCTGGTGTAGAACACAGATATCCAGCCGTGTGTATGGGCTGGTGATTTGATATTGGATCGAGGACCTCATCCTGAGTGCCAATGTGGATGCACACAGACAGAGATAGGATCACTGAACACTACCAGGCTCTTAGCCGAGGGCCTGGGGTGTGTGCTCAGTGTAACAGTATGTAAATAGTCTAGGTTTTGAGTACGTGTACCTTGGATCACTACCTTAGCATTTATAGGCATACCTGGGGGGTGATCTAGCTGGGTATCCGGATAAGATCATACCTGCCTGGTCTGGATTCTCTCTACCGTCCCGCAGATCTGCAGCTATATCGCCGGGGTGGTTAAGATCCTCCGGATTAGTCGGCGTATCTGGTATATGCCATCCGTGGTTGGGCCTTGTCACTTATGGGCCTTGGGCGAGTCCGTAACAGTTGCCCCCCAGCCCGGTAGTTCAAGTTTTTGGACTGCCGGGGTGTGTAATGTGCCGAGCGTCCCTGGTGTCTTGTCCGTCCGCCAATGTCCATATCGGCGCTGATTTTGTCAAGCTTGTTCTCCCATCCCAGGAATGTCGCGGTGTGAACCGACGACTCAAATTCCGAGGTGGTTGGTTTGGGGAATTCCGATGTCTGTATGGACCGACGTGGTATTCTCTTATTCGGATGAGGCCGTGGTGTGAACCGACGACTTAAAGTCCGAGGCGGTTGGTATGCTCTAAGCACGATTCTTGAGGAATACCCCTCTGGTTCTGCCCTGATCATATGTGACATCTGGCGCCTGAGGATTGGAGAGACGTTTCATCCATCATGTCCCGCAGTCCCTGGGTTTCGTGCGCATTTAATGCTTCTAGGGCACGACGTGCGTCAGCCTTGCTTTTGGGTCTGAAAAGACATGCTTGTCCCTGGCGATTGAGTTTCTTTGAACTTCCCTCCTTTTCTCTTTTCCTAAAACGTGCTGCCCCTTCTTATTTCGTCACTTCATCTTTCCAACTCTGGAACTTTTCTCTTCCAGTTTCTTTTCGCTCACTGAAGGTTGCTCCATTTCTGTCAAGCTCCTAGCAAATCAAGTCATTGTCCTGTATTTCCGCCTTGCTATTCTGCGTCCGCCTTTGGAAACGCCTTGCCCCTGCTTCACTTTGGATCTGATCATCTCCTAAGGTACTCTTTTTCCTCTCTGTTATGTAATTTCAAGTTTACTTTGGTTTGAACTTCCATTTATGTTTTCTTGCGCTTTCCCGTCTTCTGGGTCTTGGTCTTTCTGGGTTAGCTGAGTGAGTGTTTTTTAGAGAAGCCCTGTCAATCCCATAGGTTTGGTTCGGGAGTTGTTATCGTTCGTAGTTCTCCTGGTTCTAGCCTTCTTTCCTTTCTAATTGCCATTGTGGTACCTGTATAGGTTTGAGTCTTTGATGGGTAGACGGAAACGTTCCTCATCTTCAAAACAACCCGTAGATCCATCCGATGATGTTTCCCTTCGTGACCGTTATCCATTGAGTTATTTCTGGTTACTGGGGACGCCCCTGACCGAGAAAGAGAAGCTAGCCCAGGTTCTCCGGGGTAGCTTTGGGAGTGGGAGTGGTAGAAGGTCGCAGCCGCCAGTCCCTGGTCAGCCAGAATCTTTCCCTGTCAGGCTTGACTCCGGTAATCCTTCCGAGGTTGAGGCCGTCCCGGCCATGCCTATGAATTTCTTGGCTGAGCGTCATCCACCTGGGTCGGAATCCCTTCCGGAGGGGTATGTCGGTCCTTGTTGGGAATGTGTCACTAGGGCTTCCTCACTTGTCTCGTGTGGGCAAGATCGCTTGGTCGACAGTGTTTTAGGGTCATGCCGGCATGGGGCTCCCGTCGAGCCTGCCATGGATGTCCGGGGTCGTCCTCCTTCAAGGGTCGCTCTCCTTGTTCCTAGCATTAGTGAACCAGGTATTATTACTAGTTCTGACCACAGCCTTTTTTCTTTTGTGTTGTTTGGTTATAGGTAAATGGAGTCGTCGTCTCCTCCCCGTGCTTCTACGTCGGACGCGGATTCCAATAGTCCTCCTCTCACTCTTAGAGATAGGTATCCCTGGGTGACACATGAAGTTTTGAGTACCCGTTCTCTGCTGTCGGAGGCCGATGTGGCCCGGTTGAAGGTGCCGAACCATCCTGGATGCGAATTACATCCTCCTGAAGAGGGCGAGCCCATTTGTGCTACTCGGGAAACTGGGTATACTAACTTCTTCTTTTTCTACCGTGAATACCTTACCTGTCTCGGTGTTCGTTTTCCGTTCACCGACTTCCAAATGTCCTCCCTTAACCATCTCCGTATCGCCCCTTCTCAGCTTCATCCTAACGGGTGGGGTTACCTGTTGGCATTTGAGAACCTTTGTCGGTCGTTTACCCCCGCCCTTAATTGTACCGATAGCCTCTTTTTCTACTTCCTTGATCCCCTTACTCCCCGCTCCGGTCGGGAGTCGCCCGAGCTGAAGGGTTTGACTTCCCTTCAAAGCGAGTCTGATAGGAGAATATTTACCCCCTTCTCGGATTCGTTCAAACACTTTAAAACCTCCTTTTTTAAAGTCGCCGCCAAGTTTGGTGAACAACCTTGGTTCCTTTCTGGTCCGGAGGGCCCCGAGGTGGAGTGGCGGTTTCCTTTATATTGGTCCGCCAGTCATCATGAAGTCAGTTCTTCCTCCTATCAGTTTTCCGCCAAGGATCTTACGGCGGAAGAGCAGCAGGCGGCGGCTAAGATAGCCTCGTATGTGGCCCAGCACGGGGTGAGGAGTGCGGCTGTCTATGTTGAGGAATTCAGTACGGTCTTTAACGCTTAGCTTGCTGTTTTTTTTCTGAGTCTTTATGTTTCTTTCTCTTTTTTCATGAAGTATTTGCTAACACTCCATACTCCTTTTTTCGTGTAGAACAAAGAATGGCGGACGACTCAGACTATCTTGCATATGTGAGGTCGGATCCCGGTGCGCTACCGTCCATGGCGCGCTCGGCAAAGACGTCGCGGAAGCGAGCTTCTGCCGAGCCGGCGAAGAACAAAGCCTCTGATGCCGTCGCCTCTGATGCCGTCGCGACGGCTTCTAGGGATGCCTTGGTCAAAAAGGCTAAGGTCGGTGGTAAAGCTCCCCTTCGTCCGGTTCAGCCTGCCGGAGCGCCGCCCTCCTTAGCAGACAAGGGTAAGGGGTTGCCTTCTTCTGACGCGCCTTCTACCCCATTGGTGGCTCCCCTGGCTTCTGGTGAACTTCCTCGGAGCCTGGCCTGGGAAAAGGGCATAACTGAAGAACTGACTCCCGCCTTTCTCCCGCCTCCGGAATATCTGAGTTGTCTTCCCCTACAAAAGGTTGAAGAAGCTGAGGTTCGTCGCGTGATGAACCATCTCTGCAAGGCGGTCGGGGTGTCCCACGCCTATATCCACCTCCGGGGGGAATACGTCAAGTCAGCGGGGGATGTCCAGCGTCTGACCGTCGACTTGGGGTTAGCTCAGGAGAAAGCTAAGAGGCTGGCTGAGGAGAGGCGGCAGTTAGAGGAAGCTTTATGTCGGGCTAAGGAAGAGTTGCAGCATACCAAGAGTGAGCTGGAGCGAAGCCATTCTGAGGTGGTCAGTTTGAAGTCGGCTCACTTGCTAGAGTTAGAATAAGTTAAGAGCTTGACACAGCAACGTGCCGTCCTGGCTCAAGAGCTCGAAGATACCCGAGGTGATCTGGACGGGATGAAGATCGCCTACTAGAAAGCCGTGGCCATGGTGAAGAAGGCTGCCGAACAATGTTTCAGGGCGGCTCTGGCCCAGATCCAGTTTCTGAACCCGGGGGTCGAGCTGAATACTGAGGGTTATGACTGCCGTTCTTTCATCAAGGATGGTGTCCTCGTCCCGCCGCCTTCTTCTCCTGAGGTGGGGCTAATTTCGGATGTGGGGGCTGTCCACCAAGAGCAAGCTGGTAAAGAGAATACTTCGGTGGTCGAGCCGGACGTCGACGAGTCGCCTGATGGTGGGGCAGCCCCTCTGAGCTAAACTTGTTTTATTTTGTTTCTTTTTGTTCCGGCGTAGGATGCCGGTTTTTCTTGTACTCTTGAACAATTAAACTTATGAATGAAAATTCGAGTAATTGGTCCATTATGTACTTTTAACTTTTATGCATATAATGCACATAGTAGAGTTCTAGGCCGGGCCAGGGCCAGGGCCTTTTAATAGTTAGAGTCCGCATAGTACTCTTCTGGTGTTAGAAACCAGGTGTATGAATAGGGGTGTCTAAGTATACCGCGCTATGGGGTTCGGAGTCATTATCCGGGATTTTAACCAGGGTAAGGGCAAATTGTCACATGCTCATCCGTGGTCGTCGTCAGGACACACTTTGACCAAGTGGACCTGATCAGGGTCCAGTATGACTATTCGCCTTCTTACTTAGGTGTCAATTTCGATGCATCAAAATATATACCGGGTGCTGAAACCAAAATAAACTTGAAATAACAAGAGCAAAACTTAACTCGGACATGAGGTGTCCGTTGTGGCATTTCGGCTACGACTAGGTCTAGCTATAATAGATCCTTAGAATGTCGCCGTTCCAAGTCCTTTTAATAGGTTTCCTCGCCAAGGTTTCGAGAACATAGGCTCATCTTTCTAATTTCTCTTTGACTCGGTATGGTCCCTCCCAATTTGCGGCAAGCTTGCCGTCTTGTGCGTTCTTGTTACCGATGTCGGCCCTTCTTAGGACAAGGTCACCCCGGACAAATGCCCTGCGTTTGACCTTTCCGTTGTATTTGGTCGTGCCGGCCTCTTGCATCTTTTTCCGCAGGCCGTCCAATATCACTTTGTTTGCTGCCTCCACCTAACCGTTTGATTGAGGGTGCTCGACCGACGCAAAGTGATGTGTAATACCGAGGTCAACCATCATGTCCTGGAAATTCTTGTCGGTAAACTGGGTGTCGTTGTCTGTTACCACCTCGGCCGGTACTCCAAAGCGGGAAAAGATATTCTGTTGGACGAACCGTCGGACCCTGGCCGACGTGATGGTGGCGAGGGGCTCGACTTCAATCCACTTAGTAAAATAGTCTACCGCCACAATTAGCCATCGAAGTTGTCCGGGGGCTGGCTTAAACGGTCCGAGTAAGTCCATTCCCCATTTAAAGAAAGGCCATGGGGCCGATATATATTCCATGTTTGATGGAGGGGACCAAATGATTTTGGCATGTTTTTGGCAACTCTCGCAAGTCTTGACGAGCTTCCTGGCATCCGCATGCATGGTCGGCCAGTAGTATCTGGCCCGCAGTGCCTTTCTCGCTAACGCTTTTGCACCCATGTGTTGCCCGTTGATTCCTCCATGGATCTCGGCCAGAACGTATCTGCTTTCATTAGTGCCTAAGCATCTTAGCATGGGGTTATGCAGGCCTTTTCGGTAGAGTTGATTATCCACCATCGTGTATACGGCGGCTTCCCGCATGACCTTTTTGGCGTCTGTCGTCTCGAGGGGAATAATTCCTCGCTCAAGGTAATCTTCGAGTGGCTTCCTCCAATCGGCCGCATCGGATATGGCCATTATACAGGTTGGCTCTTCAACCTTTTGTTGTACGACGGTCCTTTGGTTGGACGAGCCTTTTGTACTAGCGAGCTTGGAGAGGATGTTCGCTCTGACGTTTTCCCCTCTCGGGATATGCGTGACCGTTATCTCGTCAAACTCAGCTTGCATTTCCTTGACTCTGTTGAGGTATTTCGCCATGAGAGGGCCTTTAGCTTGATACGCTTCGTCCACCTGGGCGGCCACGAGTTGCAAATCGGTGAAAACCGAGACTCTACGGGCTAGGGTCCATGCTGGTGGAGTCCAGCCAGGAGGGCCTCGTATTCGGCCTGATTGTTTGATGTCGGGAAGTTCAGCTGTAAGGAGTGTTCGATTGTGACTCCTTCTGGGCTTTCTATGATTATTCCGGCGCCGCTTCCTTTGGAGTTTGACGAACCGTTGACAAATACCTTCCAGAGATCAATGTTGCCGAGGTCTTGGTTGGTTGGGGTTAGTTCCTGGAGGAAGTCGGCCAAAGCTTGTGACTTAATGGCATGTCGGGCTTCGTATGCCATGTTGAACTCTGATAGTTCAATGGCCCAACTGATCATCCTGCCGGCCAGGTCCGGCTTGTGGAGTATCTGCCGGATTGGTTGGCTGGTTCGAACTATTATTTTGTGAGCCTGAAAGTAAGGGCGCAGTCTTCACGCCGTCGTTATTATGGCGAAAGCCAATCTTTCCAACTTCTGGTATTTTAGCTCCGAGCTCTGTAACGCTTTGCTCACGAAGTATATTGGTTCTTGACCATTTCTTCCTTCTCGGACTAGTACCGAGCTTATTGCTTCCTCCCCGACCGAGAGGTAGAGGAAGAGGTCTCA